>OX451403.1:15296950-15834450 GCA_949629135.1 Eremobia ochroleuca | reverse complement strand
GTAGATGTCACATGTCTTCGAAATTTTCGTTTTAAGACATGCCGATTCCCTCAAGATGTTTTCACTTGGCTACCATTGCTCTAAAATGCATTATAATTTCAGCGGAAAGAGATATACTGCCAGACATAAGCCTCCCCCAAGGGTGACCACATCGACCGGCCCTGTGCTTCTCGCATCCAGCGGGTCCTCGTGACCTTCACTCTCCTTTACTTGGTCAAAAAAAAAATGTTTACTGTTGTCAAGAATTTGCCGACGCGTTATCAGACAGAAGATAAGATAAGATACTCTTTTTTTTTTATAATCTTTTGTTTTAGGGACTTTTGTTCTTGTAAGAACATGTCAGCCCCGTTAAGTCACATCTAATTATACAACATCACAAATAACATATTACAAGGTAAAAGAAAAGGTATCGGTAACAAGACCTCACTGACGCGTGAACATCTTAAATAAAGTGGCGGCAGCAGGTGACGTGGGATTTGCTAGAACTGATGTAAATGTACCAACATCCATTATATTTAATTTAAATTCACGCATCAGTAATTCCCTGTCTCTCTCATATTTTACACAGTATAAAAGTAGGTGTTGTACATCATCCAACATCCCACATACTTCACAATTAGGGGAATTAACTTTTCTCATTAGATATACAAATTTCTTAGTGGGATAATGTCCTGATCGTAACCTATTTGCTATGACTATCACATTCCTACAAACTTTATAATTAACAAACCATGGTATTCGAGGAGGCTGACATTGAATTGTTTTATACCAAATTTCCTTCTCTTTACTTCTTTCATCAAAGTACTCTTTAAATATATCATAACATTTATTTTTAACCTGCGCTATATATTCTGTATAAAATAATTTTACATTGTAGTCATGACTGTCCGTAGTTGCTAATTTTGCCCACCTGTCAGCCTCCTCGTTACCGCTTAGTCCGATATGAGAAGGAACCCATTGCAGTCTTAGATCCCTTCCGCCGTTTTTTAAAATATACATTTGCTTTAATATAGCATAAGCTAGCGATGCACCTCTGGGGCCAGATGCGCAACGAGCTATGTGCTGTAAAGCGCTTTTGCTATCAGTGAAAATCACCACTTTATTACAAAACAAATGACTAATACTGTTAATTGCTTCTAAAACTGCAATGAGCTCCAGCGTCATAATCGATGCATTACAATTAGTCACTTTAAACATAGATGAGGTCTTCTGACTCGCATCGTAATAAGCGGCTCCCTGACCATTCTCAGTTGTTGACCCATCAGTGAAAATTTTGTACCAACCGTTATACTTTTCATTTGAAGATACTCTTTATTTGTTTAAACATGGTATACGTAAAAGAGCATGCAAGATTAAAATCAATTATTTAAGTCCAGTCATGTGTAGCCGTAAGTATCGGCGTACAAATATATCTATAATATTGAAAACTAAAAAATTATAAAATTTAGAAATTAAAAAAGAGAAATTAAAATTTAGAAAATTATAGAAATTAAAATTTAGAAAATTATAGAAATATCCCATATTATACCTGTAATTTCATCGGTGTATTTTACCGGTGTATTATTCCGGTAAATGGGTAACAATGTTTTTTGAACTAAATATTTCAACAAGGATATATAATGTGAAAAGGGTAATGGGCCGGCAGGTCGTGCTTGTCGCAATTTCCATAAAAACAAGGGATTCATTTACTTTGCTCGAATGCGTTGTATTTTTAATGTTGTCTGGTATTTACGGAGACAAAATGATGTCAAAGAAATACTTAATTTGTAGTATTATTTTGTCGTTTACATTTTAACTACCTTTTGACCGCGGATTCGCCCGCGTGGTGGTCGGTATTGTGAAAGCGCAACAAACGCATTCATCATAATAGTTACTGTTTTGTTTTATAGAGGTATGAGGAACAGGCTTTAAAGATCACTCATCCTCCATAGAAAAGGGAGGATTCTCCGATCAGGTGTTGTCTCTGGCGGGCAACTGCCCGATGACTCATGTCTTGCCGTTGTATATATGCCAGTTGCGCGGTAAACTCTGCTTGCGAGATGCAGAATTTTGCGTGACGTCAGCATGACGCGTTGCGGCATACAGCTTTAACTTATTACGTTACTGTTAGGAGCTAATCTTTTCAACACTGTCTAGGCTAATACTGCTATAGTTTTTGCTGATACAAGAGCATCTAAAATCGCTTGAATATTTTACAACGCCACAATGAATTACATCATTGCATTCTGAAAACCTTCACCATTATGTACAGGGTTTCTCAATGGGGTTTTTTATTTTAATTTAAATTAAAAAACAACTTATTGATTGTTTACAATAAGATTATATTTTCTTATTATTGAAGGCTTACTTTTTGTCATTATGTATGTAATACGATATCATTTAAAGGACCTCCTTGGTTTCGTATGGTACCTAGCGTGAATGGGAGAGGTCCAATTTTCCATCACTTTTTTACATAATATACCTCTATCTCATTGATGACGCGTGTGATGATACTCTTTAGGTCTTCAACAGTTCTTGGCTAATTCGCAATATTGTGTGATTGAGTGATTTCACAGAACGCGCTAAATCACATAATTCTGAGGGCCATAATCAGATACCCGTTCAGTTTCTCTTTCAATAAATCTCGTTTGACGAATTGAACTGCCGTTTTGAATTACTAACACACTTTAATCATTTCATCAGGCTGCTCAAGTGTATAGCGACTCATCTTGATAAATTCCGAACATTTATTGAATCCTCTGTCAGAAATTCGCGTCAATAGACAATCTAATATGGCCGCTAGCGGCTATAAAATAATCCTTGTCCCTATTGAAAAACCTTAGCTCTTATATACCTACAGGAAACAAGAGATTGTTTGCTCTTATAAAAACAAATATCTAAACAGTTTTGAACACCACTCTTTCAACTACTACTCAACGTCTCAAGCATTGAACTACATTCGTTTGAAACTTAACAGCGTTGAGAGTTAAAAAGTATTAACTCCAATAAATTTAAGAACAGTACTCGGAGTTAAGGCTTGATTTCAGTAACTTACTGGGACCGTATCTTCATTTCAGCATCTTATTGTATTATTTGATGAAGGTTTTAAGTTGTTTCGGTATTTATTTTTGGCTTTTTTCTATGTTTGATAAATGATTTATTTTCTGTAAGCAGGTTTGTACAAACAGTTTTACATGTCAATCATATTTTTTTTTTAAACGAGATGAGGTCAGCGTTTCCTATCTGATTACTCTAAGAAAGGCCGAAACAAACTCGAGGTCACAGTCTCTTTTAAAGTCCAGACATAATCTTGGTCAGATCATGTGAAGACCATGTAGATTTACATCTGAAATGGTCTTTTGAGGAAAGAACCACACAGATTGAGCGTCCAGTCAGTGCACGCATTTGTTAAAAATCGTACAGCCCAACTCAGAACTTGAGGAATACCAATGAAAGGACATTTGGATAGGCTGCGTAAATTACTGAAACTGCCAGATCATGATTAAAACTAACTAAGAAGGAAAACAGAAAAAGAAATGTCCCACATAATCCTCACAATAATAATAATAATTTAAAAAAAACTTTACAAAGAAAATATTCATGTCAGTGTATACATTGTATTGTTTTACGGTGTTACTAAAGTATCGGATAACAGCAAACTGAATACAAAGTTGTCTAGTATCCATTCTATGCTGGTATTTTATTTGTTTTAGCTGGAAAATCTAGTGGGTAACTTTTTATAGCTTCCTGTTAATTGCTCGTTTCTTAGGCAAACCTGTTCATGTACCCAGATAATAGTGTCCAATGATTCTATTTCGGATTTACTACATAGTTAATAATTATATTTCAAACTAGTTGTGCCCGCACTTTCGTTTTAGTGCATAACAAAAACGAATTGGATTTCATGGGTTTTAATTTTTTTCCACGGAACTATTCTATCTAAAATAAAAGTACCCTAAATTACTGCTTATAACGTCAGCTGTCTGCCAGTGAAAGTCCCATGAACATAGGTCCAGCCATTTTGGAGATTCGCCCGAACAAACAAACCCAAGACAGAAAGACATTTTTTTTTTGTTTCATATGTTTAATAAATAGCTTTATTTTGACATTACAAAACAGATATTTCATTTTTATTTTTTTGTAGGTTTATATGAATATATATAGGTATATTATATTTATAGGTATTTATATTTATAGGTATATGTATTGTATAGAAGATGTTTAGATTACTACTAATAAAATGAAGACTTATTTTTTTTTTCGCTGAGAAATGACATTACGTATCTTCGCCCGTCGGGGGACGGAACGGATATGTGGGACTCCCTGCCAGAGTGGCAGTATACCCACTAAAACTCAGCGGTGTTCCCTCATCGCCTTGATGGGGGGGTCATGGGAATCCGGCTCAGCCTTTGCGTCCACAATCCCCCCGGCGCCTGGCCGCCTAGCTGGCGGGCCCTGCATGTCCCCCCGGGTGGGGGGTTAGTAAAATGAAGACCTCGCTTAACATTGACTATCTAATTGTAAGTGCAAAAATGTATCTAAATCCATTCAGTCTGCTTATTTGAGCAACAAACATCATTTTAACCAATCATCATCATACGTCATCAATGATGTATGTAAGGCCCATGGCTAAATCATAACAGCCGCACAGGTCAAACAGGCCGATCAGGTTAAGCTACGCTTGCCGCGGTTGATCTGTGGATGGGTGACCATCTTTACATACCGAGACCCCTCCATGCCTCGGAAAGCACGTTAAGCCATTGGTCCCGGCTGTCATACGTAGATCTTTGACAGTCGTTACGGTTACGGGTAGTCAGAAGCCCGAAAGTCTGACAACCAGTCTTACCTAGGGGTATCGTATTACCCAGTAACTGGGTTGTGGAGGTCAGATAGGCACTCACTCCATGTAAAATACTGGTATTCAGCTGCATCCGGTTAGACTGGAAGCCGACCCCAACATAGTTGGGAAAAGGCTAGGCAGATGATGATCATCATACATCATCAACATGTATTCGTTGTATCCAGTCAACAACATCATGGTCTTCAAATTCTTTACCATTCATAATATTTGTGGTCAACACCTACAATTAACCATCCCAACTTGAACCAGCGTAGGTAGACCACTTAGGTACCCAAGTGACAAAACCCCATTTCTTTCCCCCGGCTAACCTTAAACTGCAGAAACATATCCAAATTAACTCCCCTGTGCCTTTTAACATAATCTGGCGGGGACTGCACTAAGAATGAACAATCAGGGGTGCAGTTATAAAATCAGAGGCAGCAACTCCAACGGTAGAAGTTCGCCGCGAACCAATTGAAAAGGTGCCGTTCGTTCTAATTATATTGAAACTTGGGTGACGGGTGACACAGGGTAGGCAGAAGGCTTGGCATAGATGAAACGGAGATTTAAACAAAAACCATGACAGGTAAATTTTTAAAACAGGCCGGTAGTTGCATATTTTGCCCAGTTATTTATACATGCGTCACGATATTTTGTAGAATTCCTTTCAATCCATCCAAAGGTTGTCTTTAAAAGATCGCTCTTAGCTATAAGACCGCCCATTGTGTCACCCTTTGTAAAATTTCTATATTTATATCTGTAATTTATATGGTGTCCATAATAAAGAGATATTCTATATTATTCTATTCTATATATGTAGTTTTGTGGTGATTGGACTCTAAGCAAAAAAGAGTCCGTATATGACAGTTAACAAGGACAAATAAAAAAGGGAAGTGAGGCTGTTGCCCTGGGCACGAACTTCATTTACAATTTGGTGGGAAATTCTGCGTCATATGTGCAACGTATTTCCTTGTGAAACCAAGGATAACAATTGCTTGGGTAGGCCCAGTTTCGGACGGGAGCGTTCTTTCGCCGCGAATTTTATTTAGCTGGACGACGGAAAAATATCACGGCGGTATTTTATCTCGCACTGGATTTTCAACGCACCGCTTGGCACCGAGAGTTGAAAGTCCAACATTCTGTTTTTTTTTTTGACGCGCTGGGATGCGCTCTGTTGGATTCTCAACGCTCGGTTCAACATTGAGAGTTGAAAATCCAGTGCACGATAAAATAGCTCCGTGATAGTTTTACGTCTGTGTGAACGTGGACTAACACTGGTTGACAACGTAAATAACGCAATGAATATTGTCAAATAAAAATTTTATATAAAAAAAAACAACCGACTTCCAAAAAAACACTACAAAGTGAAAAATAATTTTAATTTTGGAAGTCGGTGTCGTTGGTTCCGCATTTTGGTTTTTTGACACCGACTTCCGAAATTAAAATTATTTTTCACTTTGTAGTGTTTTTTTGGAAGTCGGTTTTTTTTTTATATAAAATTTTTTATTTTTCACTTTTTAGTTATATCTACCCCAATCAAATTCATATAAACACTACTTGCTATGTAAATATCAGTGACAGGAAGCTGCATCTGCGTTTATAGGGTACAGACGTGATGTTATGTTGTGCGATTGCGTAAACAATGCATACATATGCGATAGCAGCAATCGCGGTTGTTTTACTGGTATTAATTATTATTATAATAAAAAAAATTATAACCTTTGTAGTGAGTACAGGCGTGATATTATGTTGTGTGATGGTGTAAACAATGCTTAGATATGCTATAGCAACAATCGCGGTTAATCTGCTGTTATTTATTGAAGAGTTCCCCAGATTTCTACAAGATCCCATCATCAGATATTGAAATGGTGACAATGGGACCACACGGGAAGCACCAGCTTTCAAATAAAAAAAGAATCATGAAAATCGGTTCACCCAGTCGGTTATTATGAGGTAACAAACATAAAAAAAAAAAAAAAAAAAATACAGTCGAATTGATAACCTCCTCCTTTTTTTGAAGTCGGTTAAAAAGGCATTGCATTGGTGTGTTAGGCAATCAGGCTGGGTCAAAGAAAGTACGAAAGAGTTGTACGAAAAAAAAAAATACAAAAAAGTTTATTGCAGTAACATGTACAACTTTTACAATAAATCTTACATAGGGACCTCCTTTTAAGTAAAGATATACTTGTGCTAGGAAAAAAATTCTCAGAATTCAACCAAAATGTAACATTTTAAATAATCTCACAGATTAGTCTTTCTCGCATCTTCCTACTATACGCCGTTAGTGTTTTCATTCCTCTCTGCTTCTCCGTAGCGTCGTGGTGGAATACTGAACAGTTTTTGCGGCCCCCAAGACTTTCGCCGTGGTTTTATTTCCAAGATATTTTCAACAGGATTATACTTTCCTATTATTATGTCTACGGCTGTCTGGATCATGTTTTTAGTCTGTATTTTTGTGCTCAACTGTAAGAGGCTTCATCTCTGCTGATATTTTTGGTGGCGATCGAAGATTTTACGATATTTTTTTAGTGAAAAACAAAGAATTGCTTAAATGATAAATTAATTTATTTCTGTAAGTAGGTAAGCATAAAAACTTTTACACGTCAATCATATTTTAAAAACTAGATGAGGTCGACATTTCCTATCTGACTACTCTGAGAAGAAAGCCCAGAACAAACTCAGAGATCACAGTCTCTTTTGAAGTCTAGACATAATCTTGGTCAGATCATGAGAAGACCATGTAGATCGATGTCTGAGATGGTCTTTTGAGGAAATAACCAGACAGATAGAGCTTTATTTAAAATATTGATATTATCCAAATTAGTCCCGTAACCGTCATTTTTGTAATCCTCACATATTGGTTGCAAAAAATGTCCTTACGTTATATGGAAGTCGAGTCACTGAGGTTCAGTTGTAGGTAATTCTTTTGGTGCTGATGACATTATTTTGTAAGAATTAACTTTATTACTCTTTATTTTTGAATATGTACACATAGTCTATTCTAAATTTGAAATCAAAATAACCAACAGGCTAATTGCGTAACACACTATCAGTAGGAATGGGTTTCATTTTGACAGTTCAACAAAATTCATTGCGTTATTTACGTTGTTGAGCAGACACATCTTTCGAACATATGGAGCAATGGATTAGGAATATGCTTTAAAATGATTAAAATTGAGAGTAATAGTGTGTTACGCAATTAAGTTGCGGTAAAAAGACCCTGCAAAAAGTGTACAAAATAAAGGCACTCTCTAACTACGTACGTCGCTGGACAGACACGTGACAAATGACGTCACCGCTCGCAAATCCGCCATGATGTGTTGCACCTTATCACTGTCCCCGTATTGTATGCACGGACACATTTAACCGATGTGTGGACGTTGCGTAGTTGAGGAGTAGATTGGCTCAAAGGATGAGGATCTAGCTCCTGATGTTAGGGATCGCGGGGTCAATTCCTTTTTATTTGTATAGTCGGGATTGTAATTTGACAAAAACTCTTAGCCAATTTTTTTTTTTTTTTTCAAATCAACACGTAAGTATATCGTAACGTTTCCGACGCTTTCCGGGGTTCTGTCCCATTATATTTTCTGTTTGCATTGATGTCAGCAATCGATTGATGTAGGTTTTCCATTTTGAAAAATATATCAAAATGGCGGACACTGTAGGTGTGCTAATCGAGTTTCCACGGTATATATATTATGTACTAGCTGTTGCCCGCAGCTTCGCCCGCGTGGTCATTGGGAAATGTTAAACGTGTTTTCCCGTGGGTATAAGACGTTTTTACCTAAGACTTTTTATCCAGATCCCTGAAACAGTTCCCGTGGGAATCCAAAAATTGTTTGTGAGCGAAGCCGGCGAAAAGCTATTATTATTATGTTATAAAAGAACAGTAGGTACCTACATTATCACCAATTATTATGATATATATGATTTTCCCACGGGAACTATTTGAGAAATCGGGATAGAAAGTATCCTATGTCCTTTTCCATGTCATAGGTGACATGCATTCCAAATTTCAAAGTTTTCTCCCCGTGGCTTCGCTGGTAAACAATTTTTAATTTTCCCTCGGGAACTACTTAAGGAATCGGGATAAAAGGTAGCCTATGTTCTTTTCCATGTCACAGGCTACATGCATGCCAAATTTCATCCAAATCCGTTCAGTCGTTTTTGCGTGATTGAGTAAC
Organism: Eremobia ochroleuca; assembly: GCA_949629135.1. Taxonomy (NCBI): domain Eukaryota; kingdom Metazoa; phylum Arthropoda; class Insecta; order Lepidoptera; family Noctuidae; genus Eremobia; species Eremobia ochroleuca. The sequence goes on along the minus strand of OX451403.1, from coordinate 15,825,447 downwards.
AAACATCCAAACATCCAAACATACAAACTTTCACATTTATAATATTAGTTCGACTAGCTGTTGCCCGCAGCTTCGCCCGCGTGGTCATTGGGAAATGTTAAACGTGTTTTCCCGTGGGTATAAGACGTTTTTACCTAAGACTATCCCCATAAAAAAATCATGTAAATCCATTGCTTCCTTTCAAAGTCAAAATAAACAGAACAGTACCTACATTATCACCAATTATTATGATATATATGATTTTCCCACGGGAACTACTTAAGGAATCGGGATAAAAGGTAGCCTATGTTCTTTTCCATGTCACAGGCTACATGCATGCCAAATTTCATCCAAATCCGTTCAGTCGTTTTTGCGTGATTGAGTAACAAACATCCAAACATCCAAACATACAAACTTTCACATTTATAATATTAGTTCGACTGTTGCCCGCAGCTTCGCCCGCGTGGTCATTGGGAAATGTTAAACGTGTTTTCCCGTGGGTATAAGACGTTTTTACCTAAGACTATCCCCATAAAAAAATCATGTAAATCCATTGCTTCCTTTCAAAGTCAAAATAAACAGAACAGTACCTACATTATCACCAATTATTATGATATATATGATTTTCCCACGAGAACTACTTAAGGAATCGGGATAAAAGGTAGCCTATGTTCTTTTCCATGTCACAGGCTACATGCATGCCAAATTTCATCCAAATCCGTTCAGTCGTTTTTGCGTGATTGAGTAACAAACATCCAAACATCCAAACATACAAACTTTCACATTTATAATATTAGTTCGAAGTTCGATTATGATATATATGATTTTCCCACGGGAACTATTTGAGAAATCGGGATAGAAAGTATCCTATGTCCTTTTCCATGTCATAGGTGACATGCATTCCAAATTTCAAAGTTTTCTCCCCGTGTCTTCGCTGGTAAACAATTTTTAATTTTCCCTCGGGAACTACTTAAGGAATCGGGATAAAAGGTAGCCTATGTTCTTTTCCATGTCACAGGCTACATGCATGCCAAATTTCATCCAAATCCGTTCAGTCGTTTTTGCGTGATTGAGTAACAAACATCCAAACATCCAAACATACAAACTTTCACATTTATAATATTAGTTCGATAAGTATAAAGGGTGGCTGGGCCTTTGACGCGCAAACAGTAACCACGAAATCAGCACATCATTCTAAATCCCTTAGTGTAGAAATTTTCCGTAAAAAAAATTCCTGTTCCGAAGTTTTTGACCGGGTATGCATTGCACTTTTCTATGAAACATGATAACTGACGACAAATTTCATAGGTTTCGCGTCGATGTCTCGGTCACTCTGTATAAAGGAAAAAGAAAAAAAAGGGAAGAGATCATTCGTCCGCGTCGCTGTCAGTAGAAAGAAAAGTTCCCAAAAGGCCGACAGCGTTGCCACGTTGGATGGCAATTTTCTCTAGCTTATGTCAATACGAAACGCTTGTAACTTTTCCATCATCCTTATCGCTCATAATATAATGCTACTTGTCTAATGATACAAGGAAGGTTCTAGAAATAAAATCTGTAGAGTGACTTTACCTTCACAGCTGGGTTCGGTAAGACTAAAGAAGATCCATAGAAATTTTTCAAGCATAAATATTTAAAAACAGTTTAGCATAATCAGCGTTTACTGTTTGTTCCCACTGCTAAAACAGACTTTCTCTAAGTGAGAGAGAGTGGCTCACATGTCTTTGAATTTTTGGTCCTAAGACTTGTCGGTTTTCTCGCGATGTTTTGCTTCACCGTTTTGAGAGCAGTAGTGATGAAAGAATTTACACAAAGTAAAAGTTCTATCTGGGTTTGAACTTATGACCTCGTAAGTCGCGGCTGTGCCACTTACGAGGTCATAAGTTCAAACCCAGACCCACACCACTGGGCCACCACTGCTTTCGAAACGCACATTACAAAAATGTATGATACTAAAGTGATAAAAATCTAGATATAGTAAACATAATTAGTTAGGCCAATAACCAACACTCCCAAACAAAACACAAAACCACCACAAAAAAAAAACTTTATTGAAAAAAACAAACGCAACAAATCTAACCCCCATAATTCCTATTCACCCAGGGTAAACGCACCAATAAATGTACGTAACAAAATACTTTTTCCGGGCAACTGTATAACTCGACTCGCGAACTGTTTATCACTGCAACGTGCACTGCGCTCCTGACCACAACTAGCAACTTCACCCCATTCGCGCGGAATTAATCGTCCATGTTGTGTTAAAATAGGCGAAAATATACTGATATGGTTATTTTCATTAGGTTTTTTGTTATTTTTTGGAACCTTTATGGGTTATTTTATGTGCTGGTGTATTCTGACTTCTAAAACAATAATGCTTTGTTATGAATAAATTAATAAGCGACGTCTCTTTGTGAGTTAAACCATTCTGGTTATTTTCAAAGTCGTTTGTCATGTTTTTGTATGTTATAATGGCGAACAGAATAGCAACTTACCTTGTCTATACATCTATAATATATACTAGCGACCCGCCCCGGCTTCGCACGGGTGCAATGGAGAAACACTGATAATTTTAGAGCCATTATTTCTCGTAAAAAGTATAGGATAAAAAATGGTTATTGTGGGTTATCCCTAAGAGATAGACATATACCATCGCGGACTTTTTTGTAGACCTTTTTAAGGTGTACAATACTGTAGTACATTATTTTGATATATCTCGACGGGTTCAGCCAGCGTTTACAATGTAAGCGCAAAAAAATGTGTTTATTTACGACAAACCTCTAAAATTATCAGTGTTTCTCTACTATATTATGCATGTGTTATACATATAAACCTTCCTCTTGAATCACTCTACCTATTGAAAAAAACCGCATCAAAATTCGTTGCGCAATTTTAAAGATCTAAGCATATATAGGGACAGACAGACAGGGAAGCGACTTTGTTTTATACTATGTAGTGATAAATAAATGAAATTGAAGTGTCTGTTTGTAATGTCAAAATAACAGTTTTTTTAGTAAATGTATACGAAAGTATGTACGGTACTATTTAACTACTTATACCTAAGGATTTTTTTTGTCTATCTATTTGTTCCGGCTAATCTCTGAAATGGCTGAACCGATTTTGATGGGACTTTCACTGGCAGATAGCTTATGTTATTAAGAGTAACAATGGCAATTTCCGTGGAATAATTACAGATATGCACTAAGCCGAGGCCGTGGGCAGACGCTAGTGCACGTATAAAATTGAAAGTGGCTACCTTTGGCACCTAATAGGAAGAATTTTCAAACAGTCTAACCTAACCTTTAGATAACATTGTATCAAGTCAAGCACTTCACCGCCAGCTGGCGAGCGGGCGAGCGAGCTGGGGGACCATCGTTTCACCTCCTTTCATACTTCGGTAGCTTATCTCTGTAGTTCGCGGTGTGAACCGAAGTACAGAAAGAGGTGAAACGATGCTCGCTCTTCTCACCCGCCCGCCAGCTGGCGGTGTGACCTGCGCTTCACTCAAGTCTATGTCACCGACTCCTTCAAACTGCACAACAATGCTATGTTACAGGATAAATAAGGAGCACACAGATTGTTTAAATCAACGCTCAACACTGCTGCTTATCCTAGCACTAGCTGTTGCCCGTGACTTGTCCGCTTGAAAATTCCTCCGAGCCACCCCGTCGCATCGCTCACCCAAGCTTATACCTCGTTTACGCTTAGCGCTGTTTCTGACTTTTTTTCCTATATTTTTTCTACTTTTTGTCTACTACATTTTTTACAGGCAACGGCTTCGAAATACTTTAGTTGATAAAGCATATATACACAAAAAATATGTTCAAGTTGAGAACTTCTTCCTTTTTTAGGTCGGTTAAAAAATACTTCAAAAGCGCCATAATCTCACCATAAATGCGTAACTCCCGCGATTCTCGGGAGCGTCTTCCCCTCATGTGAGTTATGATCCGTGCTGCGGAACTATATCAACTCCTCACGAATATTTTATTCCGAGCCACCTTTATGATGAAAGTTTTAGATGGCACAGTTAAGAATGTGTGTCTTCTTGAATGTTATATGTTGCTTGAGATTTTACATTATATACAACGTGTAACGTTAAATGCGCACCTGAAAATGCAACCTGAAAATAGTTTGATCAGAATAACGAGCAGAATTAATTGAACCACTTTTTCAAAAAATCTTCATTAATAACGTTGCGGTGTCTATTTATTAATAGGTCAAGCCATCGCGGCGCAGCGGCCCGGTGACGACTCCTCCCTCGGTAAAGCGTCGTCGCAGACGCAAGAAACGATCAGAATGGCCAGTAAAACTAAAACAGCACATAAAACCTTTACAATTATTTTAATGACTTATTTTCTCTCTGAAATAGGTAAATTGAATTAAAAATCAGTTGGGGTGTCTGACACACTAAGAATTTCTCCTGTATCGTGGGTGCGTTTAAAAACATTTAAACTCACATATACAAACAGCCAGACCCGGAACAACTACTTGTAGGTCATACAAATATTTGTTCCGTGCGGGAATCGAACCCGCGACACGCAGCGCAGCAGTCAATCGCTTAACCACTGCGACAACCGTGCTGTCCTATCTAACTGGATGCAGCTGAATACCAGTATTTTACACGGAGCGACTGCCTATATTTGGAATCCAATTCTCGTTATTACAATCGTTAAAAATTTAGTCTTAACCTATTCTCAGCGACAATCAATGTCAAAAACTTGACAAAAATGTAGGGTAATTAGACGTATTTTTTACAGAATGAGACTTAAAAATCAGACTGTGAACGTTCTTAAATTTACGAGAATTGCCCCTCTGATATCGGCCTATATGATTAAGTATAGCGATTAAATAAGCATCAACTCATCTTCGTCATTATTCACAGCTTTTACAACTTTTACTACTCACTGTCGTGCGATTCTGTAACTATCTCACGCATGAAAACTTGGGTGAAGTGAGCGTGGAGTGAGTCGTCAATAGTGTCAATCCCTAGCATCAGCATGACTCACAGCTCACTCTAAGCTCACTTCACCTTAGTTATCATGGTGAGATTTTTCCAGAATCGACCGGCAGTTTGTTTCTTTGGCGGCCCTTACCTACTTCTGTGTTCTGTGTCTTGTTTATCAAAGTTCATAATTCCATTCCAGTCTGTAATTTCGACATGGCCCGAAGTGACATTTACTTTGGCATCGTTAGACTTATTGTCATGTCGGTGGCCGTTCTCAAAGAGACCTCTTTATCTCACTGGAATCGTGTTTAATCACCCCGTTCTACTGATCCTCCTACGCCTACTACAAAAATAATACCAATGGCTAAAAAGTCTTTTCCATAAACCGCAAGCAAACCGTACAAAAAAATCCGTAAAAACATGTCCTAAGCGCTAAGTTCCTTTATAAGTAAATCCCCACCTACTGACCGAATTAGCGGTATATATTGTACCTAGCCCTTTTGCAAACTGGATTCCGAGAATACTGGTAGCTCTTAACTATAATCTATGGATAAATGTGAGCTTTTTCCAAGAAGGGCGGCCAGGGAACATACAAAATCATTAAACCTCGATCTGAAGAACTGAGAAAAACCCTCTTCGGAGAAAGGAGATAAAGGCGAAAATATTAAAATAACAAAATATAATGTCACGCGGTCACACGTGTAAGATATGTATATACAATACACCTACATCTTCCAAACCGCGACTCCGGACTGCTTCGCAAAAACTCCTAATGATAAAACCCAATGATACTGCCTGACCCAGGGATCGAACCAATGACCGAACCTTAGGTAGGTACACTCGCGTTTGCGACCACTAACCAATATTGCGTTGTTCAGAGAGAGGCTGGGAAGTGGCGCCATCTGAAATGTTGACAGGTAGTTTAATTACTGTCAGACCACGTATTCGCTATAGCCTCTTTATCACATCTATCAACAATAGCACTAGATTAAGGATTACGAACAAAAACACATCGCTCAAATGGCCCCGATTGCATATAACTTGACTGAACCTTTACTTTCAAACATAAAGTTCATTATCGTTTGCAATATATTTACTACTTTGATTGAAAAGTAAAAGTATTTTTAAAATAAGAACAAAAATATTTATGGAAAAATAAAACACAATTTCTAAGCAATAAGGTTGAAAAAACTAGGTTGAAAGAAAGAAACAAAGTAAAATAGGTTGCAAAATAAGACCACAACATTATTTGTGGTCTAATTTTTCGCCCGTTTTTGATGCTCTCATGGGGAATCTAGTATGTACAGACGCGCACATCAAGCTACCCAAAACTGTCAAATTTTCCCAATCAACATTGAACCTAATGCTTTAGCGATAAAGTTGAAAATCTATTAAGGAAATTTGACAGATTGTAGTAGCTTGATGTGCTGGCGTCTGTACTATTGTTAATCGAAGGAATCATCAATCTGTCAAGATAAAAACGTATATCATCAAAACATAACTCCAAGAAGGTACATAAATATATGAGTAGGCAGGAAGTTATGATCGCGGTCACCCCACGCCACTGGGGTTAATGTATAATGCAAAGCAGTTCGCACTTAACGCGGGGTGTCCCAAGTTTTTGAATTGTGGTTGTATTATTAATCCTTATTGTCCCCCATGGTTGGGTTTTTGGTACTTATCTTGATGTATTGTTAACAAAGTAGTTCTTGTTATTTTAGTAAGCAATTTACCTAATATGCGTCATCTAGTGATACCAATATGTATGTTTGGATTATTACGAGCCAAGAGTCAGAGTTTACATTAATCATGATGATGATTTATACATTTATTATATTTTAGAGCCGTTTGGGGGTTGAAATCACATATTAATGTATAGTAACGCTTGTCAGCAAAAAAAAAAAAGCCGGGAGCAACAACTTTGTTATGTGATTTTAATTGACTTTAGTGTGCTGAACCCAAATCTGTTCACAGATTTATTCTATCACGTCTAGTTTTTGAGATTTTTACATTTAAATAACATACTGATATTGACAATTTAAATACATGTTTATTTTGAAAATCTAAGTCAATTTAAACGACTTCTATTTTTAACTTTAGTTTAAAGTTAAAAATAGAAGTCGTTTAAATTTAACATCTGTAACTTGTATCTACTTTCTGTGCAAACGAAGAACTCTTCTATTCTAAAGATTTCTCATTTATAATTTCTCTGATGATCATCAATCCCTGTAGAGGTGAGAGAGAACTGAAATTCATCCTTTTTCCCAACTTGTTGGAGTCGGCTTCCAGTCTAACCAGATGCAGTTGAATACCAGTATTTTACCTACATGGAACGACTGCCTATCTGACCCAATTACTGGTTAATACGATACCCCTTGGAAAAAACAAACTTAATGGAAACAAACTTTCGGGCTTCTGACTACCCGTTACGACTGTCAAATGTTATACAAATGACAGCCGGATGCAACGGTTTATCGTGCTTTCCGAGGCACGGAAGGGTATTGATATCTAATGGATGGTCACTCATTCACGGACCGACCTCGGTAAGCTTAGTTTAATCTTCGATCGACCCGTGTGGCTGTTATTATTTAGTCACTTCGTAGAACTGAGACTGTCTTTCTTGTCCATTGTTACCACACCAAAACCTACGAAATTACACCTAGAACTTTTACCACAAATCACAGTACAACATCGGTTCAAACCGACTCCAACCCCGCCGACTCATTCAAATATTTCTACTCGTCTGATTCGAACGAACTAATCTAAATTCATTAGTGGCCGTCCGTGTTGTCTAAATATTTGAATAATTTGATTTAGCTTTGTCGTAGAACTGTGGCTAAATTAAAGGGTTGCAGAAAGGGCATGATTAGGGAGGACATTGAAGGGACGAGGGTCGGCCGACGAGCTACGAACAGTTATAATTATAATGAAGTTGAGGCGGGTCGGAACATTTTCAAGGGAACGTTCAGATGGAAGGATTAACGGAGTGTGTATATACAGTTGAGTGTTTAAGATTTTTTAGGGTTTGTAGGTACTTATTATGATGATAAAAAGACAGTTGTCGTGAGAAATCTTACGTTTGAATACTCAAATGCAACTAAATTGGTGGCCGGGGTAGACTGGATGCGGAAGGCGGAGGACAGGGTGTTGTGGCGCAGTCTGGGAGAGGCCTATGTCCAGCAGTGGACTGCGATAGGCTGAGTTGATTGACTAAATTTAAAGTCATGTTGTTCAGGCTCGTAAACATTGGGAGTAGTTACAGAGGTGGTGTAAGATAAATTTCATTTGTGTAGTAAGTAGTACCTACCTCAAGTTGATTTGTAACGATGGCCGAGGGTGGCCGAATTTAAACCCTCTTTAAATAAAAAAATAAAAAAAAATTGATCACCTTGGAGTTAGCGGGTATTATTGAGACATAATTGAATAACAATAACAATTGATTGAATAACAATAATACATTTTTTGTTCAAGTAACTAGGACTCACTGTGTTAGTAAACTTAAAAACTATGTAAGTTTATTTTATTTAAATTTAAATTTATTTCATCCCATGGGAGATGGCACTGCAGTGATTTATCTACTTGCGTTCAAGCCTACTAGCGATCATCTTTAAGATATTGTTGGAGCTGGCCCGCACTCTGCGCACCGCTGCGTCAAAGCAATTTATAATAACATACTAGAATTAGGCCTCTGACAAAACACTAGGAAGTCGAACGACCTATGTTTAGTAGATTAATCGCAATGAGTAGCTCTAGCAAATGAAAGAAAGAAAGAAAATATTATATTGGAGTGGGAGTGTCACTATTAAGCCTAGCCCAGTTCTATAATCTATTCATGTAACAACCCTTTCGAACTTTAACGAAAGACCGAAGAAGCATATATTTGTAATCTATAGACTAAAACAAATTAATTAATCACCAAAATACCCTCTACTACAATTCGTAGCTTTAATAAAACAATGTATTTCATCAGCGAACCGCAAAACTTTACTGTTGATAGAATGTCCCAGGTTCCGACCCAAAGTACATACAGTGCTTAAATAAAATGTTTAATTTATACCCGTTTAGCTAACTTATTAGTTTCATCCTAAATAAATATATTTGAAGCAGGTATTTCTATTGGCAGTACCTGTAACCTTTTTATATTATTCCTTCAATTAAAACAAAGGTATTCGTTCCAAGGTTGTGTCTAGTTCATCGTGGATGTCAAAAAGAAAATTTTTAACTTTCGAATTTTTCGTCATAGGTGTCGTTTTCATGGTTTTCGAGTGCGCTAAAGCCGATAGCGAGGTCAAAATAAAAATCCAAGGTATCGACAACTTCATTAGAACTTCTAAAATCTTAATTAAATTGATCTGTATTAAAAACTCGTATTACATTCACACTTTCTCTCTCTCGACACGTGAGAGTATCACGTAAGGAACTTCGTTCCTGATGGGTTCCCCCGACAGCACACGGTTTTTTTTTTCTTTACTATGATACAGAGTGTCATTTATAATTTCTCTTGTAAAAAGGAAATAAAATACAATCACCCAATTTAAATAGATCTAATTATAAAGATAAGATAAGATGAGATAAGATAAGATAATGTTTTATTTGTCCAAAACATGATTATACACACACAGCATGCAAGATGTTATATAAAATTATAATTATGACAGTCATATTTTGCCTGAACGTACAAATATAAGATGTCGGACGCCACATAGCATCAATTGATTTTAAATTCGTTCATTACACTAAGCAATGAATATAGCAATTAACAATCTAACTACAGTCACTACAAAACTACTGTCATGTCCAATCACTCATTCTCAATCAAAAAGTAAACGCTTCAAACCTTTACACATCATTCATCCTTTACCCCCTTCAAGCATAAACACATTGATACAGCTGATCTCTCAAACCAACAACAGCCTCTTCTGTTTGCCGTCGACCCCTGGACGTGCAAGAAGTCAGTCTTTCACAGGACTGTTCGTTATGTCTTCTGGCGTTTGTCAAACTGAGGTCCAGCTCGTACCCAAGGACCACTTCAGCTTTTGATAGTTCTTCAAGACAGGACGATACGTCGGCCCTAGATAAAAAAAAAATTAAAAGATTTTCTTTAAAAAATAATTCTACCACACGAAGACAGTTTTTTTTTAAATATGCTATCCTAAAAAAAAATACAAAAAGTCATTCTATTTAAAAACATGCTACCAAGCAGGGTAAACCGAGCAATAACTGGCCGCTTTCAATAATTGGCCACTATTCACTTCAACTGCAAAACTTAAGAGTTATACTCACAGTACGCCATCTATTATTTATTTTCGGTATTACCTACTCAAGCAGCTTTCATTTTAATTATACTTTTTTTATCATGGACACTAGCGCCAAAAATATTGACCATTTTTTGTGCCATAATTGTTACAGAGAGTCTAACACAATATCTGATGATGAAGATGATGATGTAGATAATTTATTAATATTTTAAGTTTCCCGATCCTATAGAGTTTACAATTGTTTGTAAACTCTATAGGACTGTGTTATACTGATCTCTTTTAAGCTAAGATGTTTTTTTTTTTTTTTTTATGAATTACGTAAGCACGATATTGTTAGAATTTGCCTTATTAAGTTTTTGATGTTTTTGTATTCCTGATATAGGTACTTTATCCTATATTTTAATTGTTTTTGATGATTATTTCTACATGGCCAATTATTAGTGTTATGGCGGCTAATTTCTAAATTTTATGGGCAGTTACTACTAAAAATAACCACTTTTTCATTCCATTAAAATATTTCTGTATAATTCAGTTTTATTTGAAATTTTACGCATCAGTATCGATAAACGGATACACGCTTTAACCAAAAGTAATATAAGAATATTAATTTCTGGAGACATTTTGTCATAACACTGACATGAACTGGGCGATATGCTTAACCCTTTACTGCATGATATATTAAATAAGTGACAATTTTTTTATTTTTTTATGTTAATGTCTTTATTAAAGCTTCAGAATTAATTTTAGTGTTTTTTTTTTTTTATGTCCAAGTGGTATGTGATGATAGACAAAATAGTTGTGTTTTATTATTGCTAATGATATGAAAAACAAACCCCATTAGGATTTATACGCCAGTTTTTTTTTTTTTTTTTTAAGTAAAATAAACTGTAAACATGTCAAACCATATATGGTTTCCTATGCGGTAAAGGGTTAAGTGGCCAGTTACTGATGAGCTTACCCCATATGGGCTCAAAAATCTCATATGAAATCAAATAAATTGACAAAAGAACTTCAGCTGGACCAATGGTTCGAGCTCTTTCAGCCCCACCCATGGGTGCAGAACACAATCCCATCGACAAACCTTTCCAGAATAAACTAAAGATAAAGAGAGGAATCCGTCTTTCAAATATCTAAGTCCTCAGTCTATAGCAGCCTACTGCTGGAAATAGGCCTCTTCAATAGCACACCATTTAAGTCTATTCTCGGCTATTCTCCTCCAGCCCTACGGAAGATCTTCCCAAATATGACAAGATTTTATTATTACAAATCTCCAATATTCAACTAGTACTTACTTCGGCAACACAGCACTCCTCTGAGCCCCAGAACCAGTAACCTCAAAAGCCCTAGTCGCGTCCAGAACCGTCGCCTGCATATGGTTCCTGGTGATGCCTATCATCTCTTCAGCATACTTCCCCATCTTAGCGATGGAACCGCGAGCCTCTTCGGTACAGGCGTAGATGGTGGAGACATGTCTGCTAGCTAGGGTCCGGGCAGCTCTTCTTTCTTCGTCACACATATCTAATTAAAGAAAATAAAGGAACATATTTAGGCGAGTGCGCTAAAATCATCATCACCTGCCTTGCCTTTTCCCAAGAATGTGAGGTTGGCTTCCAGTCTCATATTTCATATTCATATTCATATTCATATTCATTCTTTATTGTGGATCACAGGTAGGTACATGGTACAGGTGTTAAATAGTTAAAAAAATTTTTGAACAGCTATGTCCCGCCCATAGGGCATACAATAGTCAAGTGGTTTAAATTAAATGAAATTACATAATTGCTAATAAAATGAACTAAACATTAAAAAATAAAAATTAAAATAAACATTAATATAAAATTCAATAAATTATAAAATTATATAAAACAATTTAAGGTCAATAGGGCACTGAGTCAAATAAATAACCTTACAGTATTTCAAATAAAAATAGAAATTTACATAAAGTTCAATGAGTTGCTAGAATTACACAAATGAATAAAAGTAGGTAATTTGTCAATAGGCCACTGAACGCATCATGACTGTGTGGGATTGTATCGGAGCAGAGATTTGTCTGATAGGAAGTCCTTTACAGAGTAGTAGCATTTACGTACTAACAGATCATGGAGAGTCCTTTTAAATTGTTCCTTTTTAATAATTGTTCTAATAGGCCCCGGCATATTGTTAAAGATGCGAGTAGCTGTACAAAAGATACTTTCATGCATGAAATGAGTCTTACTAGCTGCTGTTCGCAATTTGTCCTGACGCCGTACACGAGTGTAGTAGTTATACATGTGAATATTATTTTTGACAAATATTGCGGCCTCAAGTATATAGATACATGGCAGTGTTAAAAGATTCATGTTTTTAAAAAATGGCTTACAGGAGTCAGTTTCGCATAAGTTAAATATAGCCCTGATGCAGCGTTTTTGAGCAATGAAAGCGCGCTCCTTGTCCGTACTGTTACCCCAAAATATTATACCGTATCTGAGAACAGAGCTAACGTAACCATGGTAGGCTGCTAGTAAAGTACTCTGGTTCGCTATTTTCCCCAATCTATGTAGTGCATATGAAAATTGTCCCAACTTTTTGCATACGTGGTCAATGTGATATTTCCAATTAAGTCTGTGGTCGATATGTAAACCTAGAAATTTCGTTACTTCGGTTGCCTCAATGTCGTTATCTAGGTAATGGATTTTTAAAGAACCTGTACGTCGAGTTCGTATTTTAAAATCCATTATTTTAGTTTTGTTAATATTAATCATTAAATTATTCATTTTAAGCCAGTCTATAATCAATAATATTGTTTGGTTGATATCAGATTCTAAATCAATTGAATTATCATTAACAAATAATATGGTGCTATCATCAGCAAATAGTGTAATGTCATGATTAGTTACCGAAGGCATGTCATTTATATAGATAAGAAAGAATAAAGGGCCGACGATACTTCCTTGGGGAACGCCGAATTTAACTTTTCCAGATTCAGATACGTATATTTCTTCTGTTTTATTACTAAGATTTAACCTCCTTACTTCTGTAAATTGTTGCCTGTTGCTAAGGTATGATTCTATGAGTTTGTACACATTTCCTCTTACTCCATATGCATACAACTTTCTTAAGAGGATTTTGTGGTCGACACGGTCGAATGCTTTCGACATGTCCATGTATAACGCGACAGCTGGCAACCCTTTATCCAAGTTATTCATTACCTTATGTAAAAAGTTGTAAACTGCTATATTTATCGATTTGTTTTTCCTGAAACCATATTGATTGGGCGTTAGGATATTTTTTGCTTCAAAGAAATTATAGAGACAGTTAAACATCACCTTTTCAAAAATTTTCCCAAAAATAGGTATTAATGCAATGGGTCTGTAATTATTCATGTTACTTTTGTCTCCTTTTTTAAACACTGGCTTTATAACCGATATTTTTAGTTTGTCTGGAAAAGTGCCTTCTTCTATACATAAATTAACAATGAAGCTTAGTGGTTCAGATATAATATGGGCTACATCTTTAACAATGTTTGTCATAATGCTATCATAGCCGGCACTGGTTTTATTTTTTAGAGCAATTATTATTTTATTAATGTCATCAGGGATAGTCGGTGTCATAAAGATTGAATTTGAATTATATGTCAGTTTATTGGATGATTCTTGAGGTGCACTAGTATTATTATTGATGTCAAGAAAGAAGTCATTAAACGAATTAGCAATGTCTTGAGGATTGTTTATGTTTACGCCATTTGTAATTAATTGAGCTATACCTTCATTTGGATATTTACATTTGATGTCATTTATTACTTTCCAAGTAGCTTTGCTCTTATTTATGGCAGATTTAATAAAGTAGTCGTTCTGAGATTTTTTTGTCAGTCTAATTATAGTTTTATACCTCTTTGCATATGCTTTGAAAGCAGTTCTAGTAGCTTGATTTGGATTGTGCCTATAATGCCACAGTAGTTGACATTTACGTTTGCTGCATATTTTTAAACCTCGTGAAATCCATTTCGGTCTAGATCTGTTATGTATTTTAACTTTTTTAACAGGAAAACAGAGATTGTATAACATAACGAAATTATCATGGAATATGTTGTATGCAGTATTCGCATCCGAGCAACTATAAACGTCCCTATTGGTTAGCTGATTTAAATATTTTATAAATATTGCTCTATTGCCTTGTGAATAATCCCGTTTTAAGATAAACCAGTATTTTATGGTGCATGTCTTTTTGACCGGAACCTTTATAATTTGCGCATAATGGTCTGATAGCGCTAATTCCTTGATAGTGCCTTTGCAAGCTCCTGTGTTATGGGCTATGTTGTCTATGCACGTTTTACTAGCAAATCGCGTTACTTGATTGAATTGTAGTTTTAAATTATATCTAGTTAAGATTTCCGTAAATTCAATGGAAAGTTTTGTATGCTTCAACGTATCTATGTTGAAGTCTCCGCACATTACGATCTTTTTCCCGTGTGAGCATAAGTTATATAGTATTTTATTTAAAGTTGTGAAAAAACTGTCTATAGAGCCGGCGGAGTTGTTAGGCGGTCTGTAAATGCATAGAATTATTATTTGATGTTCCACTAGCTCGATTGCAGAACATTCTATTGTGTTACTCATTGATAGTTTTGTGATGTTATGAAGAATTGTATATTTCAAATTATTTTTAATTAATATACAGGAGCCTCCGTGTCTGCTATCTCTCATATAATAAGACGCAAGTTTATAATTTGGTATTGTTAGATACACTTCGTCACCGTCCGCCATGTTGTGTTCTGTGATACAAAGTATGTCAACAGGATTGTTTTGGGCAGTCAATTCGTTAATGCAAACAGAAAGCATATCAGATTTATTGAGCAATCCGTTAGTATTTTGATGAAAGATAGTGACAAATCTATAAACGAAATAAATATTATTCGAGTTATGGTTTTCGATTTTGCTACATTCCGATTCACCGTGTTCATTAATTGATTTATTTAAACAGTCTGTATTAGTTCTATTTATTACATTTTGGTCAAGATCTAAGTTAACTTGCACATATTTACTTTCAAAAGACTTTTTATTTTTATTTTGACACATTTGTTCGTATTGCAAAGCTTTGAAATGGTAATCAATACACAATATTTCTTTTAACAGCGACCTTGCAAGATTTAGTACATAATTGCGTCTACTTGGTGAGAATCTAGCGTAATTCATGTCCATGAACAATACATTTTTATATTTGTTACAGATAAATCGTAGTAAATAGTTAATTTTTGATTCCTTAAGAAATCTGTTACTGGGTACTTCACTTATAATAACATTTGTATGAGCAGTTGACGATAACCAGCGATGTAGATTTATATCGATATCAAGAGGGTTTTTATCGCAGCATCCGCCCAATATGATTAGGTAGTCGCTTTTTGTTAGTGTGCTTATTTCGCTCTTTGGGTATTCTAGGATCTTACTCAATACAGCACCTGGTTTTATGTAGGATACCACGTCGTAATCAGATCCAAGCAGGTTTTGTAGTATGTTGCGAAGTCCCCGGCCTTGCCCATCACCTAGGATGATTACTTTGTGTTTGTTTTTCTGAGTCATAGTTGAAGGACTTTCAGTACTTATAGCATAATGTGATTTTCTACACACTGTATTGTCAACGTAGCAAAGTTGGTTTTCCGACTGAATATCCTTATTGCATTCGATATTATCCTGCTCGGTTGTATGAGGGCTGAGGCTATCTATTGTGCTTTTAGCTAGTCGTAAAGGAGAATGACGGGGAGTGTTTACTCTCATACTTAGTATTCGCCTCGATATAGGAGAGGAGTTATTTTTGCGCTGCGGGGTAGTGCAGGTAATTTTTTTCAGAAGTTCTATTTGTCGTTGTTGATCCTGGATAACCTGCATCAGTTTAGTATTTTCACAGTTAAGATTTTCAATTTCACTATCGGCACTCTTTAATTTTCCTTTGATTTCATTAATTTCTCGTCTCAGATCCTCTGAATATGAATGATCGTAGTTTTGCGCATCACTCTGGACACTCATCATAGTAGAATCGAGCATGGTAGAGTTCAGTAGATCTTTGCTAGTTGAAGACGATAAGTCCATTTGTGATTGCGATCTTATCAATTTATTGCGTACTGTTATATTGTCCATCTTGCCAGTTAATTTCCCTTTCTGAAGTAATTAATTGTAATTCGACTCACGTAGCGTGACGTAAGCCAAGTCTGCTATAGTCGTATAGCGTAAGCTCAAGATGTTAAAACAAGAGCCATTAGGTTTCGCCACTCGACGCTAGATGGCGTAGTATCGGTCGATAAAACAGTTCAAAATTTTGGTTCGGCTACTGATCACCTGAGGCGCTGTCACTGCGCGACATTCAAATGTGCGAAAAATAACCGTCTTTAAATTTATCTTATCACACAAATGCATTTAATTATACTGTTTGATCAATAACACAACGTTCACTGGGTAATTTGAAGCATAATTTTATCATACCTTGTTTTAAAACAATCGTAGTTTTTCCTTTGTTTGTATAAGTTCACTATCACTTGTCAGTTTAACGTTATTTTTTTAGACTCAAAATCATTTAAAGATAACACTTGTACTATAAATTTAGGAGTTAATGTTCACTTTGACACTTAAAAAGAGATGGTAAACTTGTAATTTATAATTAGAATCAAATAATAATAACTTGCGACACAAACTCAGTCAACTACCCTCACCAGATGCATCTGAATACCAGCATTGTATATGAAGCAACTGCCTATCTGACCTCCACAACCAAGCTACTGGGTAAAACGACACCCCTTGGAAAGACTGGTTGCCAGACTTTCGGGCTTCTGAAAACCCGTAACGACTGCCAAAGATCTACAAATGACAGCCGGGACCAACGGTTTAACGTGCTTTCCGAGGCACGGAGGGGTCTTGGCATTGCGAGTGCGCTAAAGTAGCCCACCAAATTCCCAGTAACTCCGAGCGATATTTCTTCAGGGAACGAGATTTATATTCATAGTTATTCGTCTCGCAAAAGTGAAGACTTTTACTTAGTTTAACTGTTGGTACCCCTTGAAATATCTAAAACTTTAATCTTCATATTTTATTGCCACCACCTTCACCTCATTTAATTAGTTTAACTCATTATAATAATTCATATTACTGCCATTTAGTCGCATTATTTAGCATAGAAAGTAAGCCTCATTTCTAGGCGGAATATGTGTCTCAGCAGTGAAAAAGTTATAGGCCGTATAAAGTTCCCTCTGTCAGTCCGAATAGCGAGAAGAAAGTACAAGAGCCATATTCAAACCAAAATGGATCATATATCAATACCCATTTAACAGCAAACAGAAAAACGTTCTATGAATATCGTATAAAAATAATGGGAGTGTTAATTCTGAAAATAGCCCGTGAACGTATCATGCAGGCGTGAGCAATTAAATTTGCATCGGAGTCCATCATATATTGAACGTCAGACTCGGCGCGGTAGTACTTTGCAATTCTCATAACACTGAAATAAATTTGGCGTCATTGGGAACCGAGTAGTTGCATGTTGAAATTGCGATCGCAGACTTTGAAGTTATTGTCTGTAGTCAGACAGACTCAGAGGCATATTATAGGGTTTTTCTGAATTTATGCTGAACTATACGCGTGCAAGGTGAGTAGAGCAGTTTAACTAGTATTTCCACTGTTAGTTGACAGTCTTTGGAAAAGTCTAAGCTTGTGTGTGACGACCGTGTGATTGTTCCGAAACATATTAACTCACCCTTAGCGTGACACGTAAAGTTTCACGGCGACGGCCTTGTATGAATATTATTGTTTGTTCTTAGTTCCATGTTGATGTATGAAACTGTGAACAATCAACCTTATTTTGTGTTGCTCTGAGCACCAGCAAGTATCCAGTACTGTTGCAAAAGAATAAGGAGAAAGAAGTTTAGGTACCTGGTACTTTCAATTCATCAGCCAACTGCGTCAACTCTGTGTAAATCTGGTGTTTCTTCTGAATAGCCGCGTTTATCTCATCTTTGATTCTCCTCAGAATCTTGCCAGTCAGCTGTTGGTATGAGTTCTGGATATTTCTGTGATAGGTGTCCAGAAATGGCGCTAAGACTGTGTCCATGTATCTAGATATTTCACTGCAAAAATAATTTCGTATTACTACGGGTAACATTACAATCATTTGTACAATTTTAAAAGAGTTGGCAGAACGAAAGTCAGGAGGTTAAAAGATCGATGTCTTATGAGAATTACCAATAATAAAACATAGATACTTAATATTTCTTTCAATAGTAACATACTCTTTTGGCTGGTAACGAATACTTTTGGTTAACTTTAGTATATAAATATATACTACTCTTAAAGCATCTTTTGTCACAACTTATCAGATTACCAGTCGTTCATTTCGGTTAATCAATCAAAACATAATTGTAATGAAATTCGATTTGACAGCAAGATTTGATCAGGAATTGTACACTTCAAATACCTGTTAGCCAAAGCCAATTGTGACCTCAGCTGCCTTCGCGAGTCGGTGGTATTCCACCTGGCCCTCAGTCCGACGAGGTGATCTTCCAACACGACAGGCTGGTGCTGCCAGGGAGGGATCTCGAAGCAGAGCCCTCCATCTTGACGGAGATGGTTACTACGATACTGCAAAATGATAGATATGTGCTGAATACAACAACCGAACTTTAATCAAAAGACCCACTCATCATTCCCACTTCAGACTTGGAAAAGAAACGTGCAGGAAAGTACCAATCACAGAATTGAAGAGAGATGCAATATGGATTTCAACCAATACGATTGGTCGTGGTCGACTTTTGTGCGACACTGCTCCGCTTTAGTGGAAACGCACCCTGCGTTTCCACTTCTTCTGCCGCAAAATAAGTTTTGCGTGGTAACGCTAAACTAGATGCTTGTCTGCATGCTTGAGTAGATATATGCTATTTGCACTCATGCGTGCTTATAACGCTTATTCTAGCGGTTTAGTAAGAAGGCCAAGTCCAAACTGCATTCATTTGTCTGTGTTTATTACTAAACATGGACCAAAATCAAAGGCCATTTATATAAACGTTAATTAGGCTGAGAATTATTACTTTTCGAACGTCAAAATTACAACTAAAGAGTCCCTCAAAAGGCCTACCCTTCACCACATCCTCGTGTTTTAGTTGGGACAAAGAAGTGGCGCAACAAACTTCCCAGCAGCACAGTTGTCTGTACAGCTGGTGACAATAACTTACCCTACAGCTAATGACCGGTTCAGCAGCATAACTCAGACCAAACAGGTAACACCCAAAAATAATAAAAGAAATCATAACTTTGCTACTATTTTCCAACTGACTTTGTATAATGTGTGTGACGTTAAATTTTGAGTTTAATGCAATTTTATGCTTCAATGAATCATGACTATTGGGTTGATGTGATTTTTATTGCTTGCAACAATTTCGGCGCGCGTTATTGCGCGATTCTTTCAGTACCGGTCGGTAGTGTGAGTTTATCTAGCCTGTCTAGCGCACTCTTTTTCGGATTTCTTACTGCTGAACGTGACGTACTGGGTTCGATTCCCAGGTCGGGAAAGCGTCATTTCATTTTTCTATCAGGAATTTCTCCGCCCGGAGACTGGTTTTGTGCTCGGTTAATACACAAAAAACTCCATAATAATATAATAAAGGCATAAATACAACTTTGGTGCATAATGATTTAGATTTGGAGACACTATGGGTGACTTCTTTTTAGCAAAGAAAAACATATTTACATTTTACATTACATTTACATTTTTCATTTTATTTACATATTTACATTATTTACATTTTTTTCATTTCAGTGAAAATGAAAAAAATGCTTAAAAAGCGGCTAAAGGCATGATAAACAGCTTGTATGACAATATTTCCTTCTTATGTTAACAGAAAAATACTCTTGTATCCAAAAAAATGTGTTTTAACATAACTCAGTATGTACAGACGCCAGCACATCAACCTATCCGAAACTTTCAAATTTTCCCAATCAACCTTGATGCTTAAGCGATAAAGTCGAAAATCTATTAAAGAAATTTGACAGATTGTAGTAACTTGATGTGCTGGCGTCTGTACATAAACCATAAAACAGAAAGTACAGGGAACTCGACAACAAAACATATTCCTCGTATATGTCCCATTTTTAATGAAATCTCGCCCCACGTAAACCACACCTCCATCACAATCAGGAAGGTTCGTTTCTTTTAAGAATTAGCATAGGAATCTAGTAAGGAAATGTTGCTAGTACAGGCCGACCGCGTAACTGAGGCCTGAGACGTTGCCTGGGGTAGCAGCGCGGTGCGGGAGGGATGTGGTGACGTGATGCGAAAGCTCAGTGATTCGTCAACTTGTTACAACTATCACCCCTCCCGCACCGTGCAACTACCTTTTTTTTTTTTTTTTTTTGTTTCTGGTTGGAAAATCCTCATGGATGTCCGCCGCCCTGGGGCGGGCGGCGGGGTCTGTCAGACTCTTACTTACTAAAAACCACCCCGGTGTTCCCTCTCTCACCTACGCCGGGGGTCGCGGGAACGAACGATACTTCCGCAACCCCCGGCTGGTGCTGGCCCGCTCCAGCGGGCCTCTCCTCGTGTCAGGGGGGGAGTGAGGTGTTAAACTCCCCCCGCGACGTCTAAGAGGGGCGCGCGTGGAACACTACGCGCCGCCGCCTCGGGTCCAGATGTGTGGGGGGCGACGGACGTCCCCAAGTCCGTCGCCCCTGGACCCATTTAGGGGGGCTGGAAGAGGGCGTTGTCCGCCCTCCGCCGACGCCCGGTGCGCCTGCTGCGGGCGGGGTGAGGGGACGAGATCTCCCTCTCCCTTTCCGCAGCCTCCTTCTGCGAGACGACTGTTTCGCAGAAGGAAACCACCACGTCCCAGGACTCCTCGCTGCCGACCATAGACTCGACCACGGCCGGCAACGATAGGTCACTGCCTACTCCTGAGATGAGGGCACGGCGCGGCTCCTCCCAAGCAGCACACTCTGCCAGCGTATGCCACGCCGTGTCCTCCCGACAGTCGACGCAGTGGTGACACCGAGCGTCCGGCTCCTTGTTTATGCGACACAGGTACTTCCCGAAGCAACCATGCCCCGAGAGCACCTGCGTCGCACGAAACGACAGGGAGCCATGCCTCCTCCCGAGCCAGCGCTCGAGCACCGGCCGGACCGCCTCGATGGTGACGAGGCCGGCGGTAGGGCGCAAAAGCCTGTCCCGCCATTCCGCCACCAGGACCTCGCGGAGCTGAGACCGACGCAGCTCCAAGTGTCGCTGCATCGGTCGTTCGCCCCGCGCCCTCGCTTCCTCGCGCCACCGATACAGTGACGCGAGTACTTTCGCCTCGAGGTCCCAGGGCGGGGATCCGGCCAGTACACAAGCCGCCTCGTAGGAGATCGTGCGATACCCCCTGATGACTCTGACGGCCATCGCTCTTTGCGGTTTTCGTAAAACCGCAATGCTGCCGGCCGTCAGGTCAGAAGCCCACACCGGGGCCCCGTACAGGGCCATGGATCGCACGATCCCCACGTAGAGCCGCCTACAGGCGGCGCTCGGGCCCCCCAAATTGGGAAGCAGCGTTGACAGCGCCCCAGCAGCGCCCAACAACTTGGGCACCGTGCAACTACCTTTTTTTTTTTTTTTTTTGTTTCGGGGTGGAAAATCCTCATGGATGTCCGCCGCCCTGGGGCGGGCGGCGGGGTCTGTCAGACTCTTACTGACTAAAAACCACCCCGGTGTTCCCTCTCTCACCTACGCCGGGGGTCGCGGGAACGAACGATACTTCCGCAACCCCCGGCTGGTGCTGGCCCGCTCCTGCGGGCCTCTCCTCGTGTCAGGGGGGGGAGTGAGGTGTTAAACTCCCCCCGCGACGTCTAAGAGGGGCGCGCGTGGAACACTACGCGCCGCCGCCTCGGGTCCTGATGTGTGGGGGGCGACGGACGTCCCCAAGTCCGTCGCCCCTGGACCCATTTATGGGGGCTGGAAGAGGGCGTTGTCCGCCCTCCGCCTACGCCCGGTGCGCCTGCTGCGGGCGGGGTGAGGGGATGAGATCTCCCTCTCCCTTTCCGCAGCCTCCTTCTGCGAGACGACTGTTTCGCAGAAGGAAACCACCGCGTCCCAGGACTCCTCGCTGCCGACCATAGACTCGACCACGGCCGGCAGCGATAGGTCACTGCCTACTCCTGAGATGAGGGCACGGCGCGGCTCCTCCCAAGCGGCACACTCAGCCAGCGTGTGCCGCGCCGTGTCCTCCCGGCAGTCGACGCAGTGGTGACACCGGGCGTCCGGCTCCCTGTTTATGCGACACAGGTACTTCCCGAAGCAACCATGCCCCGAGAGCACCTGCGTCGCACGAAACGACAGGGAGCCGTGCCTCCTCCCGAGCCAGCGCTCGAGCACCGGCCGAACCGCCTCGATGGTGTCGAGGCCGGCGGTAGGGCGTGAAAGCCTGTCCCGCCATTCCGCCACCAGGACCTCGCGGAGCTGAGACCGACGCAGCTCCCAGTGTCGCTGCATCGGTCGCTCGCCCCGCGCCCTCATTTCCTCGCGCCACCGATACAGCGACGCGAGTACTTTCGCCTCGAGGTTCCAGGGCGGGGATCCGGCCAGTGCACAAGCCGCCTCGTAGGAGATCGTGCGATACCCCCTGATGACTCTGACGGCCATCGCTCTTTGCGGTTTCCGCAGAACTGCGATACTGCCGGCCGTCAGGTCAGAGGCCCACACCGGGGCCCCGTACAGGGCCATGGATCGCACGATCCCCACGTAGAGCCGCCTACAGGCGGCGCTCGGGCCCCCCAGATTGGGAAGCAGCGTTGATAGCGCCCCAGCAGCGCCCAACAACTTGGGCGCCAGCCGCCGGAAGTGGGGCTCGAAATTCCACCGGCTGTCGAGCACCAATCCTAAATACTTCA
The DNA here is from genome assembly GCA_949629135.1 of Eremobia ochroleuca. Classification (NCBI taxonomy): domain Eukaryota; kingdom Metazoa; phylum Arthropoda; class Insecta; order Lepidoptera; family Noctuidae; genus Eremobia; species Eremobia ochroleuca. The sequence continues at coordinate 15,802,402 of OX451403.1, read as the reverse complement.
TGGTGGACTCGACAGCGATCCGAGCCCCCCCGACCACGATGTGTGAGCCGGGCGGCGGCGCCCGCCGGGGGCCATGAAACACCATGGCCTCCGACTTGTTGAGGGCCACCTCCAGGCACCGTGCAACTACCTCAGACAACGTCTCAGTTAAGCGGTCGGCCTATAGTCCTTCCGATATTCCTGGCAGGGTTATGCTCCTAGGGGTTACATATATGGTTTACGTGATTGTTTTCAAAAATAAATAACTCATTAGATATAAAACGATATAACAACCAGTGCGTCCTGCCCGTCATGACATACGGTGCTGAAACGTGGACACTGACGGTCGGGCTGGTCCACAAATTCAAGGTCAGCACCCTATGGAGCGAGCTATGTTCGGAGTCTCTTTGAAGGATGAAATCAGGAATTAAATTATCCGGAATAGAAACGGAGTTATCGACATAGCTTGCAGAGTAAGCAAACTGAAGTGGCAGTGGGCTGGCCATGTTTGTCGAAGGGCTGATGGCCGGTGGAGCAGACGAGTCTTGGAGTGGAGACCGCGTATCGGCAAGCGTATTGTGGGACGCTCCCAGCTAGATGGACGGACGACCTAAAGAAGGTGGCTGGGGTAGACTGGATTCGGAAGGCGGAGGACAGGGTGTTGTGGCGCAGTCTGGGAGAGGCCTATGTCCAGCAGTGGACTGCGATAGGCTGAGTTGATTGATTTGATTGATTGAGTAAGCATAGCAATTCGTTTTTGTTTATACGAACCGAGCATTAATCGAAGCGATATTGTCTGACGCAGCAAAACAGTTTTTAAATAAACCAACAAAGATTAATTTCATGCTTCGGTAATAAAATCTCAAATACCACTCCAGACACCAAGTAGGCAAATGATCAACTTTGATTCTACAATAAAGGACTGAGCTATTAATTAATGGAATTATCTTCAACTTTTCCTCAACTTTTCTACCTCTTATTAGGCGGTAGACGGGTCTTCTTTTACTAATTGAAAATCAATAGTTGATATTCCGAAATATAATGGAATCAGAATTATAGCGATTCAATCTGAAGAAACTTTGAAAGTTTTAATTTAAAGTTTCTTTTGAATGATTTTTTGTGCAACAAAATATAGAAATCTTAAGAACTTATATATCTGAAACGTGGGTACGTTAATTGGTTACCTAATGAAAATATCACATTACATAATATTATGTATAAGAACCAGCATGCAAAAAAAAATGTACAATAATATACACTCGCCTTATCTGACGGTGTCCTGTGTGCCTTTTGTCGTTGCCCATGAGCATCCGAGTCTTCATCGACCGGTCACAGCGTGTAGTTGCCAGAAATTAAATTTCGGAGATGGTGGCCTGGGAAAACAGTGGTGGCCCAGTGGTAGGGTGTGAGGAAACTAGCATGTCCTAGAACCAAAAAATTCGAGGACATGTGACATCTACCAACCCGCACTGGCCCCGCTTGGTGGATTACGGTCAGGAAAGGAAGCCCTGTGGCAGCAGTGTGTTAGCAGTGGGAACATTACAGGTTAAATATGCAAGTCTGATGGGGTCAACCAATCTTGCATAATATTTGTCTTCGTTTTCAATTCAGACTAGGACAAATTTTGACAGAATGATCTCTGTCACGATTAGTTAAGTTTTTTTGTAACGCACGACACATTCAACACGGTAACCACAGAAGCGGTCCGTTTCAACCTAGTTATTGCTAATGCAAAGTAATTAAATCTAGATCGACTGATATATGTATGACCTAATTACTGAAACATGTTTCAGTTGTCTAGTCCAGCCGAATTTGTAAAACTTTGTGCCAGTAGGGTATCATTTATTAAAGATCAGACCAGCTGCCTTGGGAAGTTACTTAGGACTTGTATATATAAGTTTTAGACAAACTACCGCTTCTATAATTTCCGAAGAGATAAGCAGAAACGTAGGTCAATAGTCCTCTTCGCGGTATCCGGCATCACCTTCCAAATCACAGTTGGCTTGCAGCCGATGACAAGTCTGTCAAAATCATTGTGATCTCTATTCTCGTCACTATAAGGTTGACATTAGGTTGCTGCTGTTAGAGGTAAAATAAATGAAGCATTGCTATATTTGCTATCGTAAGTGTGTTATGGAATTATGGCCGGCATATTGCTATAAACCGTGGCAATCCGTACTTCTACCGATAATGTCTTAGTGGCAAAACACAATAACATTATGCCCAACCAGCAACCTAATTGCGTAACACATTACTCTCAATTTGAATCATTTTGACGTATACAACGTGTAACGTTAAATGCGCAAAACCTCAGACACCCCAACTGATTTTTAATTGAATTGACCTATTTCAGAAAGCAAATAAGTCATTAAAAAAAATGTAAAGGTTTTATGTACTGTTTTAGTTTTACTGGCCATTCTGATCGTTTCTTGCGTCTGCGACGACGCTTTACCGAGGGAGGAGTCGTCACCGGGCCGCTGCGCCGCGCTGACATTGGCTTGCTTGACCTATTAATAAATAGACACCGCAACGTTTTTAATTAAGATTTTTTGAAAAATGTGACCTATATTAAAAAGTGGTTCAATTAATTCTGCTCGTTATTCTGATCAAACTATTTTCAGGTTTTGCGCATTTAACATTACACGTTCATTGCACGTGCTCCATATGTTGGAAAAATGTGTCTGCTCAACAACGTAAATAACGCAATGAATGTTGTTGAACTGTCAAAATGAAACCCATTGCTACTGATAGTGTGTTACGCAATTACAGTGCAGATTGAGCCCGGAAACACACACTTAGAAGTCACGCTTGCGACCAAAAGAAAGCTGTTAGTACAAAAAAAAATCCCAATGGCATACCACTCTATGTCCAACCTGATAACCTAGGAATCCACGCTTACAAATTACACTTGGGAATAGGTCTTATGATGAGAATAAATTTTGAATTTTTGACAACTTTTTTCATACTAGAACTGTCAGATATCAATATTGTATTCCACGGATAAAAGATATCTGACTTTGGTAAAATCAGCCCTAAGAAGGATTACATAATTATGTCATCGTGAAATATAGGTAAACTAGTCACATCCAAATATAGGATCATACCATCCATTTAAGTTCCACGAAACCCATTAAAAGCATTATAGTTTCGCTTACGAATTTATTAGGGGGCCCCCGATTTATAATAGAGGTGACCCTTACGGATTAGCTCAACGCATATTTGTCTTTATTTAGGTTGAGCTTAAATTATAGGAGATTGTTATTTTCGACAGTATTGCAATGTGTATGTGGCTAAATAATACAAGCCGCACGGGTCGAGCAACGCTTGCCAAGGTCGGTCTGTGGATGAGTGACCATACATACCCCTCTGCGCCTAGGAAAGCACATTAAGCCGTTGGTCCCGGCTGTCATTACGAAGCCCGAAATTCTAACAACCAGTCTTACCAAGGGGTATTGTGAAATCCAGTAGGTAGCTGGGTTGTGGAGGTCAGATAGGCAGTAGCTCCATGTAAAATGCAGTGCCTCGGGTATGTTCGCAGAGGCGCGCACCGACTGCTTTCACGCGACCATGCGCAAGCGCGCCGCGTCCTTGGTGCGCAGGGTTCGGGTTAGCCCCAACATCGTAAACAAGATGATTGCGGGAAGGCTGGACTGCCCCTTCATCCGGCATTGTTCCAGCAGACATGTTGCTGTAGCAGTGTCGGAGAGAAGGTATTAATTTATTGTTTTTGATTATTTATTCTATTATGATTCCATTTTAATTTGATTTATTCTGTTTTTATTTGATTTTATTTGTATTGATTTTTATTTTATTTAATTTTATTTGATTTTTTTACGTGTCTGCTATTAATGGGTGTTATTAACCTGAAATAAATGAATTTATTATTATTATTATTATAAAATACTGGTATGCTGCTGCATCCTGTTAGACTGGATCCCAACATATTTGGAAACAAGGCAGGCAGATGCTGACTAGCCGTTGATGATCTTTTGTGTTTTTTGGAAGCAAAAATGCCTTTCTTGCATCGTGATTATTTTGACATGATGTTCACAAATTGTTGCCAACAAAAATGGGATGAGTGCAAGGAAAAATATGGGCCTTCTGTTGTAAACCCTTCTTTATCCGCGATGCGTGATGCATGCTGGCCGTCAACACCGTATGAAAAATGCAAAGCATGTTCTCTAACATTCTAAACGCGTCAAGTTAGTAAAGCTGGTATAGATGGCTAAATAACAGTCAGACGGGTCGAATAGAATACTCTTTATTATGTACACCATATAAATTACAGACATAAATATAATATAATTTAAGCTAAGCTGGCCGCGGTTGGTTCATGGATGGGTGACCACCCATTGCATATCGAGAGCCGAAAGCCTTCCGTTCCTCGGAAAGCACGTTAAACTGTTGGTCCCGGCTGTCGTTCGTAGATATTTGACAGTTGTTATGTTACGGCGGCCAGGAGCCCAATAGTCTGACAACCTGTCTTAACAAGGGGAATCATATTAGGCAGTCGCCCCATGTAAATTACGTGTATTCAGCTTCAACTGGCTAAACTGGAAGCCGATCCCAACATAGTTGGAAAAAGGCTAGGCAGATTGAATACATCTTTGAGGATAAATAAAATAACTGTCACGTCACATTCGAAGATATTATATACAACGTGTAACGTTAAATGCGCAAAACCTGGAAATAGTTTGATCAGAATAACGAGCAGAATTAATTGAACCACTTTTTAATATACATAGGTCACATTTTTAAAAAAATCTTCATTAAAAACGTTGCCGTGTCTATTTATTAATAGGTCAAGCAAGCCAATCTCAGCGCGGTGCAACGGCCCGGTGACGACTCCTCCCTCGGTAAAGCGTCGTCACAGACGCAAGAAACGATCAGAATGGCCAGTAAAACTAAAACAGCACATAAAACCTTTACAATTTTTTTAATGACTTATTTTCTCTGTGAAATAGGTCAATTGAATTAAAAATCAGTTGGGGTGTCTGAGGTTTTGCGCATTTAACGTTACATGTTGTATACCTGTGCTACAAAAAATGGCCTGAATGTAGAGAATAAAATTTCCATTCCAAATTGCTAAATCAGAAGGCCAATTCACGTACTTAAAAAGTGTTCAATTTCAAGTCGCAAACTCATCTCAACAACAATAAATTTCAAAAACTTGTTGAAAATATAATATGTTTAGCTGATTGTATTTCTGACAGTTTGCGACTAAAATTAGAATTCGAAAGTTCTTAAAAATACGAGAATTCAGCGAGGTCAGCATTTCACACAATAGTTCCCCAGACCACCGATAGAGGCGCTAAAGTGGATCTCATCTCATTCCTTCATGAGTTCAATAAAGAAACCTCCATCTCAATCTAAAAGATAAGATAAAATACTGCCAATTGTCCCCACGCACCGACCTCGTTCATATTACCATTTTATTGGGTAAACATGCCAAAAGACTTGCTTTAATTAAGGTAATTTTGTCTCTGATAAGTTTTCTTGCAACAGATTGAGGAAAAAGGTACGAAAAGAATGTAGAAGTATGTAGAAGTTGGTCTGTGGAAAGTGGAAATGGAAGGAATGAGGAGCGATTGTATTGTCTGACAAAGAATTCTAGTTAATTTATCTATGAAAGCCCTTTTGATGTCGATTGCTGGCTAGTTAGCTCACCTATCATTTTACGCAATGGAATGTAAGTAGCGATACACCTGCCGAAAATTACGCGAATATATTCCGCGTCCTTATTATTTCTTTGAAGACTACGCGACGTAATTTCGGCCTAATAAGTTTTGCGTAGGCCGAAATTACGTCGCATAAGCTCCCAATTGTGCGTGTGCGAGTGCGTGTGTATGTGCGTGTGCGTGTGTGTGTGTGTGCGCGTGTGCGTGTGCGTGTGTGTGTGTGTGTGCGTGTGTGTGTTTGGGTTTATGCGTGTGTGCGTACGTTGTGCAGGTTCAATTTTGATAACATTATTGTAAATGCTAAGACTAAGACATGTCGAAGACCCAGGTACTCTTTGACACAACTATTTCTGACAGTTAACCGCGGAGGCTAAGGGCGGATTGTTTCACGTCGACTTGACGCACGCGTATACGTCAAAAATGACACTATCTATCGTCAAACCAAAAAAAAGCGTTGTTTAAAATTACAATTACAAAATGATGGTCTTGCCGTACGTCAAATAATAACGAGTACGTAATCGTTGTTATTTGACGTAAGTAAATATTACGTTAACCAACCGTTTAAACCAACTGGCCCCTTAACCATAATTTTAAAGAGCTTTGAACACTACCACAAGATACAAAGCAAAGGAACACATATAATCCTAATATGAATAACAATATACCGTCTAGAAAGAAATTACAAAACTCCACAAAGCAAATACTTGAAATGCACAAACTTAACAAAACAAACTTCATTTCTGAATACATTCCCCCTGCGCCAATTAAATGAATCTTTGCTTTCCACATTTCTTGTTGAGAAAAGTATTTCTTAACTGTTACATTCCTAGGAGGGGTTTTGGCTCACGAGGTAGGGCAGAAACGCAATGGAAATATTTTCTCTATCTTGAAATTTCTGTGAATTCCCACAGTAAAGTGGAAATATGAATGAAAATATGCTCTATGTGTAAGGTTGGAAGGGACATTTTGCGTTGTTTGGTGAAGTTTTGCATTGAGTGTGGATAGTGATATGAGGTAAGGCATTATGGGGGTACATATAACTTGTATAAACACTATCTACGACTCCATCCTTTTTCAAGTGTATGCTTGTATATGACAAGATACAAGGTGCTGGTCCAAGTTGTTCAAACTAGGACCAAGAGTCCGAGTTATGCCAATACACTCGCACCACATCACATGGCACTTACCTATAATTGGCAAAATGTTTCTGTGCTATAGCTTTGCCAATAACGCCTGCAAGGAATTCGATCTTCATGTAGCCTGAGTTCTCCAAAGACTATTGGTATGACCACGGGGTATGACATTTGCAATGTCTACACAAATAATATCCAGTAATATCTATGATGAGTTCCAAAAGTAGTATCCGATGAAAAACGTAAACAAATGCACCAGAAAACGTATCCGTAGATGCCGATTTGTAGTGCCACTGACAAATTGAGTACTTTGATTATTTGCATACTAGAGTTAACGGAAAATAAGTCCGCGCGCGGCTGAAATCCGAAATAATCGTTTGCCGCTTGGACGTTTATTTCAGGTGTCAAGGAAGTATGCTGTGCTCCGTGTACGAGTATACTAAAGTAAATAATCGCCATCCTTACACCGTAAGTGATTAAAAGTGCTGGCACGGATATTATCTTGAAGTCAAACGTCGCGCGCAGACTTATCTTGCGCGCACTCTATGGTTGGACTTTTTACATCTTTTTATTAGCTGCAGAAAAGTGACAGCATATGTGTTACCACTTTTTAACGAAATTTAAATAGTGTTTCACAAAAGAAACGATTCATTCAAGTAAAATTCGTTAAAAAGCCGTTAAATAAAAGAGAATAATATTATTAGGGAGTGATATTTACAACGAAATTCAGGATAATATAGGTTTACAACAAAAACATTGAACAATGCCTAATTTTTTTTTTCATCACATCAGTGATCGGATTGGATTTATAAAAAGCATTAATTCTAATAATATTTTTTTTTTCAATATTCTTATTTTTGATATTTTTGGTGTTTTACAAATAACCCTGTATAGCAAACGTATGTACGAAAACTTTAATTTATTTAAAAAAAAATGTTTTCTTAGACCAATATAGTTATAGAGTAAAAATTGAAACAATCTTTAGTAGACTATGTATTTACGATAATTTGAAACTACAACATATATTTTATCCGATCGATACAAAGAATATTTGATTGTTTACGGTTAAATCAAAATTGGTCAATTTCGAATATCTAAATTAAAATGATGTTTCATTGCGTTTTAATCACAATATCTAATAGATATCACGAGATAGTGTGCCAACATTTTTTAACAAAATTACAGTAAGAAGTGTCATTTTACTGCAGCCAATTATGTAAAAGTCGGACCATAATTTATAAACCCGAAATTCTAATTTTAAATTACTTTCTGTTCATTTATTCACGCCCCTGAAAGGTGTTTTTCATTTGACAATTATTGAGGTTAATTTTATAAACTCAATTTTCGTCGGTGATTTTTTAAATACCATTTAAATTTGACACCACATTCCAGCTTGCTGCATGTTTGCGTCTGCGAGCTCCTTGCAGAGCTCCGCACCGCTGTCAATGCGGTGAAGCAATCTACTACCTTGGACACCAAGAGAGCTGGCCGGATGGCACGGCACGCCAGCATTAACGACATCATCCGTCGGGCTCGTGTCACCGCCGGGTGCCAGCTGCTTTGTGACGTTGGGAAGAGGCCAGATGGAATGACTGTAATGCCTTGGAAGTTGGATAGACCTTTGGTGTAGGATGCAACCTTTGTCGATACCTTCGCGCCATCCCATCTTCCTAGCACGCTGGGGTGTGCTGGGGCAGCTGCTGCAGGAGCAAGAAGCCTCAAACGGTGCAAATATAACAACCTTATTGGGAGCTATATGTTTGAGCCGTCTGGGGTTGAAACACTAGGGCCTTGTGGTCCGAGTACTCATCGAATATTTCGGGACATCAATATTTCGGGACATCACCAAGCGGTTGCCAGCCTTTTGGCCACTTATCCCATTGACAGCAAAGCGGAAAAATGTTTTTATGCCCAATGAGCTCCTGCCTTTTTCTTCATTTTTTTACTATAATTATACTTATAATGCTAGCTTGTAAATTGTGATTTTTGTGCCTTTGTGGATAAATAAAATATAATATTTTATTACAATTTAATAATATATCTTTTTGATAATTAGATCTTTTTGAGGGGCCCATGGCTAAATAATAACAGTCGCACAGGTCGATCGATCAGGTTAAGCTGCGCTTGCCGTGGTTGGTCTGCGGATGGGTGACCATCTTTACATACCGAGACCCCACCGCGCCTCGGAGAGCATGTTAAGCCGTTGGTTCCGGTTGTCATTCGTGGATCTTTGACAGTCGTTACGGGTGGTCAAAAGTCCGAAAGTCTGGCAACGAGGCACCAGTCTTACCTAGGGGTATCGTATTACCCAGTAACTGGGTTGTGGAGGTCAGATGTAAAATACTGGTATTCAGCTGCATCCGGTTAGACTGGAAGCCGACCCCAACATAGTTGGGAAAAGGCTAGGCAGATGATTACAATTTGATAATATTAAAAAAAAACAATAATTGGAATAAACCATACTTGGAAAAAGAAGTGAGATATAAAGTTGAAACGTTTTAGAAACAGATGAATGTGTTATTCATTCACATTAGTGAGTGATTGCGTAAGAATTTAACCGGCATAACTTTTCACAATTATTGTCGGATGATTGCTAAAAGCTATGCTGGTTAAATTTCTGGATAACTTATCAAAAATTTGAGGGCAAGGCAAATCAGGTTATCATTTCGATAATCTGATTTGCCTTGCCCCCGATAGCAAACAGTTTTCGGACAATAGCGGTCGTCTATTTAATTTAAACTGCCAACATTTTCGGGTTTTGGTTTGGTACAGCGTTTAGAAGACGATATTCTAAGATAACGTTTTTAACCGACTTCAAAAAAAGGAGGAGGTTATCAATTCGACTGTATTTTTTTTTTTTTTTTTTTTATGTTTGTTACCTCATAATAACCGACTGGGTGAACCGATTTTCATGATTCTTTTTTTATTTGAAAGCTGGTGCCTCCCTTGTGGTCCCATTGTCACCATTTCAATATCTGATGATGGGATCTTGTAGAAATCGGGGGAACTCTTCAATAAATAACAGCAGATTAACCGCGATTGCTGCTATCGCATTTGTATGCACTGTTTACGCAATCGCACAATATAACATCACGTCTGTATCCTATAAACGCAGATGCAGCTTCCTGTCACTGATATTTACATAGCAAGTAGTGTTTATATGAATTTGATTGGGGTAGATATAACTAAAAAGTGAAAAATAAAAAAAATTATATAAAAAAAAAACAACCGACTTCCATAAAAACACTACAAAGTGAAAAATAATTTTAATTTCGGAAGTCGGTGTCAAAAAACCAAAATGCGGAACCAACGACACCGACTTCCAAAATTAAAATTATTTTTCACTTTGTAGTGTTTTTATGGAAGTCGGTTGTTTTTTTTTATATAAATTTTTTGATGTTCGATACGGTACGGAAGCGTATCGAGTGGTTTTGAATAGCTATGCTGAACACGCGTTGTAAACACTTCCATCTGACACTTTTGGCACTTCTGAAACTTTTACTGCAGTACAAAATTTAGCAGAAAATGGAGCAAGAAACACCGCACAGAACGTTCTACTTTAGCGACAAAATTCATCTGAAGTCTGCTTAGTACACGTCTCCTTCTAACGTGCATTTAACATTTTTCTCCTCAAAATCCAAGTAAATGTTGTGTTATAAAATCCTTTCCAACTTTGGTGCAGCACCGCAATCGTTTTACACAATTCCTGGGTTCCAAGGTGATATTTCTATTTAAGGCAAGCTTTTGGGAGATTTTGTATTGTTTTTTTTACATTTTACGTACTGTTTTGTTTCAGTCTGTTTTTTTTTAGTAATTATTGCTTTGGACCGTTGTACAGTCCCCGCGGCACGGTTTTGGCAAGGTTTTGGAGTACTAGGAGTAAGTTCGCGCATTTGTACTTACAATTAGTGCAACAAAAAAATTGTCAATTTTATTATTTATTTATTTTAAACTTTTCACACAAAAAGGTACAAAGGCGGACTTAATACCTTAGGCATTCTCTACCAGTCAACCAAGGGTGGTGAAGAGATTAGATGGCAGGTGTTTTGGTTGAGAGGATCAATGATAAAAAAAAACTATTAAAACTAATAACTAATAACAAATTCCTTGTCAAAAACATTGCTATTGATAAAAAAGTTAAAGAAAGGCGAGAAAAGACCAAAGACTCTGGCCAAGGTGCGTGCCGGCGACTGCTAATCAATTGAGAAAAAGATTCCTTTTTCTAAAGAAAGAGAAAGAAAGAAAAAATGTTTATTCTGCACAAACAAAACGCACTTGAATTTAAGAATTTCTCGTACTACTTTGTTGGTTTAGTGGTCCCAAGTGCTACTGCTATGTAGAGCATGAGATCCTAGGTTCGATTCCCGTGTTATTTGGTTTTTCCATCTGGAATTTCTCAATAGCTTTTTGGATTTAGTTAGCCGTAATATAGAACTGGTGAAATATAGTAGGTACTAAAGGTACACCGCTGCCTAACCATTCAGAATACAGGCGTGATGATACGTCATAAAAGTATTTAAAAAACATAATGGTGGTGGCACGAAATTAAAGATAGTTGCTTCTCAGGAGATAAGTCATTTTAACCACAGACAAAACGGCGTTGTTTAATATCCAAACTTCTAAGGTAGAATTAAACTAAAATCCTAAGTTTTAAAACTATTTGCACAGATGTTGGACTACCTAAATTAATTAAGAAACAATTAGAAGTTGAATGAGTGATTAAATCCTTTGAAATTAAGTTAGACATCAGTAAGATTCGGGTTTACGAAGTTTCTTAATTTATTCTAATTCTAATCTTAGGTACAGACGCCATCACATTAAGCTACCCGAAACTGTCAAATTTTCCCAATCGACTTTGAACCTTATATTTTAGCAATAAAGTTGAATGTCTATTAAAGAAATTTGACAGATTGTATTAGCTTGATGTGCTGGCGTCTGTACATACAAGTTTCAAAGGCACAATGAAATTATGGACAGCTAACAATTAATAATAATATTATGTCGATAATTTTATTTATGCCCTATGAATATGAACAAATTAGAAACTAATCGTACGCCTTCTTCCCATTAGGTCAGAAACTAAAAAAAGGCACTTGCTACCTTACATACTCATTTTGCTTCGTTTTCGTTCATACGTCTGAAGGCAAATTCCCGTAATTAAAAACGTTGAAAATCTAGTGGCATTGTCATCTCAACGACAATCAATGTCAAAAACTTGTCAAAAATGCAGGGAAATTAGAGGTTCTTAAAATTACGAGATTTGCCCCTTTTCTGTACTATTCTGTAAAAATCTCACCGTGAGAACTTAGGTGAAGTGAGAGGGAAGTGAGCTCTGTCATTCCCTAATGGTAGGGATTAACACTATTAAGTGCTCACTTCACTTGTCACGGTGAGATTTTTACAGAATCGACTGGCTGGTCATATACGCGAGCTGGTTGCCTGTATTACGCAACCGACCTTTCTAAAGAACAACACCAATAAGTTCAATAGAACCATGTATTTCTAGGGCGTTTCCCCTCCCGGAATTTTTCTTATCGTATTATTTTGAAACTCCGTATACACTAGGCCAGCTCTAAATACTACCACTGACGTGTGTATACTGGTTTTGTCACCACGGACGCGCGGTCGACTGTACGTGTATACATAGATACATAATCATGTATAAGCATAATCAGCTGATAATATTCCCACTGCTGGACACAGGCCTCCCCTCTATGAGAGGGAATGGACCATAATCCACCACGTGGGCCCAGTGCGGGTTGGTTGATGTCACATATCTTCGAATTTCGGGTTCTAGGACGTGCCGGTTTCCTCACGATGTTTTCCTTCACCGTTTTGAGAGCAGTGGTGATATAATTTACACAAAGTAAAGCGCCTGTCGGGGTTCGAACCTACGACCTACAACTCGTAAGTCGCGGCCGTTACCACTGCGCCACCACTGCTCGATATCGAATTATCTAATAGAAAGAGAATAGAAATATTTTCTATTCTGCACAAACAAAACGCGCATCACAAAAAATACATACCATACACACATACATAGTAGCCAAAAGCCTCGTATCCACAACAAATAAAAGTTTAAAGTTTGACAATGTTGTGTGGTAAATACTGATCCTATAGATACTATCACTAAATCCCGGTATAATTAATTCCGTTATCCTTTTTCGTTTCCCTACCTTTTTTCCCTTTGTAATATAAGATGAAAACGTGACACTGGCTGAATGCACAAACCGTGCGAATCCAAAAGAAAAAAAAAAAAAAAATGTTGTAATTTATTTACCGAAACGTACCCGCGTAAACGATATGACAGCATATGACAGCAGATTCCCAGGTTGCCGCGGCCTTTGAAAATTTCTTTGCAGAGATTCCTGTGTCAACCACTAAATCTCTAAGCTCCTCACCCACTGCTGCAGAGTCTTTACTTAAGGAAAACGTTCCAGTTTGTGATTCGGAATTTCACTTCGAATTTGTCACTTGTACAGATATAATTAAAACTTTTCACATGTTAAATGTAAAAAAGACTGCAGATCTATGGGGTAATTCTGTGGATGTTGCTAAGACAATTATAAACATTGTAGCACCTACTTTAGCTGTTATATTTAATAATTGTATTCAATGTGGTGAGTTTCCTGATCTTATGAAACACAGTAAAATAATACCGTTGTTTAAATCAGGTAGTACATCAGACCCTACTAATTATAGACCTATTTCCGTACTACCCACCTTTAGTAAAATTTATGAAAAACTTATTTTAAATCAATTGCAAAGACTTTTCAATAACAATAAATTACTGAATAATAAACAGTTCGGTTTTACAAGGGGTCGTTCAACTACCGATGCCGGAGTTGAACTTTTAGGACATATTTATAATGCATGGGAGGACAAATGCGATGCTTTGGGCATCTTTTGTGATTTGTCCAAGGCATTCGATTGTGTTCTTCATGAAACCTTAATCAGGAAACTTCACCACTACGGAATCCGGAACGCCTCTCTGGATCTTCTCACTTCTTACTTAAGTGATAGGATTCAGAGAGTTGATGTTAACGGGAAAAGGTCACCCGGATCTGTAGTAAGAATGGGGGTCCCACAGGGCTCAATACTTGGACCATTTTTATTTATTGTTTATATCAATGACTTGCCTTACCTCATAAAGGATGAACATGATATAGTTTTGTTTGCAGATGACACTTCACTTTTATTTAAACTCAAACGTCAACAGCTGGTTACTGACAGTATAAATAGTGCCCTCGCAAAAGTAGTTAACTGGTTTAATGTTAATAATTTACTTCTTAACGAAAAAAAAACCAAATGTATTAAGTTTACGATACCAAATGTTAGACAAGTAGAAACTAGTGTTCTCATAAAGGGTGAAGAGTTAAAACCCGAAAATACCACAGTATTCTTAGGCATAACTTTGGATGCCAAGCTTCAATGGGGCCCCCATATAGATAAATTGTCAAAAAAGCTTAGCTCTGCAGCATACGCCGTTAGGAAAATTCGTGACTTAACTGATTTAGAGACAGCCCGTTTAGTTTACTTTAGTTATTTTCATAGTGTGATGTCATACGGTATTCTGTTGTGGGGAAATGCCGCCGAAATTCAGATAATTTTTATTTTACAAAAAAGGGCAATTCGTTCCATTTATAAATTAAGTCCCAGACACTCCCTCAGAGACAAATTTAAAGAGATTAATATAATGACTGTGCCCTCTCAGTACATTTATGATAATCTTTTGTATGCACATAAAAATATTAATCTGTTTAAGAAATACAGTGATATCCATAATATAAATACTAGGAACAAACATAAATTTGTTGTTCCTACAACAAGGCTCAAGAAAATAGGTGGCTCGTTTAGATGCCAATGTATACGTTTTTATAATAAACTTCCTAGCCACATTCAAGAACTAAGCATTAATAAATTCAAATCTTTTATAAAGCTAAAACTATGCCAGAAAGCCTATTATACTGTAAAAGACTATATTGAGGACAAAAACGCTTGGGATTGAGCTGCTCCAATAGGTCTGGACAGTGAATGTTGTTTATTTTTTATTTTGCTGATTTACACTTTTGTTATTTTTTTTCTTTCTAAATATCTATTTATGACATGACATGAACATTTACTGTTTAAAGTCTTATATTATTTTAATTATTGTGAATGTGAGGACTATGTGGGTCATTGTTTCCGTTTTAATCATGGTCTGGCAGTTTGAGTGGTTTATGCGGTCTACACAAATGTTCTGTCCTTGGTATTGCTCGTCGAATCGTTGAGCTCCTTAAGTTCTGAGTTGAGCTGCACGGTTACTGACGAATGCGTGCACTGACTGCACAGGTCCACTCAATCTGTGTGGTTCTTCCCTCAAAATACCACTTCAGACACCAATCTACATGGTCCTCAAAGATCAAAGATGATGTCCGGATTTTTATATACACATTGACATTGATGAATTTTATATAAACAATGACATGGATATTTACTTTGTATAGTATCTTATTTTTTATTATTATTATTGTGAGTGTGAAGACTATGTGGGTCATTTCTTTTTTCTTTTTTCCTTCTTAGTTAGTTTTAATCATGGTCTGGCAGTTTGAGTAATTTATGCGGCCTACCCAAATGTCCTTTCATTGGTATTGTTCGTCGAATCGTAAGGCTCCTCAAGTTCTGAGTTGAGCTACACAATTTTTGACAAATGCGTGCACTGACTGGACAGGTCCGCTCAATCTGTGTGGTTCTTTACTCAAAAGACCATTTCAGACACCAATCTGCATGGTCTTCACATGATCTGACCAAGATTATGTCTGGACTTTAAAAGAGACTGTGACCTCTGAGTTTGTTTCGGCCTTTCTTCTCAGAGTAGTCAGATAGGAAACGCCGACCTCATCTAGTTTAAAAAATATGATTGACATGTAAAAGTGTTTGTACAAACCTACTTACAGAAAATAAATCATTTATCATTTATTTATCATTTACTTTTTAGTTACTATACTGTATGGCCTATTCTTCCAGTCTACAGTTCATAAATTGATACTCCTAGACACTCTTCATATCCACATCAAGCTTGCGGACAACACATGGAGCGCCTGGCACCTACCAGCCATAAATTACTTTCAAAGCAGTATGTTGTTCACCTTAAGCCTTCAACGTAAAAATAAAAAGGTTGCAACTATAAAAAATATAATTGAGGAAGACTGGCAACATTACATAGCCTGAGGGAGTGATCATAAAACCCCTTGTGACTGCGTAGTGTAAGAAACGCGAATAATAATAAACAGTGTGTACCTACATGGGATGGGCCATGGGTGCTAAAGATGTTTCCTTATTTTGTTTTAGGAGGGGCTTGTGGCTAAATAACAACAGCCGCACAGGTCGATCGAAGGGCAAGGTACGCTTGCCGCAGCTGCTTCGTGGATGGGTGACCATCCATTACATATCAAGACCCTTCCGTGCCTCGGTAAGCACGTTAAGCCGTAGGCCCCGGCTGTCATTCGTAGACATTTGACAGCCGTTATGGGTAGTTAGCAGCCCATAAATCCAACCAGTCTTAGGGTGCGTTTCCAAATAAGCGGAGCTGGGCGAAGCGGAGCAGAGACTTGCAGGAATCGACTAATCACAATGGTGAAAATCCTCATCGCGTCACTCGTCTCGTCCGTGATTGGACGATTCCTACACGTCTCCGCTCCGCTCCGCGCAGCTCCGCTTCTGTGGAAACGCACCCTTACCAAGGAGTATCGTGTTACCCAGTAACTAGGCTGTGGAGGTCAGATAGGCAGTTGCTCCATATAAAATATTAGTATTCAGCGGCAACCGGTTAGACTGGAAGCCGACCCCAAACTATGTCAGAGTGGGCTTCCAGTCAAAAGGAAAAAGGCTAGGCAGATTGATTTTATTACATATGTTATTAATTTTATTTTGCCGTTTTGGTCACCATATATCGAGGCAGTATACAATTGCTTGAAAGCAGACCGATACAGATTAATTTGAACAATACTTTTCAGAAAGCGAGGGATAATCACAATGTACAGACGCCAGCACATCAAGCTACAACAATCTGTCAAATTTCTTAAATAGAAGTTCAACTTTATCGCTTAAGCATAAGGTCCAAAGTTGATTGGGAAAATTGAACAGTTTCGGTAGCTTGATGTGCTGGCAGCTGGGCTGCTAGTTATAGGTACGATTTGCGTAAATAAATAAATAATAAAAATAAACTTTTTTTAAATGTTCTATGATTATGTTTAGTATAGTTTGTGATCTTCCTGTGAAAGTCCCGATAAATATGTTTTTATTCTTTCTTGTTTTCCATTTGGTATCTCAAAATTGACTGCAGTAAAACGGTCAAAGTCCTTGTCTTTCATATACATCACAAATATCAAATAAATTACAAAATAATATAAGATCCATATCGTTTTACTCCCAAATCACCGTGAAATGTTACGAGTATTTCCATTTCCTTAGAAGGAGGTTCAAGCGATGCCAATAAAAGATGCATTAGACCTCCTTAAACTTATTGTACAGACGCCAGCACATCAAGATACTACAATCTGTCAAATTTCTTTCATAGATTTTCAACTTTATCCCCATAGCATAAGGCTCAAAGTAGATTGGGAAAATTTTACAATTTCGGGTAGCTTGATGTGCTGGCGTCTGCACATTCTGCCGCCATGTTGGATTTAAAAACAGCAGTGCAGTTTTAATGGCTACTGGTTACATGGCAGGTTTTATTGACTATATTGATTTGTAGAATTATTTTTATTATTTAAAGAATAGTTAATAAAGACATAATAAATAAAAACTTTATTCAGTTAAGAAAAACACGTACAATATAAAATAAACTAGTAGCAGATTACAAGGAGGCTCAGGTGTTAGGTAGATTACAAATATTCTGGACTCTAGTGTCCCAGTCTCGTGAGGGAGAATGTAATCTCTTGATCATAAAAATTCATAATAGTAAACCTACCAATACTAATTACCAATCTATATCCATACTAATATTATAAATTCTAAAGTAACTCTGTCTGTGTCTTACCTTTTCACGCCTAAGCCACAGAACGGATTTCGATATTTGGCAAGGAGATGGATGGCATCCTGGGGAAGGACATAGACTTTTTGTCCCGGTAGCAAGTTCCCGTGGGATATTTCCGACATCAACGCGGGCAGAAGCTAGTAGGATACAATAGTCTGAGATGCCAATAGGATAGGATATATTTTCAAATCTCAATAGAGTTTAACCATCATTTACGTAACATTAATTCACAAAAAATCAAGAAAAAGCATTAAAAAGTTTTTTTTTATGGTTTACTATAAACTTAGATAGAACATACATACATACAAAAACACATAAATACATACACCTATAAAATTTTGTATATTTGTTCGGAAGCCATAATAGATTATCATTATGTGGATATATAGCAGTTCCAATACACAAATACATACGTGTCGAATTGATAACCAACCTCCTTCTTTTTTGGAGTCAGTAAAAATAATTGATGATTCTGCCAAAAAAAAACTTGATTTTAAATGACTTACTTAACTAAACTTTACTCTCTATTGGCAACCACATCAAACTTATCAACACCTCATAAAAGTTCTCTTCTATGTTTTCAAGCAAAATATTTACCTAAAAATCTTTATGTCTATACCTTTTTCTAGAAAACCCAGTAAACAACCAACACAGCTACGCGTAAACTCACCGTTTTGCAAACCGTTGCAGCGTTGAATGATGTGGAAGATTCTTGAGAAATGAGTTGGAAGCGCCATCTGGTGGCCCTTCCCGGTACCAGCCGATACCGTCCACACAAGCAAGTACACACAAGCTGTCAACGTATACCTTATGAGAAGCAATAGTCTTTGACAGTCGCTTGAAAACTATCTAATGTAGTAGGCTTATAATTTTCAAAGAAATCGTACCGTGACAATCGTATGTTGCTCCCCAGTCTCTAAAAAATTTACACACGCGAAGTAGATAGAAACATTACTTCTGTATCCTTTACTCTTACTGAATGTAATAAGTGTGTCCTTGTCTCATTGTTAATTTATTAATAATTAATGAGACAAGGACACATTTACTTTAGGAAAATCGTTGTTTTTTTTTTTTTGTAAATATGTGAGCATCGCACAATTAATTTATCTACAATTTCTTTAATTTTAATTATTTTAACATATTGGGATATTATAGTAATTTTATTCTACGTACAGACTCCAGCACATCAAGCTACTACAATCTGTCAAATTTCTTTAATAGATTTTCAACTTTACCGCTAAAGCATAAGGTTCAAGGTTGATTGGATAAATTTGACAGTTTCGGGTAGCTTGGTATGCTGGCGTCTGTACATCATCTTCAGTTAAAAAAATATAGTTTAGTAAAATGTATGCAAAATATTGTAAAACATTTTATAAGAGTAACGGTGGAGTTTCTTGACCATTCTTCTTCATACCAAACTACCTATTGGAAGGCCACTAAAATCAACTTTTTTTTGGACTAGCCTACGCTACGCTATCCCACTCCTGGGCTCCCTCCACTCCGTATCCTCCTTCCAGTTTCCACAAAACCAAAACCTATCCAACTCGTCCCGCCACGTACGTGGTCTGCCGGGACTTCGCCTCATTGTCTCAGGGCACCAATTCTGTGCTATTTGGGCCCACAGTTTGTTCGGCATACGGCAGACATGTCCTGCCAAGTCCCATTAAAGTTGGCCAGCTTTTTGAGCCACGGGCTACTACTACTACTATCCTACTATTATCACACTAATATTATAAAGGCGAAAGTTTGGGAGGATGGATGGATGGGTGCATGTTTGTTACACTCTCACGCAAAAACTACTCAGCGGATTTGGATAAAATTTGGCACACATATAGTTTATAACTAGAATTAACACATAGAATACTTTTCCCGATGTGCCTACGCGATCTAAACTTATGCGGGTGAAACCGGAGAGCGCTGCTAGTAAAGTTAATAAGCTTTAATTCTATCCTATTTAAAATAAATGATTTGGCTTTATTATTATTATTGAGTGACTTGTCTATTGCTATACTCTGTCTACGGCTACGGAGCTTCATTTGCACACGCCACCGAAAAAACAAGAGAACGCGGTAGCTCGGAAAATCGATCCAAGTTTGAAGATGTGCTGCTTTATTTTGTATGTGAGGTTCTGAGAGATAAAGGATAGGAAGTAAATGATTTATGAAATGAAAAGTATTTTAAAGGATTAAAATTATTCCCGATTACCAATAAGCTTGCTCTCCGTGCTTATATTTATTATAAGTGCTAATGTAACTCTGTCTGTGTTACCTTTTTACGCCTAAGCTACTGAGCCGGTACCTACAGGAAGAAATAGGTAGCTTGGAACCTGTACATTACAAACTTTGGCGAAGTGAGCTGTCTATAGTGTCAATCGCTAACATCAGGTGGAATGACAACTCAGTTCACATACCTTTTTATGTTGAGATTTTTACAGAATAGCCCGGCAAAAACTCGAAAGTTGAAAGTTTGCCGCAACCCCCGGATCTTTCAGACCGAGTTTCTGATAGGACATAATAAATTACCAGAGCCAACTATAGTTGTTCCATAAATATCATTCAGACTGAATCGAGCCATAAATTCAATAGACGCAAAGAAAGGGCAGAAAGCAATTTCCCCAAACGTTATCACATAAATTGCTTCCATCGTATGGAAAAATCTTGTTGAAGGACATTCCCAATAAAATTGGAATTATTATTTCCCCCTTCACGACCCCCTTATAGTTAGGTGGGCTAAAGAAATGTTTAGATATTTTTTTCCTCCTTAGATCCTTTGTTGAACTGGCGACTTACCTTCCGAATGTAAAAGGGAAAAGGTTTTTATTGTATTCATATCGTAGACGTAGATGTGACGCCCCCACGGCATTGCCGCGAAACCTGATAGGGCATTTTATTCTTTACGAAAATACGTAGGTCTATAATCTTTTCTTTTTTTTTAAAGGTAGCAAAAGAGTGTACAAAAGAAATCCTGTGTCAGACAGTTTTACGTCAATCCCTTTCGTGTACAAGGTCTGCACATGTAGCATGACCACAGAAGAATAGTCAAAATTACAGAATAGACAATCTGTCAATTTGTCTATTCTTCCGTCGACAAAACTCGTTTCCATGGTGGTTATGCTACGCGTGCTGCACTCTGTTGCGTAACTCAATTTTAATCATAATCCGAGAGTTTTGAAGGATATTTTCTAATCCATTGCTTCATAGCTTTAATAAATTCGTCTGCTCAAAAATCCATCAACTGTCGTTTCATATGTGTTCATTACCCCGCTGTTAAACTTGTCCCTAATCCGTCACTGTAGTCTATACAAAATCACTAATTCTCTACATGACATGCAATAAATAATTCTACTAGAAACCAAACTGTATTCCCCGGCTTTTTCAGTCCGTACAAGCAAACACGGTTTCCAATTCCTGCATTCGCTTCATAAATACGACACAAAATGCACTTTGAAAAGAGAAAATAAATCGCATTACAACTCAAGGACGATTTATTATAGCAAAATGTGGAATTTTACCTAACCTCGTTTGCCATTTGTACGTAATCTTTTTATTCTAATTTAAAAAGAGTAGCCAATCCGCATTCCAGCGGCCATCAACGGATCCACCAAAAATGGAAATCCATCACAACACAGAACACAGCACCATTCGAAAAATAACCAGTAAAAATTGGCTCGAAAAGCGCGCCAATACAGCGCGTAGTGTTGTCTATGGAAAAAAACTAAGTAAGGCAACGACCACCGGCGGTTCAGCCTATATTTCATTCGAAAGCCAGTACAAACCCACAACCACAGAGCCGATAAATCCAGAGATTTCTATTACAGATAACGCCTTGATTCTTTCCGGATATTTAATTTTATATCCTGGTTTTAGAACGGGATTCTTATTTTAGACTTTTTGAATTCTTTGAGTTAGCGTTCGATGACAGTCTGTTGTGGTTGGCGAATTCTGAAAATAAAAATGATGGCGATTGTTTTTTCTTAAACAATATTATAATTATTTTAAAACTGTTAACTTTAATTATGTAAATATTGTCTTGGAAATTTAAAGATCATCTGCCTAGCCTTTTTCCCAACTATGTTGGGGTCGAGTTCCAGTCTAACCGGATGCAGCTGAATACCAGTATTTTACATGGAGCGACTGCCTATCTGACCTCCACAACCCAGTTACTGGGTAATACGATATCTCTATAGGTAAGACTGGTTGTCAGACTTTCGGACTTTTGACTACCCGTAACGACTGTCAAAGATCCACGAATGACAGCCGGGACCAACGGCTTAACATGCTCTCCGAGACGCGGAGGGGTCTCGGTATGTAAAGATGGTCACCTATCCACAGACCAACCGCGGCAAGCGTAGCTTAATCTGATCGATCGACCTGGAAGTCTTGAAAGATACTTTAGTTTATTATCATAAAGATACAAATGTTTTGTATTTTAGGACAATTTTACGATTAGGACAATTTTACTTATTGTTAGTTAAGACTTGAAATTAATGGGCTTTGAAGGTCCGTGACGTACACGTGGCGGCCACGCGTTAAACTTATACAAATTGACAGCTGACACCAATGCTAACAGAAAACATAATAAGACCAAACCCCGTCCGTTTCCGAATTCGTTCAAAGTGGTTATACAACGTGTAACGGAAAGGGGGTATCAACCCTGAAGGAGGTGAATGTGCTCATGAAACTCAACAACTTTCCCCAAAGAACATAGGTCGAAATATGAAAAAAAAATTTGGCCCTCCCATAGTAAATCAATCAGCTGGTAGTCAGTTTTGTAAGGGAGGGCCAAATTTTTTTTTCATATTTCGACCTATGTTCTTTGGGGAAAGTTGTTGAGTTTCATGAGCACATTCACCTCCTTCAGGGTTGATACCCCCTTTCCGTTACACGTTGTATACGTTCATATACGTTTATATTATACGTTCAAAGTTGATCAAGTGACATTCATAATTTTTGAACTTCCTACATCTTGTTGCACAGATGTTTGATTACTTTAAACTCTCAGGGTGATTATTTAAAAAAATCGGGTGCAAAAAATCAAAATGGCGCGCTAGTAGGCATGCCTGGCTCCATAAAAAATCTCAATCCCCTTTTTATAGGGAAGCTATTTTCTCCTGTTCTTGATAAATGAACTTGTATAAGCTTAATTTAGGTAATAGGTAGGTAATACGGGCTGGTGTCCGCAACTCCACGTCAATACGCATATTTTGCGTACGGGTGGGAAAATCGACTATTCGATCCACCCCAGCTCCATAAGCTTAATTTGCGCTGTGCAATCGTAAGCAAAAAATAATGACAGATGGGCGGTTGTATTAATTTAATTAATGATATTATTCTGTTCAGAGTTGAACAGGTCTTGTACAATATTGAACTTTATTATAACAACAATCATTTATCAATATTATCGGCTCAAACACAAAGTGCTGTCCATTAATTCATGATGAGAATAATTATCGTTTCTGTTTATCCAGTAATATTTTTTTTTTAAGTTTGTAAGCTTAGTTTTCCCTGCTCCAATATTCTTTAGCTAGAAATTAACAAGGTTTGTGCCCTCGTGAATGAACGTGAACTTTTATGTTTTACTAGCTTCCGCTCGGAACTTCTGCGTGAAAGGACATCTGACAAAATGGACCAAAAAGTAAAGTAGCTGGCCAAAGAAAATGATGCATATATTATGATAGTACAGACGCCAGCACATCAAGCTACCCGAAACTGTCAAATTTTCCCAATCAACTTTCAACCTTATGCTTTAGCGATAAAGTTGAAAATCTATTAAAGAAGTTTGACAGATTGTAGTAGCTTGATGTGCTGGCGTCTGTACATAAATACCAAAAAAAAAAATAATATGACGTCATTCCTCGAACGAACTGTCGGTTGCTGCTCGCATACCATGTGCATAATATGGTATGTGGGCTATGCGCGGCATAACTCACAAATATCCGCCCCTGCAATGGGCTTAGAAAACGTTCTTATAAGAACCTCAGAGGTGTAAAAGTAAATAATGATTATTATAATTCTTGTATCTGCGTAATGAATATTTTAAAAAATGTATAATTTACATATACCATTTTTTCATTGCAGCACCCTATAATTTTTCTTACAATGACAATCAGGTTATTTACATTCAACAACAAGTTACTTACACTCTAAATAAAATATTAACTACATGAACAATTCAAGTTCATTTATCTTAATACGCTACATATATAGCGTATAAGTATATACATAGCATATAGTATATATGTATTTACTTACAAACATTAACATACTGTTAGTTAATATCTAATCGCTTAAATCCTTTAATTTTTTTCACTAAGATTGAACATTATAACCTTATGCCACCACCAGGCTACCATTTTAACTCAGATATCAGACCTAGAGGAATGACATAATAATAAAATAAAATTGGTTGTCTGTAAAGTCGGTTTACGGACGATAAGTTTAGGTGATAACGGCATAGTGGAAGAGAGATAGATGCGTCACAAGCCGAATGCTTAGGCCGATCGTGCCTCTCTATCGCTTGTTCCGCGCTCTCGCTTGCACGCTCGGCTCAGGCGGAACGTGACAATGCGTCAATCTTTTTCGTGCGTGCAGCCGGCGTTCATCGATTTATAAGACGTTATCACGTCAAATTGTTTAGGTAGTCATGTCCAGCACATCAAACTACTACAACTGTCAAATTTCTTTAATAGATTTTCAACTTTATCGCTTAAGTATAAGGTTCAAAGTTGATTTAGGAACATTTGACAGTTTCGGGTAGCTTGATGTGCTGGCGTCTGTACTATAATAATATGTACACTTTTCTTTGGCCGGCTACTTTGGATTTTGGTCCAAAAACATATGAAGCTTGTCAGGTCTCCTTTCTTGTCTTAACATGAAATATATCCTATATCTGTGCTTCGTTACCTCGTTTTCGCTTAGAGTTCTTTCTGATTTTTTTTTCTTTTCGGTCGGCCCCTAAGTGTCGTAGCGTGATGTTAAATCACCTTCCTCAAGAATTAGGCTACCCATTGCAAAAAATAAAATCCAACCCTCCAATTTAAACTACCATTCTTTGGAACCATACCATTTTTTCAAATGTTCCTGAGATTAGCGCGTCCAAACAAACAAGTTCTTCAGCTTTATTATAAGTATAGAAAGATTTTATCAAAACGATTCTCGCAATTCTCTAGCAATGTAAACACAGCCTTAAGCCAAGCCATGGCCCGTTCTCATACAAATAAATTCAGCACAGTAACTGAACATTTTATAAAATATAAACCCTCTTGTATTTAGATAATGTCTCTACTCGGTTTATGTGAAAGGTAAAATGTATTATTTGCCATCTTTTTCTTTTTAGTACAGTCTACACCGAAAACAACATATTATATTATTTTTGGTAAATAAGCTGTTAGCTAACCTAACATCGCACCTGTAGTCCCCGAAGGAGTCAGCAGATGTTTATTTGTACACTCACATTTATTAAATGATACAGGGTCAAGTTCAATTACTTAGCGAAACTTCGCAGACGTATTGGATGATATCTAAACATGATAAAACAAAAAAGATACTAATTTTTTTAACCTTATTTCTGGGATCAACGACAGCTGGTAGTTTTACCTATTACTTGAAATATTATTTTTTATTTTTTTGTGTAAGCTTTTCCAAAGTGATGGGTAACACGACAAACCAAAAAAAAAAAACTTTTTCTCAACTCATAGGTACTTAAAGTAACTACACTAACAGCGGTCATTGGCCCCACACAACAGATTACCAAATCTTTTCTAATTTTATTTTACTTTTTTTTCTCTTTATTTATTTATAGGGGCTTTTAATTTTATTTTGTTGTGTTTAGATATCACTACCCATAACTTCTATGAAGTTTCGCCAGCGAATTTAATTTTACATTAAATAAATGAAAATATTTTTTCCTAAAAATATCGGTTGGTAAATCGATACATAAATATTCTTGAAATTACACCATTTCTAACTCTCGAAAAAAATCAACCTCATTGTTTGTTGGCCACTGCCAAAATGGAAGAAGCCCGTGTCCTAATAGAAAGCAAAAGTCGCGCGACGATCGCTTCCTATATGGGCAAGGCCTAAAACATATAAAAACACACTGCATTCTTAAAAAAACTAAGAACACATAAGGACACCTAAGTACTAACAGCCGCACGGATCGATCGATCAGGTTAAGTTACGCTTGCCGTGGTTGTTCCATGGATGGGTGACCATCTTTACATAACAAAACCCCTCCGTGCCTCAGAGGGGTTTTGTTATCTATACTC
Source organism: Eremobia ochroleuca (assembly GCA_949629135.1). Taxonomy (NCBI): domain Eukaryota; kingdom Metazoa; phylum Arthropoda; class Insecta; order Lepidoptera; family Noctuidae; genus Eremobia; species Eremobia ochroleuca. The sequence goes on along the minus strand of OX451403.1, from coordinate 15,776,326 downwards.
GTGGATCTTTAACAGTCGTTACGGGTCGTCAGAAGCCCAAAAGTCTGACAACCAGTCTTACCAAGGGTTATCATATTACCCAGTAACTGTGTTGTGGATTTCAGATAATCATTGGCTCCATATAAAATACTGGTATTCAGCTGCATCTGGTTTGTCTGGAAAGGGGCAGATGATGATACCTGCATTATAAGCAAAAAAAATGTCTATTTCATAAATCTATTAAAAAAGGAACAATCTTGAATAATACCTAACTAAGCTAAACAATTGAAAGTCAAAAGCCTCCTTACACGATATTTCTCATCCCGACTGTACGAGACGGAACATGAGACAATATTGTTTCAGCCCACCAAATAAACAAGACCCCACTGTACGCTGCCATCACATATTGACTTTTAGCTAGTTCGTTTATTAAAGCATGGCAACATTATTCTTTTTTTTTTTTTTTGCTTTCCCTCGATTTTGGATCAGGTATTGTCCGTGGTTATGCAACTTGATTGTTTTAATTAAATACCTACGTTCTTCTGGTGAACAATACAATGTCCCTTTTAAAGCGAATTATCGTTGATTCGCACAGCAAGTTGTACATTTTAAAAGAGCCTTTTTTATGAAATTTGAATTGGCTGTCTTTTCCCACCAGTGGGCATAGTAAATGTAAGAAAAGAAAAAGAAAGAAAAGTAGTTATTGGTACTCGTACAGGAAGATTAAAAACTATATACAATCATAGAAACAATAAAAAACAGAAGTAGTAATGGCGACTAAGAAATCTAGATTGGTGTTGGTGATAGTGGCAATTTTTCCTTTGAAAGTTCATCGTAGCGTTTATTTAGAAGCTATTTTCAGCAGTGGATTATATGTAGTAAGCACATGCATTAATTTCAACTATATGATCTGTGACAGGCACAGCATAATGTAAGGGATCGTATTGAGTTTTCATTATCTCTTAATTATTTCTATAAATAAAACTACTCACAGTACACCAGGACGGGATCTATCAGTTGTCCTGGGACAACTGATAGACCCCGTCTCCCCGTCCCCGTCGGACTGTTTTATCTTTTTCTATTCTTAATATGAAATAGCATGGAATTAGTATGTACTAAATGTGATATAGCCGATAACTGTGCAACAAGGGCACCCATTGTATTTTGCAGTGTTTCTACTGTTTTATATTTTGTAGTGTAACAATAAAGTATATTTAAATAAATTAATTTATAATAAATAGTGTTTATTTCCACATTATGTCATAAACTTCTTAAAATTCCGTGGAGGTTGAGTGAGGAAACCATCCCGGTTAAAACCTCTGCAGTACCTGGTCTATGTTAGATACAAGACTGGCAAAAAAAATATGTCCACACATAAGGACTTATATGAAAAACTACATTGCGAAAAAAACTAAAATCTACCGAATAATCTCTGCAAAAAAAATATCTTTATCTACATAGTTCCGAATACTGTTGAACTGAAACATACATTAAAGAACATTAAAGTTTTTTCCTAATCCCGCATTTCGTTCTACTTCTAAAGCAGTGGATCCGAGCATATTTCTTCAAGAGCTGGGAGTTTAAAGTTTGTAAAGTGCACACTTGTAAAGTAACATACTTGTTCGTTCGTATCTAATTACGAGTGGTAACTTTAGAATATTTAGGGCTGATTTTTACAAACGCCAGATGATTTTATTCGAGGAATAATTTTGAACTTTTGACAGTTCTTCCATACAAAATCTGTCAAACGTCAATTTTATTCCACGAATAAAAATTATCTGTCGATTAAAAAATTAGCCCTTAAATAAGCAAATATTTTAGTTAATTTTAATTCCACATATTAAAATTAATTGTTGAGCCTGGTACGCAAGTGCTACTGGTGAACATAAGGGTTCGATTCCCAGGCCGGGTAAAGTTTACTGGGTTTTTTCCATCAGGAATTTCTAAGTAAGAACCCGGGGTGTGGATCGGTGCTCGGTTGATGGCTTTCGGCTCGCCCCCTGTTACATGGGACAAACAAAACTGGCGAAATGTGTGTGTACAGACGTCAGCACATCAAGCTACCACAATCTGTCAAATTTCTTTAATAGATGTTCAACTTTATCGCTAAAGTATAAAGTTCAAAGTTGATTGGGAAAATTTTGCAGTTTCGGGTAGCTTTATGTGCTGGCGTCTGTAGTACAGGTAGTAGGTATGTACACCTCTGCTCGACCCTTTGGGGATTACAGGCGTTATGTTGTGTGGTTAGAGTTATACTACATAATTAGTAAATCCTGCGGTGGAGCTCTTTGTGAAACAGCTAGTCTGTGGAAATACAGACGCCAGCAGATCAAGGTATCCGAAACTATCAATTTTTCCCAATACAATTTGGACCTTACGCTTTAGCGATAAAGTTGCTAATCTAGTTGATAAGTTGCTAATCATTTCATTTCCTAATGTGTGCCGACGATATTAAAATCTATAAGTCGTGCAAAAACATACAAGACTGCTTGCTGCTTCAGGAAGATCTCAACAGACTTTCCATATATTGTTCACATAATAAACTTCACCTTAGCTTACCTAAGTGCAACGTAATATCATTCACAAAAAACAAAAAAATTATTAAATACTGTTACACTTTCAAAAAAGGCACCACTCTCAAAAAAGTTGACTATATTCGTGATTTAGGAGTTACTCTTGACTCTAAACTGCATTTCAACCTTCACATTGACAACATTATTAACAAAGCATATAGTATGTATGGTTTCGTTATGCGTTCCTCAAGTGATTTCAAGCGACCGCATACATTTATAGTCTTGTATACAACCTTAATACGCTCCCAATTGGAATACGCAGCCCCTGTATGGTGTCCTCTATATGATAAATATAAGCAAAGGCTTGAAATGGTCCAAAAAAAATTTTTACGCTCCATTCATTATAAATGCTACCGTTCAAAACTATCGTACGTACAATTACTAAAACAATACAAACTCCTAGGCTTGGAATCCAGGCGCACCCTTCTTATGGCTGTGATGCTGCACGGCATATGTAATAACTACTTTGACTGCTCTGATATCACCAAAAAACTTTGTTATACTGTACCCAGAACTGTATTACGGCGAGGGGCGCGCGTGCCCCGGCTGTTCTACACTGTTAAGTGCAGAACCAATGCTGGCGCAAGGGCGCCCCTTCGTCGTCTCTCAGAAATATATAACGCACACTTTTTCGATCTTGATATATTTTCACTACCTCGAACAAAATTTAAAAGGATGGCTATTCAATTGCTTGCACAATAATCATGATCATCATTCTTCCTAACCTAAATCGCCTCCATTAGATGCGTGCATTGACGCATAAAATAATTCTACGCATCAATGGATGTGTGGCTTTGTTTTATTTCTCCACAATAGTTTATTCCGCGGACATTGGTGTGGGTTACATGTTTACCTCTATTACCCTATTTTGTTATTTACCATATTTGTAACGTGTAACTGTTTTATGTCCCAATAAAATAAAATAAAAAAATAAAATATATTAAAGAAATTTGACAGATTGTAGTAGCTTGATGTGAGGGCGTCTGTACCTACTATCACAATATCTGCCGCCAAAGAGCGTTGCAGTGTTGAAGCTTGAAGGGATTCCGGTGTAATTATAGCCACGCGAGACATTTACTGATAGCGTTTTCTCTGGGATGGTAGACCAGCTACTGTGGCTTTAGTTTACAGATATCCCTGGCCGCGGTGAGCTTTTAGAATTATCGTCACATGGAACGTCTGGTAGTTTGCCACCCAATTAAAAATCGTGTAAATGGTACACCACAGACTACCTACAGTATTTGTCTCTCCTTCCCTTTTCAATCCATTCAAAGGTTGTCTTTAAAAGATCGCTCTTAGTGATAATACCGCCCATTGCGTCAATCTGTGTAAAATTTCTATATTTGAGTCAATATTTGATAATCGGTCGACAACGACTACAAAAAAAAAAAATTTTTGTCGTATTTTATACATAATTGATGTCTAAGTAATAAAGCCAAGTTAAATCTATATAATAACTATCAAATCGATACACTTTATTCGATTTTAGGAAATTTTGAGCAATATTTGCAAATATACAGAACAGGAAAATGACACTAGTGGCAGGATAATGAAATGGACCGACAGACTGATGACAGGACAGTAGGAAAATGATTGAAACATCAAGAAAATGAAAATAATCCGTTATTAGTAATTATTATATTCATTATTAATCCAAGAATAATAATCAGTATAACAGAAAACAAAATGAAAACAAACTCTTCTTAAAGTTTTATAGAAAATACAATTACGTGGGTGGATCAAATATAAACCGGACTTAAATACTCGTAAAAAAAAGGAATAAACTAAGTATATTTTATTTTTCTACATAATCTCCCCTTCTATTAACACATTTTTCCCAGCGCAGGGGATGTTTCTTGATGCCAGTATCGAAGAATGTAGTCGGTCGCCTTTAGCCAATTGCATACAAATGATTCCACTATCTGGTCAGTGTGAAAACGGCGTCCTCCACTTGAATTTTTTTTGTGCCATTCCTACACTTGAGTTCTTGAAAGCGTATTCTTATCGAACTGTAGAGTGGATGCAAAATTTCGGAAGGTTTCATGCCCTCCCGTGTTACAAAAAAATTATGATAAGTCGTTGCTCAACAGACTTTACCTCCTGCTCATACATGATGCTACTGACGCGCAATAAACTAAAGTGAGCCGGAGCAGTATACCCCCCTCCCCTAGATGATCCCCCTAACACATACAACAGCACCAAGCGCGTCACTTCACTCAGCGACCAGTAATAAAAAAAGTCCTGTTTATATTTGATTAACCTAATATATTTAGTAAGTAACATATTTGACCAGATTTATTAAGAACTTTAACTTACTGTATTAATCAAATGTATATAAAACATCACGCCTCTTTCCTTGTACCTCTATTTTATATTATGTGTTCCGTTTGACGTCCGAAGTCCATTATGAGAGTACACGCTTCGTTCCATGAACAGCTGCTAGATTTTACTCAATTTCCGCCTCGTAATCGCGCCACTAGCGCCCCCCAAAGTCATAACTGTGAACTACTTTCAAAAACCATATACAAGCCGCCATGATGAAGTGTTAAGTCATTGTTGCATCGTTTTCCGAACTGTGCGCAGCTCTGTTAGATTGTGAGTTATATCGTTTAAAGCGATATTCTTTATTTTTAGAACTTTTGAGATTAAAGTAAAAAGTTCATTAGATTAGTATTTTAATAATTTTTCATCTCGTGAACTGTGTTCATTTTAAACAAAATGGACGGTGAAACTATCGCGCCGAACGGCACTTCGCGGAAAAGGACACGGAGTTCGAGTTCTTCATCGTCATCGAAAGGAAGTGATACGGTGTCATCGAAGAGCGATGTAGGTGAACCAGCGCCGCGCAAACGCCCCCGGCAGGTACGCGGGCGCTCCCTCTCGCAAGATTCTGAACTGGATCGCAGGTTTGATCTACTATCCCAGCAGTTGGTGAGTCATGTTAATAATGTTTTAACAAATTATATGATCGCAAATAGTGCTCCATTAGCACAAAGTATACCCGCCACGCAAAATTATATTGGCACCGCGGTACCTTCAACATCGACTGTTCCTACCATCAATTTACAAGAAAATTTCTTACGTCCGCCGCAGCTTACCCCTTGCTTAGAAAATATTGCAAATCTAGACGTTTCCGTTAAGGAACCTAATGTACCTAAAGCAAATCCAGAACGTGTAACGAAAATAGCAGAAATGCAGAGGTTCGACTCCCCGGATTGGAATGCTGTACGTTACACAGAAGTACAAAAAAAATATGTAGCTTTTCCTAGTTTTGTCGAATTGAAAGTGAACGAAGAATTGCGGCGTTTTGAAGACCCATTTTCACCGTTAAGATGGTTTCAAATGGAACGTAGTTTTGCGGCGTTATCTAATGCTTTCTTAACTCAAAACGAGCATGTGAACGCAGCGCTACAGACACTAATTGATTGGTCTGCTAATTCGAACGTCCAATTATCTTCAACTAACCTCTATGACAAACTAAAAGAGTTGTTTGGTGCTGAGTCATCTTATAAAACGGTATCTCATGATATTCTCCAAATAATTTGCGGTAAACGAGCTGAGGTCATAGAGACGCGACGCCGGTCGTTATTGAAAAATGTTAAAAGTAAATACATACGCGACGACATAGAAAAAATTCCACCCTCAATCGAATATATATTCAATCCTCAAAACTTATCGCACTACCTACAAAAAATTGGGGGTGTAGAAAAATTAGAAAAACAGAATAATAGTGCGGGAACTAGTCGTCCGATATCTTTAGAGCCTTCGACGTCTTTTCAAGATAATACTTTTCGTTCGCGACAAAACAAACCGAAGCGAAACGACAAAAAAGACAACAAACGAAATTACGATTTCTCTTCAAAAAAGAAGGGGGGGCGAAAAGATAAGAACGGGAGGCGAGCAGGACATAAGCAAAAATGACTATTTAATACCGAGATTTTGGGGCGGCTGTCTTCAGCATTATATAGAAACATGGAATCGTTTCGACCCTCCAAAAACTGTTTTAAAAATGATATCGGGAGCTCGTATCCCCTTCAATCCGGCGCCGCCCTTAATTCTACCTACTTCGGACAACCTGTCAAAATTTCAAACCCCCGTTTCGGAAAAAATGACACTAGAAATTCGCAAGATGATTCAAGAACGAGTGTTAGAGCCTGCTCCTTCGACCCCATCGTTCATTTGCCCCCTTTTCATAATCACAAAGGGAAATGACAAAACTCGAGTAATATTCAACTTGAAAGCACTAAATTTATACATGGAGCCAAAGCATTTCCATCTTTTCCACCATCAGCAAATGCCTTCGTTTCTGCAACAAGGCGACTGGATGGTCAAGTTGGACCTCAGCCAGGCCTATTACCACCTCGCTATACGCACAGAACACAGGCGCTTTTTGCGCATCAGCTACGGTGGTCAACTTCTGCAGATGACATGTCTACCGTTCGGCCTGGCTGCTGCTCCCAAAATGTTTGCTACTATAACAAACTGGACTGCAGAATACCTTCGCACAAAAGGTCTGCGCCTCGTCGTGTATTTAGACGACTATATAATAGTCCACCAGAACAAGGAGGTACTCAGCACGCACCTAAACATAGCTGTACGCTTCTTGTCCAGTCTGGGCTGGTGTGTAAATCACGAGAAATCGATCACCAGGCCAACGAGGTCGATCGAATATCTCGGCATCGATTGGGACACCCAAACAAACTGCAAGTCCCTACCACCAGAGAAGGTAAGAAAAATTCGACAGATCCTCTCGACCAGACTCGCAGCGGGCAGTTGGACCCTCAAGCAAGCACAACGCCTCTTAGGGTTTCTCAACTTTGCGTCCTTCATCACCCACCGGGGAAGGATGCATTGCCGTGCGCTGCAATGTCACGTCAAAGTACTGCGTCAAAATCCTCTCGGAGCAGTACAGCTGACACAAGACGTTCGCCAAGAACTCGAGTGGTGGATGGAAAATGTAGGTCAAAAGACAGCAATTCACACAGATGTGCTACCCACAAACTTTGTCATCACGGACGCTTCCGACATTCGGTGGGGTGCCCTGGTCAACAACAACAAGGTACAAGGTGCATGGCAACCCGACCAGAAAAAATGGCATTGCAATCTCAAAGAGATGTATGCTGTGATTGCTGTGTTGTCGAAGGAATCCAGAGCTCTCCGGGACTCCAAAATCATTCTACAGACCGACAACAAGACAGTGGTTTCGTACATTCAGAAGGAAGGCGGCACGAAATCACACCGATTGATGGAATTGACGCGGAAATTGTTGACTCTAATAGACGACCTCGATGTTGTACTGATCCCTCACTACCTACCAGGGGTGTACAACACCGAAGCCGACCACTTGTCGCGAGATCGCGCCGGCAGCGAGTGGCACCTGCAGGTGGCAGCAACTTCAAAGATATTTCAGGTTTGGGGAAAACCGGACATAGACTTGTTCGCGTCACGAACCGCACACGTCGTGATAAATTACGTTTCTCTAGATTACTCAGACTCCAACGCCTGTTATCACGACGCGTTCAGCAGATACTGGCGATATGCCCTCGCATGGGTGTTCCCACCGCCGGCGTTGCTTCCACGAGTTCTTCACCACCTCAACTCAGCATCAGGTCGTTACATAATAGTAGCACCCAAGTGGAAGAAACCCTTTTGGCGACCAGACCTGAAGAATCGATCCTTGGCACGGCCGCTGAAGATCAGAGACCTGAAGAAGACCTTAGTGGACACGGTGACCGGCCTACGACCACCTCATGTCAAAGATCTGCAGTTGGAAGCCTGGCTCATTTCGGCTGGGACACCATGACAAACGATTGGTCTCCACAAGAGAAAGATCTTCTTTTATCTTGCTGGCGACCTTCAACTTTAAAAACTTACACATCTATTTGGGGTAAATGGTCTTTGTGGTGTAGTCAAAATAATGTAAATTTCCGTACACCAAATCCGACAGATGTTGCTAAATATCTAGCATATCTGTACCTTAATCAAAAGTTAGCTTACAGAACTATTCTTGTGTACAAGTCCGTTATCGCATCTATTTGTGAAACTGCTTCAAATATTAGAATATCTTCTAGTCACATTGTTAAGCACATTTTGAAAGCAATTTCAATTGCAAAGCCGTTGCCACCTAAGGTGCCTACATGGGACGCCAGGGAATTAATTACTTATTTAAAAGATAAAACTCCTTGCATCAGTAGTTTGTATGAGGTGTCTAAGCGAACGGCGACTATTTTATTATTATGTTCGGGACGTCGTGTACACGACCTATCCCTTTTGCATATTGACTGTGATCATTTTGTAGATGATGGGGATTCCATAACTTTACATCCAGTGTTCGGGTCAAAGACAGGTAGTGCGACTTTCCAGCAATACAGTTGGGTTTTGTTGGCCTCCCAAGATCGAAATACAGATCCATTATATTGGCTCCGCACGTTAAAAGATTTATCAAAAGAAAGACGGGGGTCATTAAAAAATTTGTTCATAACTACCAGAGATCCCGTTAGAGCAGCCACACCAACTATAATAGGTGGTTGGGTAAAACGTGTTCTATCTGATGCTGGAATACAAGCCTCTCCAGGTAGTTTTAGATCGGCTGTCTCATCATTAAGTTGGCTAGAAAATTATCCTATAAATGACATATTATCTAAGGCAAACTGGAGGCATGAATCAACTTTCAGAAAATTTTACAGTAAAGAAATCAGATCTAATAACGAAACGTCCTCGGCGCATTCGTTATCAAGATTATTTCAAGTCCCCAATTGATTCTAAGTTAACCGATAAAATTGATTAGGTTAAAATTACTCATGAAGATGTTGCACGATTGCTTACTTACTTACGTTTTCTCATATAATTATACTGCCAGTGCTTAAATGGCTAGATCTTTGTTCATATTAAAAACCTGTGTATATGAAGGTACCTAAAGTATAAAATGGTGATTAAAAAATAATATTGGTTTATAATTCACATTGTTGCTTTTCATTCATACAATCCACCAGGAGATAACAAACATATCTCTCATAATGGACTTCGGACGTCAAACGGAACACATAATATAAAAATTTTACCTTCAAATAAAATTTGTATTATGTTTCCTAAGACGTCCGAAGTCCAGGTAAGGTCTTCCTGGTGCATACCTACCTACTTTTGCATCATTATGAGCCTAACAATGACTTAACACTTCATCATGGCGGCTTGTATATGGTTTTTGAAAGTAGTTCACAGTTATGACTTTGGGGGGCGCTAGTGGCGCGATTACGAGGCGGAAATTGAGTAAAATCTAGCAGCTGTTCATGGAACGAAGCGTGTACTCTCATAATGGACTTCGGACGTCTTAGGAAACATAATACAAATTTTATTTGAAGGTAAAATTTTTATATTCTACCTGTATTCAATAATCAACAAATAAGTAATATTCTTTCATTTAAGAGTAGATTTTTTTTCTTTTCCCTATATTTTGCTGTATTTTTTCGCCACTCTTTTCTTTTGGCTCTTTTACATCGAGGAGTTAATTCAGCAATGTTTTTAATTTTACCCTCCGCTTTTCTTGTTAAATAGTATTCTTTCTTCTTTTGTTTCAATGCGTTTCTTTGTTCATTATCGTTCTTAATTCGTTGGTATCTCATTTTCTCCAATTCTCGCTTTCTTTCTAACACTTCTTCTCGGGTTTTTTTCTTTGGAGCCATAATTATTGCACACTGAAACAAAATTACAATAAATTAATAACATTACTTACCTTGTGTTGTCATTTTCCTGCCACGGAGTCATTTTCCTGTCAAGAAAATAACAGGAAAATGACCACAGGAAAATGACAAAAATGCACATTATATTTCTCATATATTCTAATGACTAATATAACAGCAAAATCATCAGGTGATACGAATTATATCTTAATTCGTGAAAGTTTGTTACAAAAAGCAGAATAATTTACTTACGATTCACCTCCTAATTGCCTCACAGGTAAATGACAAAGTGTATCAACTATACGCACGCACATGCCATAATCAGTTTGCAACGCCGAAGCAACGGCCGACACCGCGTCTCTCTTCTCACCAATCACAAACATGGACACCGCGTCCATTTAGAATGTGCTCATTCGTTGTCCGCGACATTATAAAACACAATAAATTCAAATTTAAATTTCGGCAGCCTAATGACGCCGTGACCATTCGCTTAGATTTTTTATGTTTTTTTTTTTAGTTTAATATCATATTATCTTAAATAAAATATTGAACAGTTTTAGATTAATGTGCAATGTAAATATAATCAAGCTTTTATAATTTATTTTTAATTCTCCATGTTATTATTAAAAAATGGCACCAAAAAGGAAAATTCCACCGACAGGAAATATGACATCTAGCACTTTTTGCTTATTTTTACTTTATGAAAACCAAACATATACTCACCAAAGTGTTTGGATATGTAAACAAAGTATTGCACTATATTATGAAAATACTATTAAGTTTAAACACTACATTAAAATTACAAAATAGTTATGGGGACCTGTTTCGGCCAATTATCAAATATTGACCCATTTATGTCTGTAATTTATATGGTGTACACAATAAAGAGCATTTTATTCTATTCCATTAAGACAGAATTTGATTATACTGCGGTCCCACAGCTCGCTTTCTCACTGGCCAGACCGCGCCAGGCCAGGCCGACAGGGCGTGAGAACCTTCGCATCCGATGAGGCCTGTCGTGGCCTATCGTCGCCAGTCGGATTCATCGGGAGTTGGTAAGTTCAAAGGCGCGGCGTGGCGCGGTGCGTGGTCGTTTGTCGCGGCCTTTACGGCCTGTACGAGCGTGTTTCATTTTGCTTTATTTATCAAATGTTAACCACTGAGTAAAACCATAGTGGAGCGATGCGTTCCATATCACTTGGCATGTTGGAGTAGCAGCCAACAGTACGCACCAGGCTGACACAAGCCGTGAAAAGGCTCGGCACGGGCCGTGATAAGCCTCGATATGCGTAGTAACGCCTGTTGCGGCCTGTCAGATAATGGGCCGTGAGACCGCGGCTTTACAAGACTTACTAAATTATGCCCGAGGTGTCGTCTTCACTTTTTTCAAATACCCAATCTCATCTTTCTGTGTGGCTTCCCCTAATTTTGAAATCAGCATCCTTTCTTCAATGACAGGCAATTAACATCGAAACATTTGAGCTTCAATAATATAAACAGTAATAAAGAGCAATTAATTCTGACGGGCCTAAGTACAAAAAAATGTGACAAGCGACATTACACGATTTGGGTTCCGCATATTGTATATTAATGTTGTGACCGGGCTGGGTTAGAACCCTTTTTTTTTTTTTTTTTTTGTTTCGGGGTGGAAAATCCTCATGGATGTCCGCCGCCCTGGGGCGGGCGGCGGGGTCTGTCAGACTCTTACTGACTAAAAACCACCCCGGTGTTCCCTCTCTCACCTACGCCGGGGGTCGCGGGAACGAACGATACTTCCGCAACCCCCGGCTGGTGCTGGCCCGCTCCTGCGGGCCTCTCCTCGTGTCAGGGGGGGGAGTGAGGTGTTAAACTCCCCCCGCGACGTCTAAGAGGGGCGCGCGTGGAACACTACGCGCCGCCGCCTCGGGTCCAGATGTGTGGGGGGCGACGGACGTCCCCAAGTCCGTCGCCCCTGGACCCATTTAGGGGGGCTGGAAGAGGGCGTTGTCCGCCCTCCGCCGACGCCCGGTGCGCCTGCTGCGGGCGGGGTGAGGGGACGAGATCTCCCTCTCCCTTTCCGCAGCCTCCTTCTGCGAGACGACTGTTTCGCAGGCTGGGTTAGAACCCCATCCAACAGAACATAGCAGGTTGAAGAAAATGTACATTTTACAAAGCTACAAAGATAAAAGGCGTCGCGGCAGACCCCGTAGAAGATGGCGGGACGAGCTGGAGAAAACAAACGACCAGTAGTACACTTTAGCTCTGGATCGAAAGAGCTGGAAGTCATGGGGAGAGGCCTTTGCCCAGCTGTGGGATATGAGGCTAACAGTAACCAGTAACTAAAAGTACAGATGCCAGCATATCAAGCTACCCGAAACTGTCAAATTTTTCCAATCAACTTTCAACCTAAACCGAGATACAGGTTTTACCACCAGGTGTACTCGTAGTTCGGTTGCAGATGCTCCTATTTTGTTTTGTAATTATAATAGCTCATTAGTTTTTAAGTTGTTTTTTATACAATGTTTTTTGGTAAATAAATTATGATTATTATTATAATGCTTTGGCGATAAAGTTGAAAATCTATGAAATATGTAAATTTGACAGATTTTAGTAGCTGGATGAGCTGGAGTCTGTACATCAGTAGGTACCCACACAAAACCTTCTAGTTGCGAAAAATAAACGTAACCTCATAAAATTATATTTGAAACAACACTTAAAACTACTTATCTATATAACTCTAAACGAGAAAGGGCAAGAAAAACTAAATCAAAATTACATGATTGTGGGACGACGAAAGAAAAACAAGTACCGGGTGCTGTCCTTCCCACGGTACGGAGGACGGAAAACGGAGGACGAAGCCCCAATCTATTTTAAGTGCAGTCTTTTTCAGGCATTCTTTTAGTTTTTGTCTTGTTTAACGTGTTCAGTAGGAACAATAAAGGGGTAGTTTGTTTGCGTAGTGATTTTTTATTTTTGGTTCTGTGTTTAATATGCAACTTTCTATACAGCCGGCCGCTTCTTTAAAAATCTCAGCTAGAAAACTTGCGTGGAGTGAGTTGTCAGTGTCATCCCACTGATGCTAAGAATTGACCTAGGAAACAATCCCTAGTATCAGGTGGGATGACACTGACAGCTCACTCTACGCTCACTTCACCTAAGTTTTCACGGTGAGATGGTTACAGAATCGCACGGCAGGTCCTAATCGCGGTCTGTTTTCATAGCGGTTTGTCAGCAATAGTTTCTGTTTCGTTACATGTCATAAGTACCATGTATGTCAGTGAGGAAACGCCCTTAGAAAGTGACCTTATTGGTGATGTCCTTCAGAATGGTCAGGTGCGTAGTGCCCGCAACCGGCGTGCGTGTATGACCAGCTGTATGGACGTAAACGAGGCAAAAGGAGTATGTAAGGATCGTAGCAGGTGGCGTTCTGTGATGGTCACAAAATCGTACTGTTGGACAGGGATATCAACGCGCAAACCGTAACCGACCCCATCGAACCCACCTGTGATGAAATTTTTCGTAGTCATTAAAAAAAGAACTCTTGCAAAGAAAAGAAAAGAGAGCAGTAGTGCTATTCTATGTATAAAAATCTCACCGTGAGAACTTAGGTGAAGTGAGCGTGAAGTGAGATTCAGTATACTAATGCTAGGGATTAACACTATTGACTGCTCACTTCAAGCTCACTTTACCTATGATTTCACGTGAGATTTTTACAGAATCGACCGGCTGTTTTGTCAGCGTCGATGGCCCTGCGCTGCCTATACAGGGTGAAGGGTGTGAAGTTACTCTGGGACATTTTAACTAAGTATGTTATATATTTTAATTGACATTAGTCGAGAGTTAGTTGAAACATCCTATCACAAAAGGAGAAATTAAGAACTGAATGAAAAGATGAATGACATACGAGATGTCGAATGACAGGCGATAAATATCCTTTTGTCTACCCCAGAGTAAAGCGGATGACGATCCATTTATCATAATTGTAGCAGCAGTTTGCAAGAAAACCACGAACATCGTTTAGTAAATACCTACTTAAATGTCATGTTAATAATGGGTTCATTCATTAACTTTTGTAGTTACAGTCGACCACACAATAGTGGTCACAAAATTTGTATCTGCCGTGCGATTCTGTAACCATCTCACCGTGAAAACTTTGGTGAAGTGAGCGTGGAGCGAGTCGTCAATAGTGTCAATCCCTAACATCAGCATGACTCACAACTCACTCTAAGCTCAGTTCACCTTAGTTATCACGGTGAGATTTTTCCAGAATCGACCGGCTGGCCTCTTATTATATTGAAACTTCGTTCCAAGGCCAAAGTGTTACCACCCATGTGCAGTCGACTGTATCTATTGCCATGTATAGGATCCTTTTGGCCTCGTACAGAAGTTTCTGTTTTTTTATTTTCCTTTATATATAATTTAGTTTTTTTATTTTATAATTGTGCTTAGTATAGTTTGTGATATTCCTGTGCGAATCACAATAAACACTTGTTTTTTCTTTGGTTCTTTATTTTCTTGTCCTTGTGAAATTAGGTACTACACGCTGAAAACTTCCAACCACTTCATAAAGTTGGTCAAATAACCTTACGTCAAAGAGAAATTGTCATGTTCATCACACTGCTGATATCCTACTGACTCGATATTTATGTCACCATTCACAACACCAGGAAGAGATAGTTTATTCCTTTCCGTGAAATACAAGGTTGCATGGCCATTCAACCGAAGCAAGTGAGCGGAGCAGAGCGGTCTGAGCGGAATAGTAGTGCAACTGACGGTACCTGTCCACTGAAATGTAAACGACGTGAATTTACTGAAATTCTATTGGTATTATTTCTCCCAACTGCTCGCTTCTCCGATCCTCTCCGCTCAAATGGACAAGCTGTCCCACGGGGTGAGATAGTTCATTAATTTTCGAGAAATACAACGCACGTTACACTTGATGGCAATACATAGCATAAACAGCCTATAATTTTCCCACTGCTGGGACACAGACCTCCTCTCATGAGAGGGAGTGGGCTGTACTCCACCACGCGGGCCCAGGCGGGTTGGTAGATGTCGCATATCGTCGAGTTTTTGGTTCTAGGACATGCCGTTTCCTCATGATTTTTTCCATCACCGTTTTGAGAGCAGTGGTGATGAAATTATTGGGTGTACCGGAAAGTTCTGTCGGTTTTTGTAAATAAAACTCGTGGTTAGTTCTTAAAGCTATTATTTATATTTTAATCAATTACATATTGTCCCGGATTTTCTACTACACGTTCAGATACACACTCGAGTCCAAAAACACTGCACAAATTTCTACAGGCTGTAGCAGCGTTATTTCCCTTCTGGAACTCATAAAGTATACAATGCCTCAAATGAACTTTATCGTTGGCACTCATTTTGACACTGCGGCTACTCAGAAGTGAATGACAAATTATTGCGCAATACGTGTATTTATAGTCCGTAACCCAGAAATTATGACGCAATATTATTCAATACTTTTAACGTATTGGTATAGAGAAAAATTCGAAAAATTTCTATGTACTACCAAAACCGACAGAACTTTCTGGTACTCCCAATATTTACACAAAGTAAAGCGGCTGTTATCATATAACCACGAGTCCCCCTCTCGTTTCTTTGTTATAAATTATCCAACCTAAAAGCGTTTCATCTCACGGTACCCAAAAAAGCCTGTCCACCTGGACAAGTTCCAATTTTTCTCATCAACAATTTTTAAAGAGATGCCGTTAAATTAATTGGGGAACTGAATGACTCGTCCCGTTATGGAAAGAGGTGCTTTGCGATAATTAATATTAGTATTCCGCTGCGTTTATGTACCTAGCTATGGTATCTACCAATCATGGGTCGGGAGTCAGTAAGTTAAGGGGAAAGCGGTATCCGGCGAAATTCAAATTATCTTAGGTTTTTGCAATTTTTTCGGGCGCCTCCGGCAATCTTCGGCTGCTGTCGTGAGCAGCGGAAAGCGGCGGGCAGCAGCGAGAGGTATGGCGTACCGGACGCGTGCGGTCGGACCAGTTCGCTACCGATCCCGGACGACGACACGCGCGCGCATTCCATACGCTTACCAACATCGATATTATTGTACCTATTTGGATTACCTACATTCCTTAAAATCACAGTTCATTACATTTTAGTTCAAGTCCTTAGTTAGGTCCCTAACAGCCATCAATAGGGCTATATCAACTGAGAGGATTTTATTGATGATATTAATTATGTAAATACATATTCTTTACGGTCGCGAATAAGATTTTCTTCGATAGTTCAGAAAATTTTAATTTCAATTGTCAGTGTCAGGTTGTACAGACTCACGCACATCAAGGTTCCCGAAACTGTCAAATTTTCCCAATCAACTGTGAACCTCATGCTGTAGTGATAAAGTTGAAAATCTATTAAAGAAATTTGACAGATTGTAGTAGCTTGATGTGCTGGCGTCTGTATAACCTGACACTGACCATTGAATTCAAAATTTTCTTAGGTTTTTTGCAATTTGCAGCAAAAAACGTAAGAAAATTTTAATGTCGCGGTACCCTGGTAGAGGAGAGGCGCTAACATGAAGCTGCATCCACCTCTGTATCAGGGACAGGTCCCACCGCTCGGACAACACCCTCAGAAGACTGCTCGAGCTGCTTCGTAGGCGACTTAATAGTGAAGCGCTCCGCTGATCACGAAAAAATCATCGGTTCGCGCCTCAACAAACATAGTCGAAGCACTTCAAAACCGCGGAAGCCCTAACAGTATCCTGAAAGCATTGTTGTACTGCACGCGCAACGCGCTGTACGCCCGCTGCGTAAAGTAGGCTGCACGTGTAAAACGACTGACAATATTCCTTAAATAATGTCTCCTTGACAGGTCTAGTACAACGCGCAAACCTGCGAGCCAACATATTACACCGGACAGACAGCGCCCTGCGCTCCCTCTCAATGTCCAGATTGTCACACAAGTCGTCGGAGACCCAGTACTTGAAATGCTGCACCTTTTTTAAAGGAATGCCGCAAAGAGTGACAGGAGGTACAGATGAGTAGCATTTGTTACCGGCTTTAAAAATCATGAGTTCACTCTTTTTAGCATTGTACCTGAGCCCATGGGCCTCCGTGTATGCCTCACAAATGCGTAGAAGTCTGCGTAATGCACCGATCGATGGGCTCAGCAACACCATATCATCCGCGTAGCTTATGTTGCTTAAACACACTCCGTCTATGGAACAGCCAATATTAGTGCTGCTGAGCTCACCGATTAGCCGGTTCATGTACAGATTACAGAGGCGAGGCGAGGATAAACCCCCTTGTCTCACTCCACATTCCAACCCATACACGTCCGACCGCGCTCCCGCCCATCTCACTGTATTCTGCTGCTTACTGTACCAGTATCGGAGCAAAGACACAATCTCAAGTGGCACGTCTGTTTCACACTGCAGCTTCTGCCACAGCTTGTCATAACACACCAGATCAAAAGCTTTCGAAAGATCTAAAAAGCATGCATATACTGGCGTGTTTCTATCCGTATGTACTATACGGATGAACAGTTTGCTTGAGACAGAGGATAGCACTCTCAAACCGGGTCTGAACCCAAAATGAGCGTCATGCAAGTGAAGGTGCTTCTCCAACTGTCGGTAATCCCTAGCGAATGACAGCTCACTCCACGCTCACTTCACCCAAGCTTTCACGGTGAGATGGTTACAGAATTGCACGGATTTTCACTCAAAAACCTACATAGTATTCTACCATACCATTCTTCAGTGATGTAACATTTTATAATGATCCTTTCCAAACTTATTAAAGCTGGCCTACTTAGTTGTAGACTTTATTCAACTTATCGCGCTTAGCAACAAGCAAACCAGTTTTAAAACTAATTAAAAATCAATCTGTCTAACCTTTTCCCAACTATGTTGGCGTCGGCTTCCAGTCTAACCAAATGTAGCTAAATACCAGTATTTTACATGGAGCGACTGTCTCCACAACTCAGTTACTGCATGATACTCTTTGGTAAGACTTTTTGGTAAGTTCTTAAATTTAATTTTTATATAGTCTCAGTAATGTTAACCATCAATTAAGGGAAAGAGCGAGACAATCCCGACACAAGTATTATTAATTACTTACACATTTTTAAATGGAACCGTTTGAGACACAATAAACAATGTTATTTAATAAAAGACTGGTTGTGAGACTTTTGGGGTTGGAAGTACCCGTAATGACTGTCAAAGATCTACGACGGACAGCCGGAACCAACGCCTTAACGTGCTTTTTAGGCATCTCCATATGTAATGGATGGTCACCCATCGACGAACCGACCACGGCAAGCGCAGCTTAACGTTCGATCGACCCGTGCGGCTGTTATCCCTTTACTAATCCTTTGGAAAGGGTCTTTTGGACAGGGTGTTGTGGCGCAGTCTGGGAGAGGCCTATGTCCAGCAGTGGACTGCGATAGGCTGAGTTGATTGATTGATTGAATCCTTTGGAAAGTGTTCAGAGGTCCTGGGAAGAATACTGGAGAAAATCTCATGCAACCTGGTCTTTAGCAGTCAGATCCTCACATACGTGAGGTTCAGGGATAATTTGCTAGTCGCTCGATCGTGCTCAGAATTTTGTAAAGTCGAAACTCACGACCACTTCAACTCGGTTGGAAAGGGTTATCATTTGGCCACGAGCCCCGAGTTTTTAAGCTAACTAACAGGATCATACAATAACCTTCAATTCCCAAACTCCCACAAACTACAGACCTCACAATCACAACAACTCCATCAAACGATTTTCTTTGTCAAAAGCCATGTCTAATTATAAGAAACATGAAACACTAGTACGGGCCCTATTCTCATCGGGCGGCTAACGAACCTCGAGCGCTTGTGATTGGCCCAATATCAGTTTAGTCACGAACGTTCGAAAGTTACTATTTAATGACATTCACGTTTGTAAAGTGAGTTCTCGCAGTGACTGACGTATGACGTATAGGCTGTTGGCTTTTGTTTTATGATTCTCTTTTTTCTTTTTTTGGAATTGTTGAGACTTGTTTCTCTTTTGTTTAAAAAAACAGGTTTGCGCAAAGGTGTGTTATACTTGAATATCGCTTGGTTTTAATAGGTTTTTACATTTTATTTATCTTTTTGATAGATTATTTTACATTTTGTGAGAACGTTGTAGGCCTGGTAGACTGGTAGATTTATAGACCATGTTTTTTAATATTGTTAAGTACCTGGTACTTGTTCACAGGCGATACACAATAATCGACTATTTAACTAATATTATTGGGTTGCAACATTGTCATTTTTAAACATTTTATGCTTTTGAGTTGTGGCAACCCATAGATGACTTTTGATGAAAAACGGCGGGAAAAGTGAAATGGTATTTTTTCTCTCAGCTAGAGAGGATGAAAGTGGTCTCGAGTTACAATTACTATTTTACTGTGTTGAATACCAATAAACTGATTTGTACAAGTATTCGAGTGTATAATTCTAACACAGGCCTACGCTGTCCTTCCATATCTATGAATACTGTAATTTGAAAACGTGGAGTTTCTTTCCGGCTTTTCTCCATAGGAAACGACCAATCGGAGCCGTGCACCTAGCTTTTGACGTTTCATAAATTCCCATGTAGGTTTATGAGGAATAAAAATATTTTACTTAATTGATTGATTGATTGAAGTCATTCTTCTGGTGTTACAAGATATAAAAGCCTAGAACTGCCTCGTTGGTCGAGTGGTCGCAAGCACTACTGTAAAAGTGTTTGTACAAACCTACTTAAAGAAAATAAATCATTTATCATTTATTACTGCTGTTCATGAGGTTCTGGAGTTCATTCCAGGGCCGGGCAAAGTGTTATTGGGTTTTTCCATCAGGAATTTCTTAGTAGCAGCCGTAGTCTGGATTTGTGCCCGGTTTATGGCAATAAGCTCGCCACTATTAGGTAAATGGGACTTAAACATCACTGGCGAACTGTGGGTGTACAGACGCCAGCACATTAAGCTACTACAATGTGTCAAGTTTCTTTAATAGACTTTCGACTTTATCGCAGCAGCATTAGGTTCAAAGTTGATTGGGAAAATTTGACAGTTTCGGACAGCTTGATGTGCAAATGTCAATGTCTCT
Source organism: Eremobia ochroleuca (assembly GCA_949629135.1). NCBI lineage: Eukaryota > Metazoa > Arthropoda > Insecta > Lepidoptera > Noctuidae > Eremobia > Eremobia ochroleuca. Next base: position 15,756,038 of record OX451403.1, on the reverse strand, counting down.
ACAAATAAAATTATAATAAACTAGCGACCCGCCCCGGCTTCGCACGGGTGCAATGGAGAAACACTGATAATTTTAGAGCCATTATTTCTCGTAAAAAGTATAGGATAAAAAATGGTTATTGTGGGTTATCGCTAAGAGATACATATATACCATCGCGGACTTTTTTGTAGACCTTTTTAAGGTGTACAATACTGTAGTACATTATTTTGATCTATCTCGACGGGTTCAGCCAGCGTTTACAATGTAAGCGCAAAAAAATGTGTTTATTTACGACATTACATTAGAAACCTCTAAAATTATCAGTGTTTCTCTACTATATTATGCATGTATTATATATATAAACCTTCCTCTTGAATCACTCTATCTATTAAAAAAACCGCATCAAAATCCGTTGCGTAGTTTTAAAGATCTAAGCATATATAGGGACAGACAGACAGGGAAGCGACTTTGTTTTATACTATGTAGTGAAGTGGGTGTGTGCTTGCTTGTTACCAAAACGAATGAAGTGAAACCTAACGACTGTAGCCGAGTATACGCGATACACCGCCGAGTATACCCAATTCAGCGTCCCCGACCGACTGGAGCCGAATATACCCGAAGACCAATTTATTCTCGTAATTAATAACTTTCAAAATCTAGTCCCAATCTAATCTCAGCGACAATCAATGTCAAACTCTTGTCAAAAATGTAGGGAAACTAGAGGCATTTTTGACAGATTAAGACTGTGAACCGTTGTGTGATTGTGTCACCGACCCAAGCGTGACGGTTCAATTTCCTTCACTGTTTAGAAAGAGCTCAAAGTGTACCTAAAGAAATGTTCACTTCAAAAAGATAATCTTTAAACCAAATCAGAAACAAAAACCAGCCTTTCCAAATTTCCTCGACACCAAATCACCACAGCCTGTATATAAACTTTTAAAACTCAACAAGGGGTCGATCTCCGTCACAGACGAGCTGCCGACAACAAAATGGTACCCTTAAGGTGTCTATTAAGGGACAAATGTCAGGAGACCCATTATAATACTGTTGAAGGCGTCGGTAATTTCAATTTTTTCCCTCTGGAACAAAAAGAATCACTTCTTTGTCCCTAAAACCGACCTTCGAAGGTTCACGGGTCAGGGAATCTTTTATCTAAAGATAATTTAGTTCAAGAAATATTTTCTTGTCCCCAATAAAATAGGTAAGATTGTGTTTATTCAATTTATCGACGAAGTTTATCTTCATAAATTATGATACGTTTAGATAGATATAAATGTATAATTCGATATTACAAATATCTCGAGTGCGTGGAGTGAGATCTAGGTCATAAGTCACTATCGTTCGCTTGTTGAATTATTTATTGCTTTAGGCTTATAACATAGCATTATTATTCCATCTGGGATGAAAGGCATAGTTGGAACATCAGGTGCCAGCTCTTCAAATACGCACGTCGTAATTTTTCGAGAAAATTGCTTGTATGGTTAATAGTTTTACTGATATTTTCTCATTTTGTATTGATGATTTACAACGAAATGTTCGTTTTTCATTTCAGTAAGTTGATGTTTTGAATTATGACTTTAGTTACTTGTAAAGTTTATACATACAAATTGTGTTTCGAAATGGTGTAGTTCTAATTTTTTGTAGGTATTGGTGCCCTATACTTATTTTATTTCTGTGTGTACTTTTTTTTCAGCATACCCCCTCGTTTGATAGGCAAGCTTATTTAGTTCGGTAACAATAGAAACGGTAATTGAGTCTTATTAGTGACAGTTGAGCTCTTAAAAAAGTAGCAGTCTACCAATGAACATATAGCACAAAAAGCAGTACCACTGCGCTTTGCTTTTCATATTAAAAAAAAAACCAAAAACTTCCTCAAAAACACTAAACAAACCAAACCACTCATTCTGTCACGGACAAAACAAATTCTAATTTCAAACACAAAAAGCGCGCGAGCACAACTACATTATTTTTCTTTTTCCATTCTTTTCTCAAATGATTTAATTACTAATGTACTGGACATATACAAGGAGTGTACAAAGATAGTCAACAAACAAAGAGGTTTTAATTAAAGCCGGGACGAGGCCGCCAGTGGCCGCCTGACGCCGACCCGGGACGCACGCCTTAAGATTTTACATTTAAATTAACCGAAGCATGACTATATAAATGTCACGAAGTCCGTTCTCAAGAAATATCTTGAAAAAGGTAATCTAAAAATGGATGATAAAGATCGAGTTTTAATTTTAGTATTTTCATGCGGTAGTGGAGCTGGTAATGTTTGTATAGAAAGTAATAAAGGCGTGTTTAACAAAGAATGAGATAGTTATCTCGTTTCTTGGGTATCGTAAAAGAAAACTAAAGATTAAAAGATAGTAAGATTCTCATTTATTCTACACAGTACTTGTTGTATCTCTAACAACCGGGATACACGAGGCTATTTTCTCAAGCGAGGCTAGTAAGCTAGTTCTGTTAGTAAACTAGCAAGCTAGTAACTCTGGCTTCGTGTATACAGAACTATCTTGCGGTTGACGAGAGAATGCGTTCTTGATACCTGTCAGTTTCATAGAAACAAATACGATCGAAGCGAATTTGATCTTTATTAGCTGCTAGATTTGTCGAGCTGACAGGTGTCAGGAACACATTCTCTCGACGGCCGGACTATAACTTCATTTCTAGGCTAATAAGGTAGCGTCTCAAGCTAGGATATTTTAATGGGATGGGGTTCTGTTTTTTGAGCTAGTAGCACCTCCACCACTGATTTTACTATCCTGGCTTGAGTACTAACTTCACGTGGCCGACGAAGCTAGTATTCGATTGGCTATTCTGGACTACGCGTTTTGTTTTTCTGACCACAACCACGTTTTGTACAGACGCCAGCACATCAAGCTACTACAATCTGTCAAATTTCTTTAATAGATTTTCAACTTTATCGCGAAAGCATTAAGTTCTAGGTTGATTAGGAAAATTTGACAGGTTCGGGTAGCTTGATGTGCTGTCCTCTGTACTATACTGGCTTATAATTATAATGTAAACAGCTGAAGTAGACGTGTTCTTGAGTGGAGGCCGCAAATCGAATGTAAGGTGGGACGCCTTCAGGCTAGATGGCTCGACGATCTTCGCAGGATGACTGGTAGCAGCTGGATGAGAGTTGCCGAGAATGGAGCTATATGGCGTGCAATTGGAGAGGCCTATGTCCAGCAGTGGACTGCTGTAGGTTGAAGATGATGTAAACGTCACTAGCATGTGTCAAGCTAGGACAGCAAGCCAGTATAGTATACCGAGGTTCTAGCTTACTACCCTAGCTTTTAAAAAATAACCTCGTGTATCTCAGGCTAACTCCCGAGGCTTAACTACTTAAGTAGGTAACAGATGCCAGCACATCAAGGTACATACTATAATCTGTCAAATTTCTTTAAAAGATTTTCAACTTTATCGCTATAGTATTAGGTTCAAAGTTGATTGAGAAAATGGGACAGTTCCGGGTAGGTTGATGTGGTGGCGTCTGTACAGATAGTGTAATCCACCCCGTTATTTTCTCAAAAGCAAAATCACATTAAAATACCTTCAAATAAGTCTACGTTTCAGTTCAGAAACTCGCAAAACTAAACTACAATGGAGCCTAATTAAATCTTAATTAGTCGATGTTCTCAACTCTGGCAACACTTAATCCGTTGTGTTGCCACTTAACATTAATTAATTAGTGAAATGCATGTTTTCTAGAAATAACGACGCCTTTCGCCAAGTGTTTTGTTGTTAATTACTTTCAACAATTTCCACGTTTCCATTTAAAACTAGGAAATGTGTGAAGGTTAAAAGCTATGCGAGTTGAAGTGGAGTTTAGTTTGTCGTTTTTGGAGATTGCTCTTTAAAAGGTGTGCAGGGTTTTAGGGCATATTCCGGTGTAGTCATGGCATTGTAAGTGTGATTACCTTGCAGGTTTACGTCATAAGTTTGATAACCTGCAGCCTAAGCGGTCGTTCACACGGTGCTGACCTGTACGATATTTTACTATAAAAAGTTGAGATCACACGTCAACATCCTACTGTTCACACAGTCAAGAACAAATGCAGTGTGAAACTACCATGTGATCCCAAAATTATACAGCAAAATATCGTACAGAATGACGCCGTGTGAACGTGGCTTATGTGTTTATTACACACGAGCGGGACGCGTCATAGGTCGAGGGCTGCAGTTACAGCCATCGACAACGTGCCGTTTGTGTGTCTGAGCACCGTAGTCAAATGTACAGACGCCAGCATATCCAGCTACCACAATCTGTCAAATTTCTTTAATAGGTTTTCAACTTTATCGCTAAAGCATAAGGTTCAAAGTTGATTGGGAAAATTTGACAGTTTCGGGTAGCTTGATGTGCTGGCGTCTGTACACGACCTTTAAGCTACGCTTGCAGTAGTCGGTCCTTAGATGGGTGACCATCTTCACGTACCGAGACCCCACCGTGGCTCTGAAAGCACGTTAAGCCGCCTTGTGGAACTTTGACAGTCGTTACGGGTCGTCAGAATCCCGAAAGTTTGACAACCAGTCACTCCAAGCGCTTTCGTATTACTCAGTAACTGCGTTTGACCTTCAGTATCTTCGTAACCAGATGGTTACAGAGGTACAGAAAACAGTTGAGCTTCGTTAAGGGTATTTTTACACCCGTTATAACTTTCATCGCCAGAATTCTGCAAGAAAAAAGCTACCATATTTCATATAAGCTACCTATCAAAAAAAACTTACCTTAACTTACGTAGTTCTGATGAAATATCTTGGTCTATATTACGAATATGGGCAGAAATAAGTTCCATGTATTTTATTAGATCAGGCCGCCATATTCTCGCGACTTACTTGAATCGAATAACACCTCATTTGTCAAAGCGAGTGAAGGATTTACGAGTAAATGATAAGAACCCACTTAACTGTGTCTGAGTCTTTCTTGGAATTGGCTTTTTTTCTGACTACGTTTAAAGGTGGAGACTGACTCGCAACGTTTGTTTGTATCATTCGAGCCGAGCTTGGTTACAAAACGGCGACACACAATGCACGGCGAACGCTCGCTTCGAGCACATGGCTCAAGCGTGCTCCATTTTATCCAGAATGGCGGACGTAGAATTTGTGTGTGCTTCATTCATTTTATGAAATGATAACCTGTAGTGCTATTCTGTAAAAATCTCACCGTGATAACTTAGGTAAAGTGAAGCATCAGATGGAATGACAGCTCACTTCACTTAACTTCTTACCGTGAGATTCTAACAGAATCGACCGGCTGCACTGACTTGTCTGTAAAGATGCGCTCGCAATGAGCGGCTCGGCTCGCTGCACTGACTACTGTAACGCTTTACAAAAACTCGATACATTACAAACAAACGTTGCAAGTCAGTCTCCGCCTTTATATTTAAAAGTTTAAACTCTTTAGAGGACATTTAAGTTATTTAGAAAGAGTGTTTATTTATGTTTACCGGGATATGTACTTAGTTGGATACAAAATAAAATTAAGTACAAGTGTGTTCCAGAGAGATTCTGTGTTTTTTTTTTTTGGTATTTAGTATCAAAAGAACCTTTTTGTATGTAGGTTTTACACTGTATCAACGAACGTGAAAAAGGCAAGTTTGATTATAAAATTCAATAACTTTTGGAAAGCTAATGATTACTTGTGTTTCCATAATTTTCTAAGGGCTCATAAAGTACGCCTACTCTGCATGAAGTCTTATCAAAACCATAAGGGGACTGGCATGGGCTGATATGACAGACAGGCAGCTGCCAAAAAGTTTATATGACTCCTCCTTTTCTTTTTGCGTTTCCATCATGTTTCCGTAAATAAAAATATGTATCTGTTTATTGTTATTTGAAAGACATTGGCACAAAACACCGCGAAGTCGAATAAAGCAAATGCGTGTATCTAAAAATAGATTATTCAATATTTATATATCTAAATCAATGCTGGCACCCTATGTACGTTTTAATTTTTTTGCGTGTGTGATTTTGATTTAAAAGAGGGGGCAGGGTTTGTGGAGTTTCTTGCACATTTTTTTCCATAGGTACCGTACCTACTACACTTTGGGCAACTAGCTTGATCTTTCTGACTGACCGACCCCTTGACAATTCAAAAGTGCCTGTAATTGGTTTATTTGTTATAAATGTTTTTTGAATTATTCTACACTTGAAGATACATTTCTCACCGCAGTGACGCAAATTGAGACATTTTTAAATCTCCTGTATAAATTAATTTCGCTTCAGGACGTATTCTAGTAGTGTTTCATCGCAGATCAAGGAGTCGCTAATAATGTTAGGAGGTCGAAATATTATGTCTTTACATTATGCACATAATAGGCATATAGACAATACACGCCAAAAAGAGCCAGTTTGTTACACATCTACCAACCCGCACTGGGCCCGCGTGGTGGATTATGGCTCACCCCCTCTCACAGAGAAGAGCCCTGTATCCCAGCAGTGGGAATATTATAGGCTGATTATACTAGTTACAGTGTCAATCAGTTGTGTGGGACGCCCCCCAGCTAGGTGGACGGACGACCTAAAGAAGGTGGCTGGGGTAGACTGGATGCGGAAGGCGGAGGACAGGGTGTTGTGGCGCAGTCTGGGAGAGGCCTATGTCCAGCAGTGGACTGCGATAGGCTGAGTTGATTGATTGATACTAGTTACACATAATACTCACTCACGCCTTTTTCTTTAGGGGTAGGCAGAAACTAAAAAAACGCCACCTGCTGCCTTTGAAGTTAGTTAAAACGAATAGGTAATGTTTTTCGAAGCCCAGTACAACCTTGTGCTTCAACCTACGCAATTGCTTGAAATGGCTGGCAGTGACAGATGAGCTAAATCTTCGGTTTCCTAAGAAAGCGGTGAACGGTCACACAATAACGGCTGTCCAAATACGAAGCGTTTTTTGAGCACCTTAATATGTTAATTTAATGTTATTCAATTTATATTTACTTTCCTGTTGACAGCGATGCGGACGAATTTATTGATAACTTATTTTTAATCCATTTTTTTTATACACATGTACAGACGCCAGCACATCAAGATACCCGAAACAGTCACATTTTCCCAATCAACTTTAAGCGTTATGCTGTGGCGATAAAGTTGAAAATCTATTCAAGAAATTTGACAGATTGTAGTAGCTTGATGTGCTGGCGTTAAATTGTCAGTTATTTTTTATATGAAGAATAAATATTGCGGTTTGACAGTTCTGCCGGTCGATTCTGGAAAAATCTCAGCGCGATAACTAAGGTGAAGTGAGCTTAGAGTGAGCTGAGAGTCATTATTGAGTAAATAAATAAAAAAAAAAAATTAAAAAAAAAAAATTACTGATGCTAGGGATTGACACTATTGACGACTCACTCCACGCTCACTTCACCCAAGTTTTCACGGTCAGATGGTTACAGAATCGCACGGCTTGTATAGAAAATATGTCAAACTGTCATAAGTATTCTTCAGATAAAACTTATCTGACTATTGAAAAGTCAGCTCTTAGTCTGTTAGCTTATATCGTCGTTGCCAAATCAAAACCTTGCATGTGTTCCTTTGGTGATTTTTCTTTTATCTTCGCAAACGATAGACATTTGTTTCCTCTATATTTCCCAATTACTCTGATGACCCGAAACTGTCAGATTTTCCCAATCAACTTTGAACCTTATGCTTTAGCGATAAAGTTGAAAATCTATTAAAGAAATCTGGCAGATTGTAGTAGTTTGATGTGCTGGCGTCTGTACATATCATGTTTAATTTGAATTTGGTTTAACACCCTTCCCTACATATTTTATCTATTAAGTGTTTTTTTTTTTTTTTTTTCTGAAAAGTACCATCTGTGCACATACAAGGTCTTGAAATCAAGACTTTGTACGTGCACAGATGGTACTTTTGCCAAATGGCAACGACGATATTATATTATGTAAATATTGTATTCGCCTCAAGAACGACATATCCATTTTGTTTCTTCCACCTGTGTTTGAGCGTGCACTCTATGTTCGCTCTTTTATTCCCTCTCGAATAGATTTATGTAGCTGATATTGTTAGGAGCATGGAACCCAGCTTCCCGACCTGTTTGAGAAAGATATCTGAATGCATTATATTTTCAGTGAGCTCGTATTATGGTTTACTGTTCAGATTTTAGCGTGAAAAGCAGACCTTTTAAAGGAAAATGTTTCACCTGCGTAGCCTTTTCCCAACAATGTATGTTAGGGTTGGCTTCCAGTCTAACCGGATGCACTGAATACTATTATTTTAAATGAAGACACTGCCTATCGGAACTCTACAACTCAGTTACTGTTTAATAGGTAACACGAAACCCATTAACTGGGTTGTAGTAAGATTGGTAGTCAGACTTTGTAGGTAATAAGTAAATAACTATCTATCTCTATGTATAGTCCCAGCATACACACAAAAACTACGTCCCGTCAATATTTCTCGTAGAATCCTCCACGGAGGTTTATTTACCCGTCATTAATCTCAAAGTTTGTCCAAACTTCGGAGCGTACTCGGCCCTATACGAGGGAAAAGAAAGTTAGAAAAACTATTAGAATATCGTATGGGAAATAGCCTTGTAATGTTTGTGAACAGAATGTACCATATTGATTACTATTTTGAAGTTTTCGGATGATCCTTGAGGCAAGCACAGTTATTTATTTATTTATTTATTCCTTTATTTCAGGCAACTAGGGCCGATAGAAAAAACAATACATACTACTATAAATATTAGAATACTTATAAACTAATACATAAAAAAGTATCACAAACACAATACTATAATAATATAACTTAAAAATACTGTAAATACATATAACAAGCTAATAACTACTGCACACGAAGTGTCAGCGTCGTGCTTCGCTGACTGGTGTCATGTAACCGGCCATGAAACTGGCGATAAACAACACCCTTCGGCCAGAACTCTTCCTTGTGGAACTTCTCGAGATGATGTGTCGGAACAAGCACCACGAACGACTTGAATTTCGTGTTGTGACGCGGCTCCACCCTCTCGACCCTCAAAGTCCAGTTGGTCTTCACACGCAGATGCTCCACGATCTCCTCAACCTTCGTGGAGTTAGAGCAGTGACGCATTAAGGATTAGTATGCCGAAAAGATTAGTGGTGGCCCAGTGGCAATGACCCCGACTTACGACTAGTAGTTTGTGGGTTCGAATTCAAACCCAAAGAAAAAAAAGGCGCTTTACAAACATTGAAGGAAAACATCGTGAGGAAGCATGTCCTACAACCAAAAGTTCGAGGACATATGACATCTAACAACCAGCACTGGGTAGTAGGTTATAGCCCTCTCGATAGAGGAGGCCTGTATCCCACCAATGAGAACATTATAAGCAGATTGTGCTAAGCCGAAAAGGTGTCATAATAAGAACATAACGCAACATAAAACTTTTTTACAAAAAAAGACTACAAAATAAAAAATAACTTTGGTTTCGGAAGTCGGTGTCGCTGAGTTCGCATTTTCGTTGTTTGCCAGCAACTTCCGAAATTAAAGTTTATTTATTTTTTCACTTTACAAAGTGAACTTATATGAGACCAACCCTGGGGCACCCTATTCATTAAAAAAATAATGTTTAATATCGATTTACAATTGCCGTAGATATCCCGTAACATGTCTACATAGAAAAAAAGTACAGTTGAATTGAGTACCCCCTCCTTTTTTAAGTCGGTTAATTATGTAAAATTACGGCACTTACAGCCACAATGCGTTCTGTTATAGGTCTCCACGGATTCTTCTTTTTAAAAAAAAGAATTATTTACTTTAGGATAATAAGTATATTTTAGGATATTATAAGTTTTCACAATAAACGTAAATTAGGATATTATAATTAGGATAGAACGCGAGACCCTTGGGCAGAACCGTCTGCTATGGATGTTAAGTGTCAACTGACTCAGAGATGTCACGACTCCAGCCAAGAAGTAGATAACAGCTGGCAGCGCTGACGAAGCGCTGATCTAGCACTAACCCCTACATATTTAGGGTATAACACCTCCCCCTTTAAGAAATAACTTCGGGGTTACTCTGAAGTTATGTGATTATTTATATGTAAAGTCAAAGCAGTCAAGTATTTTAAACTCTAGTTCTAATAGCCGGAAGGGGGGTTTCCTCAATATCGGAATTACTGTTTTCTGTATTAATTTTACAAATCGATTCCGGTTTTGATGAGAAAGATACTTTAACTGGGGTTCTGCTGCCGGGTCGTATACATTTATAAACTTTAAAACATACATATGATACTATAAGTACAGTAATTAACATAGTGATAATAGAATAATGCATCCCATATTTTAAGATGTGTGGTTGACTGTCAAGGACGTTATTTAAATTACTTAACTGTTGTAGGAATATATCTTTATTAGATTTCAGATCATCTAAATCAGTATTGAGTAGTTTAATAGGGGATACATTATTAATTGATTGGTTTAATCTCATTACATTACAGCAAGTGTCATTTAATAAGTTAAAATCGGGAAAGGCAATAGGTATAGATATATTTAATGCGGTATATTTTGGGATCAATGTGGTACCTTTACAGTAACCTATGCAGTTTTTAGGGATTGTAAGTATTCCGGTACCTAAAACCTTAACTTCTAATAATTTTGAGTTTCGGCATTCTATTGAAACTCTATTAGACACTGACTGTATGTAAATCCATTTATTATTTTCTATGGGTTTCCACATATCTAAGTTACCATAAATAAATTTAGTTTCACAATATTTTGAGTTTCACTGATCACTTTTGACATATATTCACTTTCACAAATAGGTCTGATGTCTGATGCATATACTGTTGTTATGTCGCACACATATTTTCCTGCAGTGATAACTCTGCAATTTTCCAAGTCGTTTAATGTGCTGTACTGGGTTTTGTCTTTGGTCATTGCAATGTATTTAGAACTGGGTAAAATTAAACTAAAGGTATTAGGTTTACTTAAGTTATGAGGAGTAGGCAAAGCAATGTTGTGAAATAATACATATTCTTTGATGGATACTAAAGGTATTTGTAACACGAAAAATATCTTATTACTAACACAATAACTAATTACTCTAGATACATTCAAGATTAAATGAATAGAACTTAAATCTAAATTAACAGGTAGCTCCAGGTCATTAGGTAAGTATTGATAGTTATCGGCAAGCTCTCGGAACAATTGCTGTGACGTAATCATCGATGGGTGTATAATGTTTTGATTACTAAATAAAACAGCGTTTGTTATGTCTTCGAGTTGGAATGAAATAGTTAAGATTGACACTTCTAGATGATTAATTATATGAACAATTTTTAATCGTAGTAATAATTCATTTGTTTTGTTAGTTACATTTATTAAATTGATCGAGAGTTTGTCGATAGCATTATTCAAGTTAATTTCATTAACTTTAATTTTATTAATGGAGTCGTTAAACGATGAAATTGTCGATGTAGTTAATAAAATATTCTCCTTCATTAATGAAACCAACTTCTTCTCATTATTTTGCAGTACATTTATAGCGTCATTGAACCTGAGACCATCGTTTTCATCCAAATTACCAAATATTTGTTTAATCAAAGTACCTAGTCCTCCTACCCAGGCACGTTTTGACCGTTTTTCTAACAAATGTGAAATAGATAAAAACTCTTTGTACATGTCACTGTAGCGGGCATTTAACGGTTCTATTATGTTATTACAACCATTCTCTATCAGACCAATCCTTTTACATAGATGTCTAGTGGTATTAAGAGCGACGTTTATATTTTCAATATGTGGGCCGATGTGTGAAATATCTAGGGGCATCAAGACGTTCAACTGTCCACTGCTGATTTTCAGTGTGCCGAGGTAATCAAAATAGAGGCCAGGACTTGATTTTATCTGCTGGACATAGTAGTCCTGCTGGCTTCGAGCCTGACTCGGAGTTCTGCAAATTAATAGCTACGTTAAAAGAATATATGAGTACTTATATAATTACTAACTATCTACTATATACTTTATGTATTAATACTTAAGCTTAGACTTATAACTATTTAAGATTCTACAGGTTACCTCCTACATCAGCTGGCTTCACCTCATCAAAATGATGGGTGACATGGCGCCGATTAATAAGCAGGGTAAGTGTATTATTACTATTAACTTTTACTATTTTATAAGGACCTTTCCAGAGAGGGGAGAGAGCCTTGCGTAGCCTCAAATGATTTTTGAGATACACGAATTCACCGATTTTATAACTAACTGACCGAGTACGGTTATCGTAATAAGACTTTGAGGATTCCTTGGATTTCCTCATGAAGTCTAATGCTTTTTCACGTGAGTACTTTAGTCGGTTCTGTAGCATACGGACATAGTCGGGGTAAGTAGCTCCTGGGGATTCATCATAAATAGAATTAGGGATGAATGGTTTACTACCGAACATTAGTTCATAAGGTGTAAAGTGAGTTGTGGAATGAACGGCAGTATTATAAGCGAGCATGGCTGTGTATACGTAACGAGGCCAATTTGATTGCTCCTCGTTAATATAAGACTTGAGGTATTCTTTAAGAGTTGAATGGCTTCGTTCCAGGGCGCCTTGGGTCTGTGGATGATAGGGCGAGGACCACAGATTTTTTATTTTAAGGAATTCACATGTTTTCTTGAAGAGATCTGATGTGAAATTAGTGCCCTGGTCGGTGAGGATCATTTTGGGGATACCAAATATAGATATATAGTGGAGCAGACATTCACTTGTTTCTTCTGCTGTAGTACTACGGATAGGATATGCGGAGGAGAACTTGGTAAGGTCATCCTGGATTGTTAATATAAATTTTAGTTTTGCAGGACCTGCTTCGGGGAGCGGACCTACGATGTCCAGAGCAATTCGCTGACACGGTTCAGTCGAAGTGCTTGTAATTTGCATCGGAGCGCGATTAATTTTCCTAAGTGCTTTATTTTCTTGACACGACTTACATTGTTTTACGTATGATTCTATATCACTACGCATACCTTTCCAATAATATGTTTGTTTTATTCTGTTATACATTCGTGATGAGCCTAAGTGACCTGCTATAGGGATATCGTGGTTGTCGTGCAGGATCTTTTTAATTTCGATTGGAGCAGGATAAATAATGTTGTTATGATATACGTTGACCTTGATTTGCGTGCCGTGGAAAAGGTAAGTAAGGATATTATAAACTTTAACGAATGAATGCTTTTCAAACGGATTTTTCAAATCGGATATGCCAATTTCATTAACATTTCCAAATATTATTAATTCATTTCTTATTCTTTTCAGGGTTTCGAAGATTTCCGGATAGGAGGCTTCATCAAAGTGATGGACTTTGGTAAACAACAGGTAATATACTTTATTATTAATTTCTATTTTCAAGGACGAGAATAGTTCTTTCTCAGAGTTATGTATTCTAGTGCTGATTTCGAGGTCAGTCAATATATCTTGGATATACGGATTAGATTCGTCCAAATCAATAGACGTGGGAACTAAAATTACTTTTGCAGGACATTTTAAAAGGCTTTCATTGTGTTCTACGATTTCCGTGTTAAATGACTTATCTTTATTGGCCATAGATTTCAGGAACGTGGGATAATCATCAACAGGGGCATTTGGACTTGCACTTGTTGACGGTCTGGGACTTAGAGCAAGTTGGGGATTGGAAGCTGTTGATTCGTCCAATACAGGATCAGGTAATGCGATTGCGTCATTCTCGATTTCCTCTCTGAGGGTGTCTGGGATGTTAGAGGGTAAGTTAATATCAGGTAACGGCAAGAGGTCTTCCGTCGGATCGAGAAGATTCGGAGAAGTTTGGATATCTGCGTCAGGATTGAACGAAGGTGGGTCTATTAGTAAATCCATTAGGTCCCTATCTAACACTTGAGTTGATTCTTCTTCACCAAGAGGGTTAGAAGTTACAGGTTCCGTTTGTTGGACAGGATTTACTGGGAAACGAGATAGGGCGTCAGCGTTAGCGTTAACCTTTCCCTTTTTATACTGAATATCGTATTCAAATTCCTCTAACTTTAGACGCCAACGGACAAGTCTAGATCCAGGATCTTTACAGTTGAACAGCCATTGTAGTGGTTTATGGTCTGTTAGGATTTTAAACCGATATCCGTAGAGATATGGTCTGAATGTTTTGGTGCCGAATATTATGGCGAGGCATTCTTTTTCCGTGACGCTATAATTGCACTCTGCTTTATTAAGCGTGCGGGACGCATATGCGATAGGACGGTCTTGACCTACTGGACCCTGGGATAAGATTGCGGATATCGCGTAATTTGACGCGTCACAGGTTAGGAGGAAAGGTTGCGTGAAGTCTGGATATGCGAGGACTGGGGCGGAAATGAGCTTGGACTTTAAGGATTCGAAAGCAAGTTGGTGCTCATTCTGCCACTCGAAGGTAACATCCTTTTTTAGCAAGGACGTTAAAGGCTTAGCTAACTTGGCAAAGTCGGGTATAAACCTTCTATAATAGGAAACCAAACCTAGGAAGGACTTTATATCCTTCGGAGATTGAGGGACTGGATAGTCTGTCACGACACGAACCTTTTCGGGATTTGGTTGGACACCATTTTCGTTAATTATGTGCCCTAAGTAAGCGACTTCTTTGCGAAGAAATTCGCACTTTTCTGGCTGTAACTTTAAATTGAATTTACGGAGTCTGTCGAATACGGCTTTCAGGTTATCAACGTGTGAATTTAGGTCGTATGAGTAAATCACGATGTCATCTAAGTAGACAAAACATCTTGTACCTTGTAGGCCAGTAAGACAATTATTCATTAGTTTTTGGAAGGTGGAAGGTGCATTTTTCAACCCAAACGGCATACGTGTAAATTGAAAGTGACCTTGAGGTACAGAAAATGCAGTTTTGGGTGCATCATTAGGGGAGATAAGAATTTGATGGAAGCCGGATGTGAGGTCCAATGTCGTGAAATATTTACTAGTTCCTAATTGATCAAGGATCTCGGATATTTGTGGTATTGGATATGATTCACCGATAGTGACGTCGTTTAATTTCCTGTAATCAATTACTATTCTCCATTTTCTTTGCCCTTGAGAGTCTGCCTTTTTTGGAACTATCCAAATCGGCGAGCTCCAGGGTGAGGATGACGGCTCTATAATATTTTGACTCAGCATTTTATTTATTTGAGTCTCGACCTCCTTCTTATGACATTCCGGGAATCGGTATGACTTTGTATGGATAGGGATATTGCTACTGGTTTTAATTTGATGATCAAGGGCTGTAGTGTGAGTTAGTTGATCATCCGGTAGATAGAAAATATCGGAATATTGAGAGCAAAGTTCTGTAAGGGCTTCAGACTCTTCTTGGTTTAGATGATCAGTTCGTAGCGAATCTAAAACTTGTATGGTCCGATTGGATGTTTCTAGAGTGTTCATGCTAACCTGAATGGCAGCATGTAAGGGCTTGATTGCAAATTTTATATTGGGATCAATTTTTATGAATGACTCCGAGGTATTGGCTATCGTTAAGTTAACACGATGGTTATCCTTGACCTTTACTATGCAATTAGATATTAAGACACATTTTGATAAGTGTTGGTCCATAATGATACCTTCTTTCAGATCGGTATCCTGTACTGAACACTCAATAACAGTTTCAGTACGTGGTGGGATAATATAGAATGGATCGTGGAAGTATAATTTAACTTCAGATTCTCCCATTTTAAGGGTATCGGTTGTATAGTCGATTTTACAGCCGAAAAAGGTCAAAAAATCTGATCCTATAATACCATCATAGGGTAAACTTATGTCTTTAATGACATGGAACTTAAATGGCGTGACTTTATTGTCATTTAGTTTCAATTTTAATTGAAAATGACCTTCGGTTGGAGTAGGCTCGTCACCGCGGTCAATGCCCTTGAGTTTGATTGGTTCATTTACCAGTCGTTGATTTTGTTTGATACTGGATAGTTTTAATAGGCATATGACGGAGCCTGAATCGACTAATAAGGATAAAGGGGTGTCAGAAACTTGTGAGTCTACGAGTACATGTGGTAGGTACCTCTTGGATGTGTCTAGGTTTATTTCATATATTTTAGTACTGGTCTCGTTGGATACTGGCGAGACTCCTGGATAAGGATTAGGACTGTCAGTTTGGGGCTGGTTACCCTGTTGGTTAGTCCTGGATGAGTGTAGGTTAAGGTCGTCAGTTCGGGGCTGGTTACCCTGTCGGTTGACCTTCCTTGGATGAGGATTAGGACTGTCAGTTTGGGGCTGGTTACCCTGTTGGTTAGTCCTGGATGATTGTAGGTTAAGGTCGTCAGTTTGGGGCTGGTTACCCTGTCGGTTGACCTTCCATGGATGAGGATTAGGACTGTCAGTTTGGGGCTGGTTACCCTGTTGGTTAGTCCTATACAATATTGGATTTTGTTGTTGGGTGCCGGCAGTTATGCTTCGTCCCGTGCGGCACCTTCGCGAGACTCCATTTCGTTTAAATCATTGGAGCCGTGGATATAGGGTAAAGAAAATTCATCCGTGGGTTCGTCGTCGGATGTTTCGCGGACATGGCTGATTTTATTATTAATATTCCGATTATTATTATTCGGTTTGAACTGGAATTTATTATTATAGAATTCGCGTTTTTTACAATCTTTTATTTCGTGACCAGCAGTTTTGCAGTACCGGCAAAACAATCC
The DNA here is from genome assembly GCA_949629135.1 of Eremobia ochroleuca. Taxonomy (NCBI): domain Eukaryota; kingdom Metazoa; phylum Arthropoda; class Insecta; order Lepidoptera; family Noctuidae; genus Eremobia; species Eremobia ochroleuca. The sequence goes on along the minus strand of OX451403.1, from coordinate 15,739,452 downwards.
GTCGGTTTTATTTGGATTTGACGTAGTGGATTGTGTGAACGAGTTTGGTTTTGAAGACCCTGGTTTTGGTTTGTTATTATTCACCAACTTTTGTTCAACCTGTGGACGTTTATATAGGCTTTGTTGGATGCGTTCTTCGGAAATTGCTAAGTTAATGGCTTCGTTTAATGTTTTAGGAGATCTACACCTCACAATGTTTGATATACGGGGATGTAACCCCATAATAAAATGATGGAGGGCTAAGTCCTCCATAGCCGCAGTACGACCGGGTAATTCTTTTACCTTAGTAGTAGACAAGGATATTTCGGTTAACAGTTGTGAGAGGCAGGTCTCCACGCGAAGCGAAAATTGACTAACACTATCTTGCGGGCTTTGCTTGCTCTCCTGAAGATCGGTGAGTAAGTGAGCATAATGTTTTCGCTCACTAAATTGTGCTTTCAAAAAGTCTCTGAGTTGATCCCATGACGTGAACTCTTTTATGGAGCAGGCAATTTCCGCTTTTCCACCTAACTGGCTAAGAATGTATTTAAAAAGAATTGGTCTTTGTTGTTCTGATGCAAGGTCATACGCGTTATTACAATTTATGATAAATGAGTTGACAGTTTCTCGGTTGCCGTCAAATGATTTGACGAATTAAAACAAAGTGTTTAAATCTAATTCGGCCATTGTGCCACGTGCAATAGCAGCCCTTGTGACCCTGGGACTAGAAGATCTAGTAGGCGATTTTTCTGTATCACCTTGGGATTGCTCTAAAATTGGGATATCAAGTTTCAATTTACCTCCTTCTAATTTAGGAACTGTTGGCATAATTATATTGTTTAACCATAAATGAAAGAAAACGGGTCACGGATAGCATAAGGTCTTACAATGATAATTACATTAAATGAATTCGTTTAGTTAATAAATCGCAAGTAAGTAACCTTGTATAGAGTGTTAAATAATATCTCAACCTAGATAAGACAATGACCAAAGACTCACAGTACTAGCAATGCGTGGGCGACGGATGTTATGGCGAACAGGAACATTCCTCTGCGATAAGCCGCGTCACTGCGGCCGGAGTCTGAGTCGTCGGGATCTTGAGTAATTATAGCTGGTCAATTATTTGGTATTGACCTCGGCTCTGGATATGAGATTTGGATAACAGGAACTACGGCTACGCGCCGCGATGATAGGAGCTACGGCTACGCGTCGCGATGACAGGAACAGCGGCTATAAGCACCGCGATGCTCAGGTTAGCTGACCTGATGGTATAATCCACGTTCACCACACTTGGATATCAACTGGTACACTTTTAAGCACTTGGATATTAACTTTTACACTTGTGAGTTGAAGGACACTGGGGATTTTCGTATCCCACCGCTGCCACCAATTTGTTATAGGTCTCCACGGATTCTTCTTTTTAAAAAAAAGAATTATTTACTTTAGGATAATAAGTATATTTTAGGATATTATAAGTTTTCACAATAAACGTAAATTAGGATATTATAATTAGGATAGAACGCGAGACCCTTGGGCAGAACCGTCTGCTATGGATGTTAAGTGTCAACTGACTCAGAGATGTCACGACTCCAGCCAAGAAGTAGATAACAGCTGGCAGCGCTGACGAAGCGCTGATCTAGCACTAACCCCTACATATTTAGGGTATAACAGTTCCATGACGATTCCACTAAGCCACCACTGAAAAGTCATTGAAATTTCTATGGGACTAATCTGAAAGTATATCCTTTCACATAAAAAAGAATTTTGTAAATCGGCTTATAATTAACGGAGTTCTGAGGTAACAAACATAAAAAAAAATATTCAACCGAATTGACAACCTCCTCCTTTTTTTGAAGTCGGTTAAAAATATCATGCCAATAGCATGCAGATAGAATTACACGTAACATAGACACCATCTAAATTCTTTTTATTTGAAAAATAATAATTAGGTTACAAAATGTTCGTTCAGTCATTAAAAGAGGCTTAACCGGTCAAGCACCGCGAGCGGGTTCTTTTAGATATATATAGCGGACGATTTTAAGACTTATCTTTACTACAAATAGAGTTTTAAATCGGTCGGTGTTTACTGGCACGTTTTTGTGCCGCTGGGGCTCTAGAGGTTAAAAGATGTTTCCATGGAATTCCAAGGAAATCAGTTTCAACATCATCAACCCAAAAAACGTCCACTACTGGACATAGGCCTCCCCCAAGAACCGCCACTTCGAACGGTTCTGTGCTTTTTGCATCCAGCAGATTCCTGCGGCCTTCACAAGCCGATCCATTCTGTAAAAATCTCACCGTGAAAACGTACGTGAAGTGTGCTATCATTCCACGGGAAGCATCCCGTCTAGGGATCCACACTACTGGCAGCTCACTTCACCAGTCAAGTTTTCACGGTGACATTTTTACAGAATAACACTACAGTCGGTCTATTCTGTAAAAAACTCACCGTGATATCAAAGGTGAAATGGGGTGTCAGTCCGCCTGATGCAAGGGATTGACACCATTGACGGCTCACTTCACTTAAGTTTTCACGGTGAGTTTTTACAGAATCGACCGGCAGGTCATCGGTCGGCTTTTGGGAGTCCTGCCAAGACTAGGAAATCAGTTTACCTAAATTTTAAATTACGGTAATCTTATTTACCAATATAACCCTCACACATCTCCATAATACATCACCACTGCCACAGAGAGACCATAAGACCCATTTTTCAGGGACAAACAACTAGTCGTCAGCATAAATTTACAATTTAGCCAAGTTAACGTGTCATTTGTCACGTAAGGCGACAAGTTTCGGTAACGTAGATACGTGGAGCCGGTACTTGATTTATTTATGTCACTTATGGGCTTTTAGGGGAGGAAAATATTCTACTTAAGAGGAATGCGATGAGGTAGCCTTGCGAAAAAAAATAAGTGTCAGGTTCTATGTTGATTAGAATATAATTCGCGACCGTAACAAATATGACTTTACAGAATTATAATCATTAAAATCCAAAAGCAATACAACTCCTTGAGTTAAAATTGGCCTCAAGTGTCATCACTACATAGTATAAAACAAAGTCGCTTCCCTGTCTGTCTGTCCCTATATATGCTTAGATCTTTAAAACTACGCAACGAATTTTGATGCGGTTTTTTTTAATAGATAGAGTAATTCAAGAGGAAGGTTTATATGTATAATACATGCATAATATAGTAGAGAAACACTGATAATTTTAGAGGTTTCTAATGTGATGTCGTAAATAAACACATTTTTTTGCGCTTACATTATAAACGCTGGCTGAACCCGTCGAGATAGATCAAAATAATGTACTACAGTATTGTACACCTTAAAAAGGTCTACAAAAAAGTCCGCGATGGTATATGCCTATCTCTTAGGGATAATCCACAATAACCATTTTTTATTCTATACTTTTTACGAGAAATAATGGCTCTAAAATTATCAGTGTTTCTCTATTGCACCCGTGCGAAGCCGGGGCGGGTCGCTAGTGTTTTCATAAAATAGTCATTCAATAGGGAACATAAACTTAGAGAGTGGTTTTAATGAGTTTTATGATTTTAATTATACAGGTTGAAATTGAAAACATACGACAAATCGGAATGAGAGATTGTACTCATCATTGTGAACAACTTTTACTATGAGATATAACCTGAAATCGCGAAAAAAGAATCAGCTGTTCCCTACATTTATATTCGCATAACTCGTCAAAATGTAGTGAACAGCTGATTTTTCAGGTTTGGTCCCATGGTAAAAGTTGTTCATAATGATGAGTACAATCTCCCATTTCGATTTGTCGCATGTTTTCAATTTCACCCTGTATAAATAAATGTTTGTTACGACCGCGACACATATTTAGATCCAATACAACCTAATTATCATTTGCCTGCCTTTTCCCAACTATGTTGGGGACCTCCACGACCCAGTTACTGTGTAATACGATACCTCTAGGTAAGACTGGTTGTCAGATTTTCGGGCTTCTGACTACCCATAACGACTGTCAAAGATCTACGAATGACAGCCGGGACCAACGGCTTAACGTGCTGTCCGAGGCACGGAGGGGTCTCGGTATGTAAAGATGGTCACCCATCCACAGACCAACCGCGGCAAGCGTAGCTTAACCTGATCGATCGACCTGTGCGGCTGTTATTATTTAGCCACGGGCCCCACACATACACATACAACCTAATACAGACCTATAAATTGCAAAAAACCTTACAAAATGTGAATTTCGCGGACTACCCTGATGATTTCGCCTTAATACAAGGGGGAAGGGACGAAACAGTTTAACCTTTGTATGTAAACGTAACCTTTGTACGAACGTTTGAGGAATATAGTCGACCCAATAGTTTTAGACGTAGGTATTCGATCGCGTTAATATAAAGAATTTGTACTGAAAGTAAATTAGCCACGACTGGTGAAAATAACGGGGACTACAATTTATAAAAGCGAAACTTATTTTTTTTTTTTTTTGTGAAACTGGTATTGTTTTTACGGAAAAACTAATCTGAGAGGTCCGAAGTAAACCTATACTGTATTTACTAAGTTGAAAGCGACAATATTTTGCTCCGATTCTTCTTCTTCTCCAGCCTTTCGGTACCCAATGCTGAGTGTAGGCATCCTGCAATGCACGCCACTCTTCTCTGTCTCTAGCCTTCCTAAGCCGGAGTCGTCCAGCAATCTTCACCAGGTCGTTGGTCCACCTCATCGGCTGCCTGCACACACTTGCTCCGATTGCTACAATTAAACTTTATCTCAATATGTTCCGCTACTCGAATCGCGACATAATGTAGTAATGTTTCTTAGCGGAATTCGTTAAGCTCTTTCCGAATATTATTTTCGCTGCGGAGCTGTGCTGAGGCTCTCATACAAGTTGACGTACGTAAACGTTACTGCGATAAAATACGTATAATACTCTTACTGGGACTTCAAATCTTGAAGCGTTTTCGTTCAATAGAGTAGTGTAGTGTGTAGGTAAACTGAACTGACTTTTCAGCTATACAAAAGAATGTCTACAAGAAAGTGGCGTGAACAAGTGTTGTGAATTTGTGAACGCACCTTAGAATACGTGGCGTCTGATTGTATAAGTATTTATAAGTCAGGAACGCTCCAAAGCGCGGAAGTTGCCAACTATCATGATACGTAAAATGGGTCCAATTGCGGCAACGATATTGATTAATTATCGATTGATTTATTATATATTATTGATTATTATAACGAAATAATTAAGTCGAAAAGCTTAGCCAGGGTAAATTAAATGAGATCATTTTTAGCACATCGACACAAAGATTGAGCATTCTCCTTTGTTGAAGTTTGTTGCAATATTTTTTTTTAAACTGAACCCGACTGACCCAAGTAAACACGGAATAATAAAAACAGTAGAAGTGCAATTTTGCTTATATACTCTTATCTACACAGGGACCCCGTGATCCTTATGTGCCCAGGGCTTCCAATAGGTTAAAGTCGGCCCTGATCCGGGGCGCTACCCGTAGCGAGAGCATAAGTAGCGTCCCTCTCAACCGTCGCAGGACTCGGACTAGATTTTATTTTGTCCCTACTAGTTTAATTAGTTATATGACAAATGATAAATGATAAATGATTTATTTTCTGTAAGTAGGTTTGTACAAACACTTTTACATGTCAATCATATTTTTTTAAACTAGATGAGGTCGGCGTTTCCTATCTGACTACTCTGAGAAGAAAGGCCGAAACAAACTCAGAGGTCACAGTCTCTTTTAAAGTCCAGACATAATCTTGGTCAGATAATGTGAAGACCATGTAGATTGGTGTCTGAAATGGTCTTTTGAGTAAAGAACCACACAGATTGAGCGGACCTGTCCAGTCAGTGCACGCATTTGTCAAAAATCGTGCAGCTCAACTCAGAACTTGAGGACCCTTACGATTCGACGAACAATACCAATGAAAGGACATTTGGGTAGGCCGCATAAATGACTCAAACTGCCAGATCATGATTAAAATTAACTAAGAAGCAAAACCTAAAAAAAGAAATGACCCACATAGTCTTCACACTCACAGTAATAATAATAAAAATAATATACTTTACAAAGTAAATATCCATGTCATTGTTTATATAAAATTCATCAATGTCAATGTGTATATAAAAATCCGGATATAATCTTTGAGGACCATGTAGATTGGTGTCTGAAGTGGTCTTTTGAGGAAAGAACCACACTGAGTGGACCTGTGCAGTCAGTGCACGCATTCGTCAGTAACCGTGCAGCTCAACTCAGAACTTAAGGAGCTCAACGATTCGACGAGCAATACCAAGGACAGGACATTTGTGTAGACCGCATATACCACTCAAACTGCCAGACCATGATTAAAACGGAAACAATGATCCACATAGTCCTCACATTCACAATAATTAAAATAATATAAGACTTTAAACAGTAAATGTTCATGTCATTCTGTATATAAATAGATATGTATTTAGAAAGAAAAGAAAAAAAAAAAAAAAAAAAAAAAACAAAAGTGTAAATCAGCAAAATAAAAAATAAACAACATTCACTGTCTAGACCTATTGGAGCAGCTCAATTCCAAGCTTTTTTGTCCTCAATATAGTCTTTTACAGTATAATAGGCTTTCTGGCATAGTTTTAGCTTTATAAAAGATTTGAATTTATTAATGCTTAGTTCTTGAATGTGGCTAGGAAGTTTATTATAAAAACGTATACATTGGCATCTAAACGAGCCACCTATTTTCTTGAGCCTTGTTGTAGGAACAACATATTTGTGTTTGTTCCTAGTATTTATATTATGGATATCACTGTATTTTTTAAACAGATTAATATTTTTATGTGCATACAAAAGATTATCATAAATGTACTGAGAAGGCACAGTCATTATATTAATCTCTTTAAATTTGTCTCTGAGGGAGTGTCTGGGACTTAATTTATAAATGGAACGAATTGCCCTTTTTTGTAAAATAAAAATTGTCTGAATATCGGCGGCATTTCCCCACAACAGAATACCGTACGACATCACACTATGAAAATAACTAAAGTAAACTAAACGGGCTGTCTCTAAATCAGTTAAGTCACGAATTTTCCTAACGGCGTATGCTGCAGAGCTAAGCTTTTTTGACAATTTATCTATATGGGGGCCCCATTGAAGCTTGGCATCCAAAGTTATGCCTAAGAATACTGTGGTATTTTCGGGTTTTAACTGTTCACCCTTTATGAGAACACTAGTTTCTACTTGTCTAACATTTGGTATCGTAAACTTAATACATTTCGTTTTTTTTCCGTTAAGAAGTAAGTTATTAACATTAAACCAGTTAACTACTTTTGCGAGGGCACTATTTATATTGTCAGTTACCAGCTGCTGACGTTTGAGTTTAAATAAAAGTGAAGTGTCATCTGCAAACAACACTATATCATGTTCATCCCTTATGAGGTAAGGCAAGTCATTTATATAAATAAGAAATAAAAATGGGCCAAGAATTGAGCCCTGGGGGACCCCCATTTTTACTACAGATCCGGGTGACCTTTTTCCGTTAACATCAACTCTCTGAATCCTATCACTTAAGTAAGAAGTAAGAAGATCCAGAGAGGCGTTCCGAATTCCGTAGTAGTGAAGTTTCCTGATTAAGGTTTCATGAAGAACACAATCGAATGCCTTGGACAAATCGCAAAAGATGCCCAAAGCATCGCATTTGTCCTCCCATGCATTATAAATATGTCCTAAAAGTTCAACTTCGGCATCAGTAGTTGAACGACCCCTTGTAAAACCGAACTGTTTGTTATGCAGTAATTTATTTTTGTTAAAAAATCCTTGCATTTGGTTTAAAATAAGCTTTTCAAACAGTTTACTAAAGGTAGGTAGTACTGAAATAGGTCTATAATTAGTAGGGTCTGATGTACTACCCGATTTAAACAATGGTATGATTTTACTATGTTTCATAAGATCAGGAAACTCACCACGATCAATACAATTATTAAATATAACAGCTAAAGTAGGTGCTACAATGTTTATAATTGACTTAGCAACATCCACAGAATTACCCCATAGATCTGCAGTCTTTTTAACATTTAACATGTGAAAAGTTTTAATTACATCTGTACAGGTGACATATTGGAAGTGAAATTCAGAATCACCAACTGGAACGTTTTCTTTAAGTAAAGACTCTGCAGCAGTGGGTGACGAGCTTAGAGATTTAGTAGTTGACACGGGAATCTCTGAAAAGAAATTTTCAAAGGCCGCGGCGACTTGAGAATCTGATCTAATTACATTGTCATCAATAGCAAGGCTGTAGTCACTACTTCGGTTGCAAGACCTTCCTGTTTCGCTATTAATGACATTCCAAGTCATTTTAATAATGTTACTACTATTTTTAATTTTTGAACTCAAATAACGTGACTTGGCTATACTACAGACTGTTTTAAATATTTTAGAATAATTTTTAACATATAAATTAAATTGTGCTAAATACTGGTATTCAGGTGCATCCGGTTAGACTGGAAGCCGACCCCAACATAGTTGGGAAAAGGCTAGGCAGATGATGATGACTGTGCTAAATAGTGTACCTGAGATCAAGCAATGGACAAAATTGTCAACATTTTATATGCTTGAGTACGAGGTTTTTGACTACGTTGTATGTGTATATTTTATGTCTTTTTTTATATGTGACGTACGTTTTGTTTGTGCAGAATAAACATTTTTTCTTTCTTTATTTCGTTCTTTATTTCTCTACCTAACTTTAAACTTTAGGTAATACGTGTGTGGCAATTACAATATTTTTTTAATAATCTGTTCTGTGAAAAGTGTGACATCATTCTTCACTTATTTCGTACGTAAATAAATACCACATTGCCTTGACAAGTTTATGTTTTCAGCAAGTATTTAAGTGACGTCACATATGAAGTCTCTTTATGCTCCTTACCTACTTGAGATTTTAGCTGATAGTTCTCGACTTCAGAGTAGGGGATTGTGGCTAAATAATACCAGCCGCATGGGTCGGTCGATGGTTAAGCTACGCTTACCGCGGTCGATTCGTGGATGGGTGACCATACATTACATATCAAACCCCCTGTGCTGAGGCACAACGACCAAAAGCTTAACGAGTTTTCCGACGAAAGCACGTTAAGCCGTTGGTCCTGGCTGTCATTCGTAGATCTTTGAAATTCGTTACTGGTAGTCAGAAGCCCAAAAATCTGACAACCAGTCTTACCAAGGAGTATTGTGTTACGCAGTAACTGGGTTTTAGAGATCAGAAAGGCAGTCACACCTTGTAAAATACTAGTATTCAGCTACATCCTGTGATACTGGAAGCCGACCCCAAAATAGTTGGAAAAAGGACAGACAGGTTGATTTTGAGCTGATAGTAATCGATTTCATTTACCAAAAAGCTTCACAGGTTTAATAACTTATCACTGTCATAAACTTAACAACAAAACGAGACAACAACATAGTTAATCATTCGAGTCATTAAAAACTACTTTACTTACGAAACGTTCATGAAGGGCGGATCAATTTCCTATCTACCCTTCATTTACTTTAGATAAACCTTGATATCGATTTAGAAGTAATAGAAAAAGGCAAATTACTAACTGAGTATTTCTCAAAATAGTTGTACATTTGTGGAAAAAAACATGTCCCAAAAGTTTGAGTCAAAATATTAAAATAAAATGATGAAACTTCTTGCAAGATATTTGCGAAGGGATGAAGAAATATACTCCTGATTAGGATTAGATATCGCAAAGACCGAAAATACTTCATAAAATTGTGTAACGCTTCAAGTTGTCACTATCATGATTTACTTTTCCATACAAAATCTTTTTGTCTCAATGGGTACCAACGACTTTGCCGCTTCAAAAAATACTACTTGACGTATGTCTAACGTTCTAATTTTCTGTAATTAGCACCTTCGTATAATCTAGTTTAAAGTTCAAAGTTGATTGTATCCTGCTTTCTTTAAAATACGTTTCGTTTTTTTAATTTTTAAATTCCTTTAAATTACGTTTCACGCAATAAACAAAATGTCTCACCTTTTTTACTTTTTAGTCACGTACTCTTTAGTCACGCCATTTCTCAGTAATTTTTTTAATTTCTCAATGAATCTGTAGTATTTTGTACTGGAAACACTAAAAGCGTTCTTATTGGGCGATGGTAAATATCAGCGCCATATATTTTTTCAGTCAAAAACTAGATTCTCTTAGTGCGCCGGCGGTTTTACTGTTTCGATACGAAAGAAAAATATTACTTTTTTCGGGGTAGTACTTCTGAATTATATATCAAGTTAATAAAAATGTATGTTAGGTTAGGTTAGGTTAGGTTCGGCTGGCGCCCAAGTTGTTGGGCGCTGCTGGGGCGCTATCAACGCTGCTTCCCAATCTGGGGGGCCCGAGCGCCGCCTGTAGGCGGCTCTACGTGGGGATCGTGCGATCCATGGCCCTGTACGGGGCCCCGGTGTGGGCCTCTGACCTGACGGCCGGCAGTATCGCAGTTCTGCGGAAACCGCAAAGAGCGATGGCCGTCAGAGTCATCAGGGGGTATCGCACGATCTCCTACGAGGCGGCTTGTGCACTGGCCGGATCCCCGCCCTGGGACCTCGAGGCGAAAGTACTCGCGTCACTGTATCGGTGGCGCGAGGAAATGAGGGCGCGGGGCGAGCGACCGATGCAGCGACACTGGGAGCTGCGTCGGTCTCAGCTCCGCGAGGTCCTGGTGGCGGAATGGCGGGACAGGCTTTTGCGCCCTACCGCCGGCCTCGTCACCATCGAGGCGGTCCGGCCGGTGCTCGAGCGCTGGCTCGGGAGGAGGCACGGCTCCCTGTCATTTCGTGCGACGCAGGTGCTCTCGGGGCATGGTTGCTTCGGGAAGTACCTGTGTCGCATAAACAGGGAGCCGGACGCCCGGTGTCACCACTGCGTCGACTGCCGGGAGGACACGGCGCGGCACACGCTGGCAGAGTGTGCCGCTTGGGAGGAGCCACGCCGTGCCCTCATCTCAGGAGTAGGCAGTGACCTATCGCTGCCGGCCGTGGTCGAGTCTATGGTCGGTAGCGAGGAGTCCTGGGACGCGGTGGTTTCCTTCTGCGAAACAGTCGTCTCGCAGAAGGAAGCTGCGGAAAGGGAGAGGGAGATCTCGTCCCCTCACCCCGCCCGCAGCAGGCGCACCGGGCGTCGGCGGAGGGCGGACAACGCCCTCTTCCAGCCCCCCTAAATGGGTCCAGGGGCGACGGACTTGGGGACGTCCGTCGCCCCCCACACATCTGGACCCGAGGCGGCGGCGCGTAGTGTTCCACGCGCGCCCCTCTTAGACGTCGCGGGGGGAGTTTAACACCTCACTCCCCCCCCCTGACACGAGGAGAGGCCCGCAGGAGCGGGCCAGCACCAGCCGGGGGTTGCGGAAGTATCGTTCGTTCCCGCGACCCCCGGCGTAGGTGAGAGAGGGAACACCGGGGTGGTTTTTAGTCAGTAAGAGTCTGACAGACCCCGCCGCCCGCCCCAGGGCGGCGGACATCCATGAGGATTTTCCACCCCGAAACAAAAAAAAAAAAAAAAAAAAAAAAAAAGGTTAGGTTAGGTTTCTACACAGCGTGCCTGGAGCAGGGCCAGTTTCCCACTTTGTGGAAATCTGGTCGTCTGGTCCTGCTCAGGAAGGCGGGGCGCCCTGCGGACTCGGCGTCCGCGTACCGGCCCATAGTGCTGCTAGACGAGGTGGGTAAGCTGTTTGAGCGGATTATCGCAGCCCGCCTCGTCGGCCACTTGTGCAGAGAGGGGCCGGACCTGGACGAGAGCCAGTTCGGCTTTCGGCATGGGCGCTCTACCATACACGCTGTGTCGCGGGTGAGAGTCCTGGCGGAGGAAGCGGTGTCCCGGGGTGGGGTGATGTTGGCGGTGTCCTTGGACATTTCCAACGCCTTCAACACCCTGCCCTGGAGTTGTATTCGGGAGGCACTGCGGTATCACCGGGTGCCTCCCTACCTCCGCCGCATAGTTGGGGCTTATTTGTCCGAGAGGTGTGTCACCTACGTGGGACGTGATGGCGGAAACCAGCACCGCATGTCGTGCGGTGTTCCACAGGGCTCGGTCCTGGGCCCGCTCCTGTGGAACATCGGGTACGACTGGGTGCTGAGGGGCGAGCTCCAACCGGGCGTGGACCTGACGTGTTATGCCGATGACACGCTGGTCACTGCCCGTGGGAGCTCGCACAGGGAGGCAGCGTTGCTGGCGACGGCTGCGGTCTCACAGGTGGTGGGCCGCATACGTCGCCTAGGCCTGGAGGTGGCCCTCAACAAGTCGGAGGCCATGGTGTTTCATGGCCCCCGGCGGGCTCCGCCGCCCGGCTCACACATCGTGGTCGGGGGGGCTCGGATTGCTGTCGAGTCCACCATGAAGTACCTGGGATTGGTGCTCGACAGCCGGTGGAATTTCGAGCCCCACTTCCGGCGGCTGGCGTCCAAGTTGTTGGGCGCTGCTGGGGCGCTGTCAACGCTGCTTCCCAATTTGGGGGGCCCGAGCGCCGCCTGTAGGCGGCTCTACATGGGGATCGTGCGATCCATGGCCCTGTACGGGGCCCCGGTGTGGGCTTTGGACCTGACGGCCGGAAGCATCGCAGTTTTGCGAAAACCGCAAAGAGCGATGGCCGTCAGAGTCATCAGGGGGTATCGCACGATCTCCTACGAGGCGGCTTGCGTACTGGCCGGATCCCCGCCCTGGGACCTCGAGGCGAAAGTACTCGCGTCACTGTATCGGTGGCGCGAGGAAGCGAGGGCGCGGGGCGAGCAACCGATGCAGCGACACTTGGAGCTGCGTCGGTCTCAGCTCCGCGAGGTCCTGGTGGCGGAATGGCGGGACAGGCTTTTGCGCCCTACCGCCGGCCTCGTCACCATCGAGGCGGTCCGGCCGGTGCTCGAGCGCTGGCTCGGGAGGAGGCACGGCTCCCTGTCGTTTCGGGTGACGCAGGTGCTCTCGGGGCATGGTTGCTTCGGGAAGTACCTGTGTCGCATAAACAGGGAGCCGGACGCTCGGTGTCACCACTGCGTCGACTGTCGGGAGGACACGGCGTGGCATACGCTGGCAGAGTGTGCCGCTTGGGAGGAGCCGCGCCGTGCCCTCATCTCAGGAGTAGGCAGTGACCTATCGCTGCCGGCCGTGGTGGAGTCTATGGTCGGCAGCGAGGAGTCCTGGGACGCGGTGGTTTCCTTCTGCGAAACAGTCGTCTCGCAGAAGGAGGCTGCGGAAAGGGAGAGGGAGATCTCGTCCCCTCACCCCGCCCGCAGCAGGCGCACCGGGCGTCGGCGGAGGGCGGATAACGCCCTCTTCCAGCCCCCCTAAATGGGTCCAGGGGCAGCGGACTTGGGGACGTCCGTCGCCCCCCACACATCTGGACCCGAGGCGGCGGCGCGTAGTGTTCCACGCGCGCCCCTCTTAGACGTCGCGGGGGGAGTTTAACACCTCACTCCCCCCCCCTGACACGAGGAGAGGCCCGCAGGAGCGGGCCAGCACCAGCCGGGGGTTGCGGAAGTATCGTTCGTTCCCGCGACCCCCGGCGTAGGTGAGAGAGGGAACACCGGGGTGGTTTTTAGTCAGTAAGAGTCTGACAGACCCCGCCGCCCGCCCCAGGGCGGCGGACATCCATGAGGATTTTCCACCCCGAAACAAAAAAAAAAAAAAAGGTTAGGTTCGCACGATCTCCTACGAGGCGGCTTGTGCACTGGCCGGATCCCCGCCCTGGGACCTCGAGGCGAAAGTACTCGCGTCGCTGTATCGGTGGCGCGAGGAAATGAGGGCGCGGGGCGAGCGACCGATGCAGCGACACTGGGAGCTGCGTCGGTCTCAGCTCCGCGAGGTCCTGGTGGCGGAATGCCGGGACAGGCTTTTGCGCCCTACCGCCGGCCTCGTCACCATCGAGGCGGTCCGGCCGGTGCTCGAGCGCTGGCTCGGGAGGAGGCACGGCTCCCTGTCATTTCGTGCGACGCAGGTGCTCTCGGGGCATGGTTGCTTCGGGAAGTACCTGTGTCGCATAAACAGGGAGCCGGACGCCCGGTGTCACCACTGCGTCGACTGCCGGGAGGACACGGCGCGGCACACGCTGGCAGAGTGTGCCGCTTGGGAGGAGCCACGCCGTGCCCTCATCTCAGGAGTAGGCAGTGACCTATCGCTGCCGGCCGTGGTCGAGTCTATGGTCGGTAGCGAGGAGTCCTGGGACGCGGTGGTTTCCTTCTGCGAAACAGTCGTCTCGCAGAAGGAAGCTGCGGAAAGGGAGAGGGAGATCTCGTCCCCTCACCCCGCCCGCAGCAGGCGCACCGGGCGTCGGCGGAGGGCGGACAACGCCCTCTTCCAGCCCCCCTAAATGGGTCCAGGGGCGACGGACTTGGGGACGTCCGTCGCCCCCCACACATCTGGACCCGAGGCGGCGGCGCGTAGTGTTCCACGCGCGCCCCTCTTAGACGTCGCGGGGGGAGTTTAACACCTCACTCCCCCCCCCTGACACGAGGAGAGGCCCGCAGGAGCGGGCCAGCACCAGCCGGGGGTTGCGGAAGTATCGTTCGTTCCCGCGACCCCCGGCGTAGGTGAGAGAGGGAACACCGGGGTGGTTTTTAGTCAGTAAGAGTCTGACAGACCCCGCCGCCCGCCCCAGGGCGGCGGACATCCATGAGGATTTTCCACCCCGAAACAAAAAAAAAAAAAAAAAAAGGTTAGGTTAAGCGAATTACATTATTAAAATTCATTTTGGACAAAAAATCTACTTCTTTTACAGGTTATGGGTTATAATTCCTTTTACTGTTTCGTTGTTTTTCGTCACGTAACGAAATAGTATGTTATAAAGTTTAGTTTACTATTTCGTTACATTGTAAACTATTTCGTTACAATATTTCATAACAACTTTTTCGTTACGTGTACATCTTTCGTGAGAAATACTCAACTATTATTACCACTAATTAGGAGCCCTGACGGGTCAGTGGTAACGACCTAGACATAGTTGTAGGTCGTAGGTTCGAACCCCGACAGGCGCTTTACTTTGTGTAAATTATTTCATCACCACTGCCCTCAAAACGGAGAAAGAAAACATCGTGAGGAAACTAACATGTCCTAGAACAAAAAAATCGAAGGCATGTGACATCTACACGGAGAGAAAATTCTTAGACAAATTACTGTGCTCGTCACTGTAAAGTGAGTGCAAGTGACATCTGCAGGAAATTTTCTGAGTGCGATTGGGAAAAATTCACTATTTGTCCAATAAATTTTACTGTACAGCATAAGAATTTTTACTGTGCTAGCATGGTAATTTTTCCATTACCACTCAAATGCACTCAGATTATGAGGGAGCACAGTAATTTTTCTAAGAAATTTCTCTCCGTGTACAAACCCGCAATGGGCCCGCGTAGTGGATTACGGACCTCTCTCTCTCACACAGAGGAGGCCTGTGTCCTGGTTCTAGGACATGCTGATTCCGTCACGATGTTTTCCTTCTCCGTTTTCAGAGCAGTGGTGCTGAAATAATTTACACAAAGTAAAGCGCCCCGCTGAGTTCTAATCTACGGCTGAGACCGCAAAGATAAAAAAAAACCGGCCAAGTGCGAGTCGGATTCGCGCACGAAGGGTTCCGTACCATTATCTATAAAAACGGCATAAAAATGACGTTTGTTGTATGGGAGCCCCCTTAAATATTTATTTTATTTTGTTTTTTAGTATGTTTTGTTATAGCGGCAACAGAAATATAAATCCTTTGGGTACGGAACCCTCAAAGCGAACTTCACTTAAAGGTAAGCTCGTTTGACTATTCAATAACCGGTCTCTACCATAAACTAAGCGACAAAACGAGACAACAACAGAATTATCATTAAAAACTACTTTACTTACAGCAGTTATCTTAAAACGTTCATGATAGGCGGATCAATTTCCTATCTACCCTTAATTTTCCTTAGGTAAACCTTCATACCGATCTAGAAATAATAGAAAAACAACAAATTACTTCGGCAGCTTCATACTCCAACTGATGGAAACAAAATACTGTCAGGATTGGGATCGTGGTTACTAAAATACAGTAATGTTTATAGTTGGGTTGTGCAGACTTGAATCAAGACTCTTTATTCAGACCAAGGGCGCATTCCCACTATGTCGTAACGATTAATTTATCGTTGGACGACTGTCGTCTCTAGCTGTTCCCATTAATACGATTGTTTGTCGTCAATTTTTTTTATCGTTTAGCGACTATCGTATCTAGCTGTTCCCATTGGATCGCGACGACATTTTATCGTTGATTTGCGGTCACGATTTAGTCGTAATGATTTTTTATCGTTTTACGACTGTCGTGCTAGCAGTTCCCACTGTCACGACAATCTGTTGTCACTGCAAAAAATGTTGTAGACGACAGTAAATCGTGTCGTTCTATATGTGAACACCCCCATTTACATACACAAGCCACGACACTTTAAACGACACGATAATCTGTCGTCACGACATAGTGGGAACGCGCCCCAACGCCACCAGTCTAAGAATGTAATGGCGGTACACTTGCATCCAAACAATCCACTCCCATAAGCATATATCATCAGCGCCGATTCTTTTGTTCACAAACTAAACTAAATTTAAATTCAGTGCATCTTTTTCTTTCTATAAACGACAGAAGATAAATATTATAAATATTATTTAGGCGGGCCTGTTGGTCTAGCGGTCAGTGGCCCTGACTACTATACTACTTTGCGCAAGGTCGTGGCCGCGTGGGTTCGATTCCCACCCAGGACAAATGTTTGTGTGATGAGCACGATCATTTGTTCTTTGTCTGGGTGTAATTTATCTATAATACGTATGTATTTAGAAATATAATATATGTATGTTTATCAGTTGTCTAGCACTCATAGCACAAGCTCTGCTTAGTTTGGGACTAGATGGCGTTGTGTGAAAGTTGTGGAATATTATTATTATTAATATATTTTATTTATTTTATTGGCACTTATGAAACGTCAGAAGCTAGGTGTACGGTTCCAATAAATCGTTTACTATGGAAAAGAGCCGGCCAGAAGAGAATCTTAAACAAAAATTGGCTTTTAAAATATTTTCAAATTACAGTGTTAACAGATATGGGAAGATAGTGTAGTTTTGTAGCTGTAACTTTCACACAACGCCATTTAGTCCCAAAGACTAGATGGCGTTGTGTGAAAGTTGTGGAATATGATATTATTATTATTATTATTAGTTTAGTCCTGTCAAATTAGTCAGCGCCTGACGTAAATTGACGTATTATTAGTAGCCAATTTTTTAATCACGTCTAAACTTGTCTATGGAGTATCTTAATTTGACAGGAATAAACAAATATTTTTATCTTCTGTCCCTTTGTTAATGAAATAGATAGAAAAAAATGCACTGAACTTAAACTTAGTTTAGTTTGTGAATCGGCACCATAATCAGCCTATAATATTCCCACTGCTGGGACACAGATCTTCTCTCTGTGAGAGGGTGTAGGCAGTAATCCACCACGCGGGCCCAGTGCGGGTTGGTGGATGTCACATGTCTTTGATTTTTTTGTTTCTACGACATGCCGGTTTCCTCACAATGTTTTTCTTCACCGTTTTGAGAGCGGTGGTGATAAAATTAAACACACAAAATAATGTGCTTGCCTGGGTTCCAACTCACGACCTACAACTGGTAAGTTGGGGCTGATACCACAGGGTCACCACTGCTCCCTCAATTGCTGATTTACAATTGTTTTAGTTAAGAAGCGTGTTAACCCTCTATAGCATAGTGTAGACTGTAGGCAACATACCGTACAAACGCCTCGAAATTTAAAATAATTGATTTCATAACATAATCGCGCACTGTAACTCGTAGTCTACACTCCGAACTAATGAACTAGTACCAAAAAATACGACTAGACGGTGCTTCTTGTTACAAATTCAGATTTGTGTTACGACAGTCGGTATCTAGGCACGAAACGTGGCGGTTCACTGTGATTTAAAAAATATATTTAAAAAAAAATATTCTGCTCGTGTCTTATGTATTATATTGATAAATTGGAGAGGTAAGTGTTTGAACTTTATTTTGTAACGTTATTTTTGAATACTTTCACATTTTATTTTGTTTTTGTTGGTAAAAGTGATTGTTGCAATTTTTGTAATTTTCTTCCCTAATAATTAAAAATAATGAAAACCCAGAAACACGTGTTTTTTTTTTTTATAATCATCTCTAATCCAAAAAATCAAATTAATCTCAGCTTATGAGTCATAGAGGGTTAAGTTCAAATAGGAAGAGTTGTATCAAAACGCCAGTCCAAACAAATATTTTTCTTTGTGAAGTATCAAGTATAGATGTCAAGGAATTTAACTCGCTTCTTACGGAAATGTAAATCAGCCTGTAAAATGGGTAAAAGAAACTGTTTCGATACTATACAAAGATGCTGTCTTCCTCAAACAAAACTATTTTGACTCTGAAGACCAATCCCCGTAATTTACAACGTTCAAAATCTAGTCACAATTTTATACTAGCGACAATGAAATGTAAACAATATAGGTATACGCTATTAAATGTTTGACAGATTGAGACTGCCGTGCCGTGCCGGGAATGAAATTATCCGGAAAAGAACCGGAGTAACCGACATAGCTTGCAGAGTAAGCAAACTGAAGTGGCAGTGGGCTGGCCATGTCTGTCGAAGGGCCGATGGCCGGTGGAGCAGACGAGTCCTGGAGTGAAGACCGCGTATCGGTAAGCGTAGTGTGGGACGCCCCCGAGCTAGATGGAGGGACGACCTAAAGAAGGTAGCTGGGGTAGACTGCATGCGGAAGGCGGAGGACAGGGTGTTGTGTCGCAGTCTGGGAGAGGCCTATGTCCAGCAGTGGACTGCGATAGGCTGAGTTGATTGATTGAGACTGCCTCGAGATTTCAAACGTGCTTAAAAATACCGGTTTTGCCTCTATAGTATGCGCACAGAAGTAGGATAATAGACTTTGGAAGACTGAATAACAGAGTGACGAGTCATTTGGGTTACTTTCAAAAATTACTTTAGTGAGAAAATAGCCCCTTTATTCATAAACGTTACATAAAGTAGTGATTAACGTCCAGACATACATTTGACGTTTAAACGTCTCTTAGCTTTGATCATCGTTTATAAATAAACGCCTTAATAATTGGCTTGCTTATAAACATTGTGAAAACTAGTAATATGTGCGGTGTGCGGTTTGTAACTACGCGGTATTGCCGACCGCGCGGCTTTTCTGGACATCGAGAATCATATCTTTTAACACATTGAACGCCATGGTGGTCACCGGTGAGCGACAGCAATTATTTTAGTTAATTCTTTGAATAGTAATAAGAAATAATTATTTAGAGTGGGGTTTTTGACTATTTTGAACCGTATGAGCCAATAAAATATAACGTGTAAAATTTGCCGAAATCGCGAATCAGCGTCAGCCCATATGGAAAGTTCAGCGGTGGTCACCGGTGACCACCACGGCGTTCAATATGTTAAATTAAAGGAAAGTAAAAAAAAAAGTAAAATGAAGGGCGGGCGTTTTGGGGGACTGCCTTTTGTAATTTTGACGTTCGAAAAGTGCTGATTCTCAGCCTAGTTTGAATAAATGACTTTTGATTTGATTTAATTTGATTAAAACTCTTTGTTAGATAAATGATAACTAATATGAGTAATACTTGTGTTTACAGAAGAGAATTTCATCGAAGAAGACCTCATGAGAGTTGAGTCAGCAAAAAAGCCAACATCTATGAAAAAAGTGACAGTGGTATCATGCCCTTGTTGTTACAATAAAGCAGTAGGTATCCATTTCATATGTAGTATAAAACGTCTTCATTAACTAAAACCAATTAAAGAATAATTAACTCGACTTCCGTATCCCCAAAAAATAATTCAAAATTCATAGTTGAACAAAATATTAGATTACAAACATGAATTCTGTTGGGCCCACTTAATGACTTGTAAATAGGGGGAGGGCGTGCCTGTCATTAATAACCGAGGGAGGGCTGTCTTGCGCAGCTCCTTCGAGCAATTACCCCGTCGCCGAACCGAACCACAGTGGGACTTAAGCAGTAAGCCATGTGTGAACAGGAATATTTCTTGGTCATCATCTGCCAAGTCTTTTCCCAACTATGTTCACATAAAATGGCAGTTATTCAAACTAGGCTGAGAATCAGCACTTTAAGAACGTCAAAATTGCATGAGACAGTCTCCCAAAACACCCGCCCTTCACAACTTCCTAGTGCTTTGTCTGGGAAGAAGAAGTGGCACAACAAACTCCTCAGCAGCTGCTATTGGGGTCGGTTTCCAGTCTAACCGGATGCATATGTCATGACTATCAAAGATTTACAAATGACAACCGGGACCAACGTGCGGTTTGCGTGCTTTCCGAGGTATGGATAAATCTTGGTATGTAATGGATGGTAATCCATCCATACATTAGCTTGGGGCATTGCTTAGGTATAATATAAGCTTGTTAACAGTGTGCTTTATGAATCAGTCTAATACGGGTTTCAAAAAGTTTTTCTATGTCAGATGGCGTACCAAGTTAGGTATCCTGCATGATGGAGTCTCTTCCGTAGAATACATTACAATATAATTTATCCACTTCAAAGCACAACCTTATTCTCTGACAGGAAGAAGCATTCATAACCACGCTTGCTCACAATTACAATCTGAATAATTCAGAAAGATATTGCTAATCCATTGCTTCATATCTTCGAAAAATTTGTGTGTTCAATAACATAAATAACGCAAGGAATAATGTTGAACTGTCAAAATGAAGGCCAATACTACTATTAGTGTGTTACGTAATTACCCCGCTGGATAGTCAGCGTTGTTGACACCTTGCCTTTTACCACAACATGAGCTATTCTCATATAGCTCATGCCAAAGAATAAGTTGCATCACTGTAACTCCTCCACTGTGACATAGGTACTTTGATAACTCTGTATTTGTGTGCCTTACTTATGCATACAAAATAACATCTCTACATAACAGAAAGGGAACGTCATTATGTCTGTACAGACGTATAACCGTGAAATACTCAATTATTTATATATAATATATTCTTGGTAGAGAAGGGTCCATATCTCCATCTGTGAGATGGAGATATCGTCTTATCGCGATATTAAATAAATTGTTCAAGTTCTCATATTCACGGAATTGATATCATCATTTTGCCTAGACTTTTCCCAACTACGTTGGGGTCGGCTTCCAGTCTAACCGGATGCAGCTGAATACCAGTAGTTTACATGGAGCGACTGCCTATCTGACCTTCACAACCCAGTTACTGGGTAATACGATACCCCTTGGTAAGACTGGTTGTGACTTTCGGGCTTCTGACTACCCGTAACGACTGTCAAGTGTAGCCATGTTGTATAGCAATGCTGATTCTTTGGCCAAAAAGTAGGCCAGCCCTCTGGTCACATGAAGAGTCGACCAACAGCCTGGCAATGTCTCGAAAAACTAAGTGGGCACCCGGACCCATGGCCCTAGAGTTTCAACCCCAAACGGCTCGACCATATAAGTTCCAATAAGATTGGAGTTTGAGGTTTCCGCACCTGCAGAAGCTGTCCCAGAAGATTAATTAAGACGGAATCGATAAGATTTAGGATGGGAGCACATTAAAAGACAATCAACTATGCTGCCGGCATACTCCTTCCGCAACTGTTTCTCAATCCGCGAGTTGACTAATTTTTTTTTATTATTTAAATTGAAGCTTTTTTACCTCACTAATAGCTTGGTATAAACAGTTTTTTAATATTTTTAAAAATTGAAAAGATATGAGCGTTCAAAACTCTCAATTAGACAGAGAGGGAAATACTGAATTGTGACGTCATAGTTCAGTATCGCCATATAAATTACATGCAAAACTTCGTTTTGCGAGAAAGAGCTAGACAAAAAGTTTCTATAAGTTATAAGTTTTTTTATTTTTCGACCGATTTCAAATTTGATTTCGAATTCTATTATTGTATTACATGTGTGGATATATTATCTACTAGAATATATAGTATTCAATATCATGCAACTACCCAATTAATTAGTTTTGAAATACGCTAGAAATGGTCTTGTGCTGACCATAGGTACATCTAGGTATACGCCATACTCTTGATGCCATTTTCTTAATAAAAATAAACGCCAAGATAAACGTATTTTCGATCTATCCATCTTCTCATTATAAACCGAACTCTGGGCTGCAACTGAAATTAATTCATAAAATCTCCATAACTGCTTAACCTAGGAATCGAAACATTGACCTGACGCTCGGCAGCCGTGACAACAATCACTAAACCAATACAGCAACTCCTAACAAAATATCACTAATTTAAGATTTTACCATGTTCATAAATAAAAAATGAAGTTGTCGAAGTCAGTATATACCCTGATACTTAGTAACTTTGAAGTTGTTTAGTAAATTACTTAGAAGAAGTTTTAATTCACGATTTTGCGGATTATTAATGATAGCAACTTTTGTCGGGATCTTGTAGGCTTTTAACTAATCATAAATGAGATGTTTAGGTAGATTTGACTAATAAGAAAAAATATACTCATATCGTACTAATACTCGTATCAGGGTATCCAAAAATGTACTGTTATAAGCTGATGAATTGATTTAGCAACTAATAATAAATATTGTACATGAAAATCACAGGGCTTGCGTGATCATGTCTATGGCTTTCATCAGTTGTCATAAGCAGAGGTAAACTTCAAAACAGGCCACCTAAACAACGTGTAACGTTGAATAAGCAAAACCTCAGACACCCCAACTGTTTTTTAATTCAATTGACCTATTTCAGAGAGAAAATAAGTCATAAAAAAAATGTATAATGTTTTATTTGCTGTTTTAGTTTTACTGGCCATTCTGATCGTTTCTTGCGTCTGCGACGACGCTTTTCCGAGGGAGGAGTCGTCACCGGGCCGCTGCGCCGCGCTGACATTGACTTGCTTGACCTATTAATAAATAGACACGGCAACGTTTTTAATGAAGATTTTTTGAAAAATTTGACCTATATTAAAAAGTGGTTCAATTAATTCTGCTCGTTATTCTGATCAAACTATTTTCAGGTTTTGCGCATTTAACGTTACACGTTGTATATCTACCATGTACTGAAATGAAGAAAAAAACCGCTAAAAAGCAGTGCTCTCATTTACCTCCTGATAAAAAAAAAAACTGCGAACAAAAGTTTCCCTTCGCGTGCAACAAAACGCAACACAAATCCACTATAAGTAGACGTAATCAGCGCACAGGAGCGTAAATCGGCGAATAAAACCGCACGGCAACTTTTTAATTTTACGTGCTTACGCATAATTGCGCCCCGTAACGCGTAAAAGCCCGTAAATCTGTCCGATTCGTTATTTATTTGCTATTTGCCGCCTGTAAAATATAAGCAAGCCGTAAGTGTTTGTGGTTCATGCTAATTTACTTGATACGACTTTTGAGGGGAAAAGAAATTACAGTTGTAGGCATCAACGAAATAATTATAAGCTAAAATATGGCATAATAGTGAACGTACTGGTGATGTTCTTCAGAAATGTCAGGTGCGTAGTACCTACTCGCAACCGGAGTACGTGTATGACCAGACGTATGAGGATAAAAGTACCGAAAGAAGTATGTAAAGATCGTAGCATAGGTGTATGTAGGTGTTGTGTAGTTTCTGCCTACCCCCATTGGGAAGGTGTGAGGTTATGTAAAATAATAAGGAATTATATGAATTGCACATCAAATAAATATTCACCTATCAATTTATTTCCAACGTTTATATACTTTTTTCATATCAAAGAAATGATTTCACTACAAATAAACTAATTGTTTAATAAAACTAGTACAGGCATATAATTTGAAACTATACATCAACACTACATTACATTACATTTTTCATCAAATGCGAGACCAATAAATTCCTTTAGGTACAAAAATACGACACTCCTAATCATAAATACTGACTGCACAGCAAATTAACCAGAGCGTAGATACATAATACTTTAATATTACCAAAATTAAAATACCTACGGTTAAAATGTCAATGTTCAAAACATCGAAAACTTAAATGTCGAACGACCATAAAACCGAATATATAATAAAAATAACGTAAGTTTAGAATATCGAATGTCCTAAATATCGGTATTTCTTAGTTCATGGATGGTAGACTTCGTAAAAAGGCAATGAGAACTTAGGATGCAAGAGCGAGCGAAGCGAGCTCGGGACTTGGGGCACCCCGACTCGGACAGGTTAGGTACGAAGGGGATGACGGGGGCTCAAGTGAGCCATCAGAGCGAGGGAACGAGCCCCCGTCATCTCGTTCGTGTAAGGTTCCTTTAAACCCTGCAGACTTGACTACGCCTTACTATTATTGCTTGGAAACCAACGCGGTATTGTAATTTTATAGTAGGGTGTGCATTATGATAAATAGCGGTGCGCCACGAATATAAACTTTTGCTTAGGTATTTAGTTATATTTTGAGTTGAGTATTTTGCTTTGCAATTAGTAATTTTGATTGGACTTCGGATTATTTTTAGATACATTTTTTTTTATTTGCGTTTAAATACTAAGTACCCATCGTCTGCAGTCTAATTTGCTTTTTTTGGAGTTCTGTGCTAAAATTTGTAGAAAGGAAGACTTGTGAAGTTGCATTTTCATTTTGTTTTAACAATATTTTTGTGACATTATGCATCGTAATTTGACGCAGGCATAGCTCAATCTGCCTAGCCTTTTTTCCAACTATGTTGGAGTCAGCTTCCAGTCTAACCGGATGCAGCTGAATACCAGTATTTTACATGGAGCGACTGCCTATCTGAGCTCCACAACCCAGTTACTGGGTAATACGATACCCCTAGGTAAGACTGGTTGTCAGATTTTCGGGCTTCTGACTATCCGTAACGACTGTCAAAGATCTACGAATGACAGCCGGGAACAACGGCTTAACGTGCTTTCCGAGGCACGGTGGGGTCTTGGTATGTGAAGATGGTCACCCATCCACGGGCAAACCACGGCAAGCGTAACTTAACCTGATCGATCGAACCGTGCGGCTGTTATTACTTAGCCACAAGCTCCTCTAAAATAAAAATACTACCCAAATATTAACAATAATTAAAGTGGCATACTGGCATGCCTTAAAAGCCAACCAAATTCTTATTTAATAACAGCGCTTTTTTTGCAATATCCAAAAGAGTTTTCAGGTCACCCTGTATAATAGACCTCTCATCGTAATTACATCAACATCAAATACTATCGTATCGCAGCAACATCGTCCCGAGTAAACAACGATAAGTTATAAATAAATAGCACTTATTTTGATATTATTCGTCGGACGTGACGCAAAATATTGAATGGCTGGCAGAATGTCTACATAATTAACTTTAATGAACGTTGTATCCATTTTTGTGATGGCAATATTTTTTTTTTTTTTGCGAGGCTGATGGCTGAAAATGGATCGGTTTTGAACGAGAACTATTAATTAATACTTTGAGGTACAGATGCCAGCACATCATGCTACTACAATCTGTATTTTTTTTAATATATTTTCAACTTTATCTCTAAGCTATAAGGTTCAAAGTTGATTGGGAAAGTTTGACAGTTTCGGGTAGCTTGATGTGCTGGCGTCTGTACACTAAACGCCTATGAGCAGTGGTGGCCCAGTGGTAACGGACCCGACTTTCGAGTTGTAGGTCGTGGGTTTGAACCCAAACAGGCGCGTTACTTTGTATAATTTATTTCATCGTGAGGAAACCGTGTCAGTTTCCTCAAAGCTTTAAAGAAATCGCGAAAAAAATATCAGCTGTTCCCTACATTTATGTTCGCAGAACTCGTCAAAATGTAGGGAACAGCTGATTTTTTTTTCGCGATTTCCGGTTTGGTCCCATAGTAAAAGTTGTTCATAATGATGAGTACAATGACCCATTAAGAGGTTGTGCGTTATTTAAGTTACACCTTGTATACAAACACACTCACCAACTTTCGCCTTTGTAATATTAGTGTGATGTTGATTTTGGATTTCAATAGTCTTATTTAATCTTTAACTGGACAGTAAGGTTCTGTTACTATACCTAACAGAGTTACCGATAAGTAACGGTACTATAAGGATACAGTGTTAATGAATGGGAAAAAAACGTGGCATTGTGTTACAGTGTTACTTGTCGGGATATTTTTTCCCAATGGGTAACACTGTAACACAACTTAGTGTACTTAACTGAACGGGAACAAAGGGTATATTCTGGCTACATTATAGCGTAGCTTTCTCGAAACATTTATGGGTTAATATGGCTTTAAAAAAACTATTAAAATCACTATCAAGTTCAAAGAAGGGTAAGGTAAACCTACACATGTAGGATCGATCTCTGCCACAAGTATGTACGCACGAGGACATATCAAGCTATACAACGTGTAACGTTAAATGCGCAAAACCTCAGACACCTCAACTGATTTTTAGTTCAATTGACCTATTTCACAGAGAAAATAAGTCATTAAAAAAAATTGTAAAGGTTTTATGTGTTGTTTTAGTTTTATTGGCCATTCTGATCGTTTCTTGCGTCTGCGACGACGCTTTACCGAGGGAGGAGTCGTCACCGGGCCGCTGCGCCGCGCTGACATTGGCTTGCTTTACCTATTAATAAATAAACACGGCAACGTTTTTAATGAAGATTTTTTTTAAATGTGACCTATATTAAAAAGTGGTTCAATTATTTCTGCTCGTTATTCTGATCAAACTATTTTCAGGTTTTGCGCATTTAACGTTACACGTTGTATATTTCCAGTATGTGTACTTCTCATTGTACGAAAATACTTTAACAATGCGAGGTCTGTACCTACCGGTGTAACTGGAATTGTATAGCTGGAAGCGTCATCGTGTGTACCTTACCTTTTATCTTCTAAAGCATTGGCTATGACAGATGTTTTCGTGATTTGTACTGACTGCTGATAAATACACAAATATCAGAAAATATGCTTCAATAATAAAATCAAACAAGTCTACACAAAAAGCAATAAAACAATCCGCAAAACTATTTACAGAAAATAACTACAGCAAACAATAAATTTCGAATTTGTCAATAAATCCTATTCACCAGAAATTCATCATTCACATTTTCAATACAAATACAATGTTTCATTTTTCATGCAAACACGCACAACACACAATCAAATTGTGTACCAGTAACTAAAAAATATGATTTTTCACCATTCCACTTGTATCCCGTTTAATCCGACGCAATCTAACTTTATTACATCAATTGCTAGTTGCGAAAATTAATACTTGCCTTGCCGGCGGCGATGTTGCCAAATATTAAATATGAAACCGCTATTAGTTTAGTTTTAAATAATGTCTGGTTTATAATTTATGAGATCGCAGTCTAGCAATAAAATAGATTATATGTGCATATTGTAGAATAATGGTAACTAAGGGTTTTTAATTTATTAAAATTGTGTTACTAGGTATTTCAGACAGGGCAGCCGCAACGAACTTTGCTGACTAATCATGTTTTTGCCACATAATAGTAAAAAGGAGGATAAATTTTATGCTTACCTACAGGCAGGAAACTACAGAACGCCAACTGCTACGATCCTTATACAGCGTTATTTGCAAAACACCAACTACCTCTTAAGAGGTCATTGTACTCATCATTATGAACAACTTTTACTATGGGACCAAAACTGAAATTGCGAAAAAAAGTCAGCTGTTCCCTACATTTATGTTCAAAATGATTTTGGTAAACAGTAGGTACAATTCTGCATTTGAACACAATTCGAATGACCACTAACACCTAAACTAGGCCGAGCCTGTACCTTAGGCGTTAGATCTTTCCCGGGTAACTATCTACAGACGTGTACATTAAGATCCAATTCTATATTGTAAACAACTTTTGCACATTAAACCAATAAAATAAATAATACTAATATAATGAAATACAGATTAAGCTGCGGGTACTCTTACTGAATAATAATAGTAAAAGTTGTTCATAATGATGAGTACAATGACCTCTTAAGAGGTTGTTGGTGTTTTACAAATAACCCTGTATACTCCTTTTGCTTCAAATTAAATGAGTACCTATATCAAAAAAATCTCTCAGATTAAAATTTCAAAAAGATTTCTTATGAAATAAGCATCACCTTTGTACCTATTTTCCTGTTCTGTTTTTTTCTTATCTGTTTATATAAATGGTAAAATAAATAAATAAAGTTTGTTTAGTCTCACAAAAGCGTCGCGGACAAATTTTATCAAGAACGGGACGCACTCGTAAGTCTCATTTAGCTCAGTAAACACTAGAAGAGCACAATATCTCCTTGTTGGACTCTCAAGCTCGATGAAGGTGACTTACACATACAGACTAACAGTCCAGCCAGAGGTTTTGTTATTAGATTTTTTACTTTTCATTCAGTTTTGTTTCAGTTCTAGTTAATATAGTAAATATAATATACATAGATAATTGTAACTTAGATGGCGTGCGTGTAAGACCAAATGTATGTTCGTAAACGAAAAAAAAAATTTTTTTAAAAAGCTTTTATTTACGCCCTAAAAAGATGAAAATAAGGTTTAAATTACATTAAAGCTATTCATTTTCCAATTACTTTACAAAATTTAATTGTAAATGATAAGATTTAAAATTAATTAAATAATAACATTTAGCCTCAGTGCTGTATGATGTAAACTTGAGTAATCTTTTCATTTAAATTTTTTACTATCAACTTATAACGTCATTACACAATTTATATTATACAACGTGTAACGTTAAATGCGCAAAACCTGAAAATAGTTTGATCAGAATAACGAGCAGAAGTAATTGAACCACTTTTTAATATAGATCACATTTTTCAAAAAATCTTCATTAAAAACGTTGCCGTGTCTATTTATTAATAGGTCAAGCAACCCAATGTCAGCGTGGCGCAGCGGCTCCGTGACGACCCCTCTCTCGATAAAGCGTCGTCGCAGACGCAAGAAACGATCAGAATGGCCAGTAAAACTAAAACAGCACATAAAACCTTTACAATTTTTTAATGACTTATTTTCTTTGTGAAATAGGTCAATTGAATTAAAAATCAGTTGGGGTGTCTGAGGTTTTGCGCATTTAACGTTACACGTTGTATAAAAGCTTGTCTCGAGATTTACCTGTGTAGACTAGTAAATTAAATAACTTAATCTGTATGATATTAATTAAAAAAAAAACGAAGGTTGTTTCTTTATTTCCCATAATGTTCCCACGAGTACCGAAGAAATATCCGTCAACCCTTCCAGAGCTTCGTTTAGAAGGGTAAGAACTAATATACAACAGGGTTCGCCCAGGTGCCCTGAGGCGATACGTTCACGACATCATTTTATACCCTGATGCCACTCAGTCCTCAGTACGGCCTCACCTTGAGTTGGGTAAAAATATATGCGCCATTTGTTTCAGGTTAAAGCTTACTCATGCCTGACGAAACACTGTTCCGGGTTTGATTTTGGAGTTTTCCGTCTCCTAGAAAGGTTGTAAACCAATGCTATTGACGCCCATCTCACCAAATTACAAGTCATGGTATAACACTTATGCCTGTTACTACTGTTGACCGTTGAGGAGTTCCGTGGTTTGGAAACAACCCTGGATGTGGCAGCAATTTCATGGTAGACCCACCAACCGTCTATCATATCCGAACGGGTATGCAAAATTTCAAGTCCCTACTGCCGACCGTTTAGGAATTCTCTGGTTTGGAGCCAACCCTGAAGGTAGCAGCAATTTCATGGTGGACCCGCTAACTGTCATCCCAATGGGTGTGCAACATTTCATGTCCCTGCTATTAACCGTTGAGGAGTTCCCTCGTCTGGAGCCAATCCTGGCAGCAGCATCACGCCATGCTTATCATAAATATCCATTGTCATTAGGACTAGACCAGTATGTAAAATTTCAGCTCAATCGGATACCGGGAAGTGGGTCAAATTTAACTTGCAAGAGTTCACCTTCACATACATACAAGTCAAGCTAAATAAAAGCTTTTAACAAAAGAAGTATGTAAGAAAGAAAAGTAGGTTTATTTGTCACAGAAACACGTCCATAGAAAAAGATAATTCAATTTAATAATATGGAAAAACAAAAACAAATTATATCTTTAATCACGAGCACAGAGCAGAAAGATGAAAAAATAAGATGTAAGAATCGTGGCAGATGGCATTCTGTAGTTTCTGCCTAGCCTTGGCTCCACTATGTATATACCTACATTAAAAATAGCACAATGTTACCACCCTCAATTTTACGAAACGTTGTGACCCATTAAATATTGAACTACAGAAGCTTAGCGGTGTTTCTAAACTGACCTAAAATACTCACCGTTCTATATACAGTATGTTGCCAGCTTAACGGTTAAAGACAAAGCGGACACTAGTGCCCTCTACGGCTAGATTGTGAAACAAAATTGCAGCACAGAAATGACACAGCGGACATTATCATACGTAGTGATAAAATAAAGTGGAATTAGCAAGCACTCCCTGTTTACATGGGGCAAGATAAACTTTACTGAACTCGTGCTGTTTTTAGAAAAGAGAGTTTAAAATAGCGTAGTGCTGGTTTTTTGTTTTAATTTGTGTTGTGTTGATGGGTTAAATGGATATTTTAATATACATACGGAACGCCTGTTATGCTCGCAGAGTAAGTGCTCATACACACGAGCGGCACGCATCAACAGCAAAGTCAACTGCAGACATCGACACGCGTCGATGGTGATCGTCGAGAACGTGCCGCTCGTGTAGTTGAGCACCGTACTCAAATACACGAGCTGCAAATTATCGACGGCAGAAGTCGACGAGTGTCGACGGCTGCACTTGCTCTGCCGTCGACGCGTGCGGCTCGTGTGTATGAGCACTTAGGCAGATGTGTAGTACACATTTTCACCATCGTAATAAGGTACTGATGCTGATATTAAAGGAGCTATAGGCCGATCGCTTAACTGGTACGTTGCCTGAGGTAGCAGTGCGGTGCGGGAGGGGTGTGGTGCTAAAGCTTAGGGGTTGTAAAGCTTAAGGGAGGTAAAGCTTGCAGCCACTGGATTAAAAAAAACTGGTCGCAGTCATACTTAAAACATCTTCAAGAAAAACTCGTCGCCACTCCCAAAATCTACATTCAAAAACGTAAAAACTACATAAAAAGCGGGTGTAAAAAAGAATAGCTCTAAATACATTTATTTAAACCGGGATGTCCACACGTCGCGGCGCGTGACTGGAATACTTTTGACACACCCTGTATAACTCAACGTGAATTCAAAACAAATTATGTCGGCAACTAATTTTTGAGCAATGGATTTGTGTAATTACATTACATCTGTTAGAAAATTTACTCAGTTGTGACGTAATAATGTTGGAAAAATTACGAGGCAGAGTGGTGGAAAATTGTGTCATTATGATTTTAATAACTGTCAACAATGAAATCAAATATATTTATTTCGGATTCAAAAAATTTTATCCATAGACGGAGAAAAAATTCTTAGACAAAAATTACTGTGCTCGTCACTGTAAAGTGAGTGCAAGTGACATACATCTACAGGAAATTTTCTGAGTGAGATTGGGAAAAATTCACTATTTGTCCAATAAATTTTACTGTACAGCATAAGAATTTTTACTGTGCTAGCATGGTAATTTTTCCATTACCACTCAAATGCACTCAGATTATGAGACAGCACAGCAATTTTTCTAAGATTTTTCTCTCCGTGTAGGTGTTAGTAACAATAAACTTAGTCTAGTGTTAGTACAGCTTATTCATATGTATAATTTAATTTTTAAATATTTCTCTCTTTCGTCGAACTAGGCCTCAATTTTGTATGCTAATTATTATTCCCCACGTAATCTTACCACGTCCAAACCACGTACGGTTGTCAAGCGAGGTAATTTGACAGTTCAAACCTCGCCAACATTGCGTTCATTTCGCGCGGTTTCATTCATTGTTTCATAGAGAATACGTCATTAGCAGATGTCGTGTCTCATCTAAGGAATTGACGTCGTTTCGAAGTGAAGAATCATTGAGTGTCATAGGGAATTAGGGCCCTGCAGTGCTATTCTGTAAAAATCTCACCATGAGAACTTAACGAAGTGAGCGGGAAGTGTGCTCTGTCATTCCATAATGCTAGGGATTAACACTATTAGGTACTCACTTCACTTATGATTTCACGGTGAGATTTTTACAGAATCGACCGGCTGGTGTGTTAAACCCTACTTGTCGCGTAAGCTTTTAGCTTCTACTAAGAGATATATTTATTTATTTATTATTTATTTATTTATTTAAATGCCTTAAAACTATCATTACAGGTCTAAACCTAATGCGATAGCCAAGTCACGCACACATAATTAAAAATAAATATCATTGTTTGTAACATATTGTGAACAATAGTAGGTACTTTTGCGAATTCACCCCAGTGACATGTAAATATATCAATTTCGACCTGAATATACTTGATGATGCGAATTGCTCGAGTCAGAGGGGTTTTGGCCAGCAAGTTGGTCCTGGCTGATGGTACGACCAGCAGTGGCGATCTGATATGCATCAACACTTATTTACTATACCCGAAACAACTATGTTAATTTTAACTTAGAAGCCACTGCGCTAGCCTACCGTAATGTGCACGCCATGTCCTCAAACCTCTTTGATCGTTAACGGGCAAGCACAGTACTCAAAAGTGGGTATTGATACTCGTAATGGATGATCTCTTCTTTAGAAGTAATAGTAGTAGCTAATTGCCAAGAACCTCGATTGGGAAAATACCTTTTTATCTATTGCCGACGCCAAGCAGCGTTGTTGTGTTTTGGTTTTCTTTAGGGAATGCAATCTCGTTCTCGCGAGATCTCGGTCTTTTTTAGCGAGATTGATCTCGGTCGAAATGTCGGGAGTTTAACTCAATGAATGCCAATCTCGCGAGATCGGGGCTCAAGCGAGATCCTGCGAGTTTATGTATAACAATACTGCGAGATCTCGCCAATTTCGAGATCTCGCGAGATTGGCAGTTTTGTGTGCGTGTTTTTTTTTTTTTTTTTATCACAATATTTGAATGAATTAGGAAAAAAATAATAAAATTAGTTAGCTAGCAACAACTATTAGAAAACAAAACAAATGCACGCTGATGACGCGAGATCTCGCCCTTTTTTCGTCCGAGATCAATCCCGCTAAAAAAGGCCGAGATCTCGCGAGAACAATATTGCATTCCCTAGTTTTCGTGTAATTAAAGTCACATAAGGCATTTCAGCTTTGTCTCTAGGATGGCAATGCATCTTGAATCCTTTGGTGCTTTGACCACCAGGTTGCCCACCCACTTACATAATCAGCCTACAATGATCCCACTGCTGGGACACAGGCCTCCTCTTGGTGAGAGGAAATGGGCCGTAATATACCACGCGGGCCCAGTGCGGGTTGATAGATGTCACATATTTTAGATTTTTTGGTTCTAGGACACGTTTTCTCAGGATATTTTCCTTCGCCGTTTTGGGAGCAGTGGTGATGAAATAATTTGCACTATGTAAAGTGCAGGGTTCGAACCTACGACCTACAACCCGTAAGTCGCGGCTGTTACCACTGGGCCACCACTGCTCAGCCCCGTCATATTCGTATCATTGAAAAGACAAAATCAAAAAGAGGTATAGTTAGAAATGTGAAATTCACATTTTCCTTTTTAGACTTGGTATAAAAGAACTCGACTAATCTCGTTCATGCAAGTTGTAAGTCATCTCAGAGAAAGTAACTCCGCTTTCATACGATGTAGAAAGGTTCCCGTAACTGCTAGTAATTCTTGTCTGCAGTCTAATTTGCTTTTTTTGGAGTTCTGTGCTAAAATTTGTAGAAAGGAAGACTTGTGAAGTTGCATTTTCATTTTGTTTTAACAATATTTTTGTGACATTATACATCGTAATTTGACGCAGGCATAGCTCAATCTGCCTAGCCTTTTTCCAGCTACGTTTGGGTCAGCTTCCAGTCTAACCGCATGCAGCTGAATACCAATATTTTACATGGAGCGACTGCCTATCTGACCTCCACAACCCAGTTACTGGGTAACACGATACCCCATCGTACTACTGGTTGTCAGACTTTCGGGCTTCTGACTACCTGTAACGACTGTCAAAAATCTACGGATGACAGCCGGGACCAACGGCTTAACGTGCTTTCCGAGATACGGAGTGGTCTTGACATGTAATGGATAGTCATACCCATCCTTGAATCGACCGCGGCAAGCGTAGCTTTAGCATCGATCGGACTTTACGGATGTTTTCATTTAGCTACGAGCCCCTAAAGCCTGCAGACAGCATAGGTCGCTATTCTGTAAAAAAAAAAAAAACTCACCGTGAAAACTTAGGTGACGTGAGCTGTAAACAGCGTCAATCCCTAGCCGCAGGTGCATTGACAGCTCACTTCACCTAAGTTATCACGGTGATCTTTTTACAGAATAGCACCGCTGTAGACAACAGTCACTAATTAGATTCATTTTATGAGCCATGTTGAAACATTTTTTATCTACTTAGTAAGTAATTTTGGTAATTTTAAAAAGTTTATAATAATTTTACCAAATGTTTTATTTTTATTGCCTTCGAGGTATCCCATATTGTTATGCATTTTCTACCATTAAACTTTTGATTTCACATCATTCATAGAAAAGTGCATGTATACAGAACCTCATTAATTCAAAGCCAACTTACTGTCTGGCTTTAAAACGTATCTCTAAGTTAGCATGATTAAACTTATGATCACTGAAGGTGGGGTTAACTAGTTAGGAGTCTCCTAAATTGTCCTGAATTTATGAGAAGGATTGCCTTATAAAATCTACTAAATTTTTTACTGCGAGGCGAGCAGAGGGTTAAATATTTTTGGCATTTGTTTCCTAACGCAACAGAATAGTCGAATGCAAGAGAATATTAGGTTGGTTGTTCGTTGCTGTATAGAGATACTGGTCGCTAAGAGACGACCAACACCTTGATATATCTCGTCTGAGCTTTGGCCACCTCTTGGGTATCTCATACCTTTTTAACCGACTTCAAAAAAAGGAGGAGGTTATCAATTCGACTGTATTTTTTTTTTTTTTTTTTTTTTTATGTTTGTTACCTCATAATAACCGACTGGGTGAACCGATTTTCATGATTCTTTTTTTATTTGAAAGCTGGTGCTTCCCGTGTGGTCCCATTGCCACCATTTCAATATCTGATGATGGGATCTTGTAGAAATCGGGGGAACTCTTCAATAAATAACAGCAGATTAACCGCGATTGTTGCTATAGCATATCCAAGCATTGTTTACACCGTCACACAACATAATATCACGCCTGTGCTCACTACAAAGGTTATAATTTTTTTTTATTATAATAATAATTAATACCAGTAAACCAACCGCGACTGCTGCTATCGCATATGTATGCATTTTTTACGCAATCGCACAACATAACATCAAGTCTGTACCCTATAAACGCAGATGCAGCTTCCTGTCACTGATATTTACATAGCAAGTAGTGTTTATATGAATTTGATTGGGGTAGATATAACTAAAAAGTGAAAAATAAAAAATTTTATATAAAAAAAAACGGTTGTTTTTTTTATATAATTTTTTTTTTGTTTTTTTTTTTTTTTGGGTGGGAAATTATCATATAACTTCTCCCACTCTGGGCAGAGCGGGAGGGCGTGTCAGACTTCTACTGACTAAAACCCACCCGTGTTCCAAGGGCCACGGTAACTCTTTCGAACAACCCGCGACCCTGGCAAGGTTATCTTATACCTTAGCACTAGATTTTATTTCACAAAAGAAAATCATGGCTTTCAAACTAAACCTTAACTAAGTGCTGCTGAAAATCGAGGTTGAATATGAATTTCAGACCAAACAGTACAAGATACTGTAAGATGTGGTTGCCCAATAATAGAATGTGCAAGTCGTGAAAGATTTTATGTATTGATGTTTTTAAGCATTTTTTGCTGTCATGTACAGACGCCAGCACACCAAGCTACCCGAAACTGTCAAATTTTCCATATCAACTTTGAACCTGATGCTTTAGCGACAAAGTTGAAAATCTATTAAAGAAATTTGACAGATTGTAGTAGTTTGCTGGCGTCTGTACCATTCGCTGGCGGTCATTATTAATAAATACAGGGTGAAATTAAATTACCTAGCTAACTTCGCAATGTGATGGGTATCGATAACTAAACACGACTAAATAAAAAGATTTAAATATTTTTATGGGGTCGATGCCCGCTGGTAGTGTTCAAGTTTATAAATTTGTTATATCGTGTTGAGATATGGATACCCATCGTTTCTATGAAGCTTACACAAAAAAAAGCCTGATATTTTAAGTGACAACGTGTAACGTTAAATGCGCAAAACCTGAAAATAGTTTGATCAGAATAACGAGCAGAATTAATTGAACCACTTTTTAATATAGGTCACATTTTTCAAAAAATCTTCATTAAAAACGTTGCCGTATCGCAGCGCGGCGCAGCGGCTTGGTGACGGCTCTTCACTCGGTAAAGCGTCGTCGCAGACGCAAGAAACGATCCGAATGGCCAGTAAAACTAAAACAGCACATAAAACATTTTAATTTTTTTTAATGACTTATTTTCTCTCTGAAATAGGTCAACTGAATTAAAAATCAGTTGGGGTGTCTGAGGTTTTGCGCATTTAACATTACACGTTGTATATGCGGTTGATGAAGTAAAAAAAAAAACCATAATGAAATAATTTCTTTTTGCTTTATCATGTATAGAAATCGATACCCACTTCACATGTGCGAAGTCTTGTAAGCTAATTTAATTTGACCCTGCCCCTCATTCATTCTACAAATTGTACAGACGCC
This sequence comes from Eremobia ochroleuca, assembly GCA_949629135.1. Classification (NCBI taxonomy): domain Eukaryota; kingdom Metazoa; phylum Arthropoda; class Insecta; order Lepidoptera; family Noctuidae; genus Eremobia; species Eremobia ochroleuca. Next base: position 15,702,782 of record OX451403.1, on the reverse strand, counting down.
AGCGCATCAAGCTACTACCATCTGCCAAACTTCTTTAATAGATTTTCAACTTTGTCGCTGTAGCATTAGGTTCAAAGTTGATTGGGGAAATTTGACAGTTTCAGGTAGCTTGATGTGCTGGCGTCTGTACATCTGCCGCTGAACCCTTTACATGAACCTATCAGTCACGATTTCACAACCTTCCGTGCCAATCGTAGAAACACTTGATTAATGGTGCCCCATTCACACATCACGCGCCAGAACCGACTAATCAATCATACCGAATTCTGATTTATATTCCGAAGGGACACGACTCTATTCGGTCCCATTGATTTTTTTGTCAAGTTGGCATGACGGGAGCACGATGTCAGGTGAATTTGCGTCGAGAGTTTCGTTTTTAGGTTGGCAGAATTGCAAGCGAATTTTGTATAGGATTTTGGAGTGATCAATGGATGAACTAATCGATGTGGATGGAAAAGATATTGAGCTCAGTGATTGTATGATTGATAGAAAATTAGTGGGATATAGTCTATATCGCACTAATTTCTCTATATCATATACCTACAGTATGGTAACGACATATCCTTAATAACAGTATAAAACAAAGTCACCGAAATGTCTGTACTGCGCGTACAGACATTTCGGTGACTTCCGAATGACTGCACCAAATTGGATAATCATTTTTTGTTGTGTTCGGTATTGCCAGGACAAGGTTTTTAACCCTTTCGTTACGGCATTTCGCTCCGCTGGAATAACGCCACCAAACGGGGCACCGCGCCGTCGGAGTAGCGCCACTGACACACTGCGTATCGCGGGGCCGTTTGGTGAGCGGTATCACGCTAGCGCCGGCTACAGCCGGCGCTCGTACACACAGGTCATCGAATGGATGCCGGCTATATCCGGCGCTCGTACACACAGGTCATCGAATGGATGCCGGCTATATCCGGCGCTCGTACACAGAAGTCATCGAGTGGATGCCGGCTATATCCGGCGCTCGTAACGAAAGGGTTAAGAAAGAAAATTTCGAAGATTCGAAAAAAAAACATTGTACCCGTGCGAAGCTGGGGCGGGCCGCTAGTATGCAATAAATTATGCCACATACTTGTTATCGCCTTTTCTGACGATACCTATATAAAAAATTAACGAAATCGGTCGCAAAAAAAAAATCAGCTGTTCCTTACATTTATGTTCGCATAACTCGTCAAAATGTAGGGAACAGCTGATTTTTTTTCGCGACCGATTTTGTTCATTTTTTATATATCGTCAGAAAAGACGATAACAAGTATGTGGTATAACTTATTGCATAAAAGACCTTATTTAGTGACCTCTTATATCGAGTTCGCGACCAGTGTTTAGAATCATGGAAAGAATTCTTTGATGAGAGGTCACTAAGTCAGGGAATCCGCCGTGCGATTCTGTAACCATCTCACCGTGAAAACTTGGATGAAGTGAGCGTGGAGTGAATCGTCAATAGTATCAATCCCCATCAGCATGACTCACAGCTCACTCTAAGCTCACTTCACCTTAGCTATCACAGTGAGATTTTTCCAGAATCCACCGGCTGGTATAGAACCATCCAGAATAGCCTTTCCCACGTTCCTTGGTTTGTGGGTACACATATGCATCGAAATGAGATTGTTACTGCGTTCAGACTACGTTCGGGACTTGTTCCGTTGAATAGCTTCGCCTTTTTAATGAGAAAGAGTGATTCGCCCAATTGTCCTGTGTGTGATAAGGTAGAGAACTCATATTTTGGCGGAATGTGTCCGGAACGAGGTTGAGAGGAGTAATTATTTTTAATGGAAAACGGTTTTAATTCTATTAATGGTGGCATGTATAATAGTATCTTGGCTGCTCCCTTGTCCAGAAGTCCAGAACGGCCAAAAAATTATATAAAATTGTACATTTAGGTATTAAGCGTAGATAGACATAGAATGCCCCTACGAGGGTGACATGGTCATACTGATGAAACCCTCTATAAAAAAAATTAAAAAAAATAACAAATCTTGTCTCTTCGTGAAATGGAGCATAACCAACAAACTCAATTTAAATAATTAAACATCCGCTGCCATAAATTAAACACCTAATGTTAAATTATTCAAAAGACAGGACTTCATCACTAAACAGTACTAGAGACATAATTGTCGACAAACATTTTAACATTCTACCCACAGGCGCAATTTATAGCCTAGACCTAAGTTAAGGGGAATACGCTAAGGTGTATTTGCAATTTGTAGGTGTGCGTTACGTTGATGATTCGCGAACGCAAAAATAATTTTAACCGACTTCAAAAACAAGATGAGGTCCTCAATTTGGATGTTTATATTTTTTGCATGTGCATGTTTGGGGCATAACTCCGTCATACAATATATAGACGGATTTACAAAATTCTTTTTTTAATTGATAATGTATGCCCCAGGGGCGGTTCCATATAAATTTTATTAACTTTGCTTTGGTAGTTTTTGAGTTAGCTTCAATAATACGATTTTTTTCCACTTAGTTTATATTGATCATGTTTTAATACCTTCCTGTCACTGATATTTACATAGCAAGTAGAGTTATATGAATTTATAAAAAGTGAAAAATAAAAACTTTTTTATTAAAAAAAACAACCGACTTCAAAAAAACACTACAAAGTGAAAAATAACTTTAATTATTATGGAAGTCGGTGTCAAAAAACGAAAATGCGGAACCAACGACACCGCCTTCCAAAATTAAAGTTATTTTTCACTTTGTAGTGTTTTTTGGAAGTCGGTTGTTTTTTTTTTATAAAAGAATTTTAATCAACATACAACCTGACACAGACCTGCAAATTGCAATACACCAAACAAAATTTGAATTTCGCAGGGTATCCTGACGTTTCCCCCTTAAAACGTGGGAAATAAATCTAGGATATCGTCTGAACTAGTCTGAAAACTTGTCCTAAGTCTGTCCGACCTTTTATGAGTGGTTAGCCATTTTGTAGACGCACTGAATTGAAGCAAGGGTCTTAACTTCCGAAAGGGCTATTAAGGATGGCATAACATACCATGGCATTATGCCTGTTTAACCCGAAAGGGTAGGCAGGGGTTTATAGCATGCCTTTACACCGGTTATGTCCTAAGTCCTATATATTAAGAAAGTCATGATATTCGTCTTAACTAATATTATAAAGAGAAAATGATTTTTTGAATGGTTGTTTGTTACACTTTCACGATAAGAGCTGCTTTTACCAAAGTCAGTTAACTTTTATCCGTGGAATAAAATTTACATCTGAAAGTTCTTGTATAAAATAACTGTCAAAAATCCAACATTTATTCAAACTCAAACTCAAAGCATTTATTTCATGTAAACCAATTACAAGCACTTTTGAATTGTCAAGGGATCAGTCAGTCAGAAAGATGAAGCTAGTTGCCCATTCCAAAGCGAAGTAGGTACCTGTGGAGAAGAACGGGCAAGAAACTCCACGGACACTCTTTTAAATCTTAAAAATTGTTACAAAATTTTGGTTACATCATTCAAGTTGAAATTATACATGTGAGAACGATGTAGAAAGACGTGCACGTTAAAAGCGTCCGTACTAAAAAAGATAAAAAAATCTCAGCATAAGACTTATTCTATGCATAAAAGTTTGGTGGAATGCAACCTAAAACGTATTAACGGATTTGGATGTAATTTGGCACATGGGTAGACCATGATACTCTTTCCTAAGATACAGACAGGTTTTTCTGCCTAGTTTAGGAAAAGGGAGTACTTTGACCCCTGTTATTGTTGTACTGTTGTTTTGCTTAATAACATTTTAGTTTATAAGACAACTCTGTATGCCATGTACAGACGCCCGCACGTCAAGCTACCCGAAACTGTCAAATTTTTCCAATCAACTTTGAACCATACGCTTTAGCGATAAAGTTGAAACTCTATTAAAGAAATTTGACAGATTGTAGTAGCTTGATGTGCTGGCGTCTGTACAAACTACTACTTATAAATAAAAAAATATTATTATTATTACTATGACCTGGATTAGGACATAGGTTACTAATATAATATCTTGACATTCCCACGCGATGATACTTATGCAGATGAAACCGTGCGGTGCAGCTAGTACTATGACGACACGGTTGGCGCAGTGCTTAAGCGACTGACTGCTGCGCTGCGTGTCGCGGGTTCGATTCCCGGTCAGAAGTAATATTTGTACGACCTACAAGTAATTGTTCCGGGTCTGGCTATTTGTGTATGTGAGTTTAAATGTTTGTAAACGCACCCACAATACAGGAGAAATTCCTAGTGTGGGGCAAAGTTTAAAAAAAAAATCATAGAGGCGAGCCCAACGCTAAGATTTCCTAATAAAAACTCAATAACCTTACCTAGTGATCGGACTTAGGACCAAACTCTCAACAGTCGCACTTCAACCCACTAAGCTACATGTGTCCATTCAATGTAGTAACAGAATCTGACAAGTTCAATAAATATGCCTGCCTTTTCCGAACTATGTTAGTGTTCATTTACAATCTAACCGGATGCAGCTGAATACCAGTATTTTACATGGAGCAACTGCATACCTGATCTCCACAACACGATACCCCTTAGTAAGAAAAGATTTTTTTTTCCCTGTCAGATTTTCGGGCTTCTGACTACTAACGTGCTTTCCGTGGCACGGAGAAGTCTCGATATGTAATGGAGAGTCACCCATCCACGAACCGACTGCAGAAAGCGTAGCTTAACCTTCAATCGATCCGTGTGGGTGCCACGAGCCCCTTCCCCGAGATGTTGTCAAGGTATCTAAATATATATTAATCTTGGTTTTTAAGCCACCGCTTACTTCATCCGTGCTTTAGATGCTATAATATGACTTTATGTTATTACTTTATGTTATTTTGACTTTGTTCGTTCTTCCTTTCATATTCAGTCCATTCTTCTTTGGAATGCGCTTCCTCTTGATATCAGGACGGCCACTAGTCGGTATGCATTTAAGCGGAAATTGTAGAGTTATTTTCAAAATAAATAGCGTAGAGTCATCTCAACACCTCTCTTCTTTGAATTTGTATATATTTATATATTAAAGATATATCTATACACATAAATATTTATATATTTTAAATATTTATTATAAATTTATATTATATTAAATCGTATGTACCTATGCGTTTATAACTTATTTATGTATTTTTCTAGTGTTTTTTTTTTTATCTTCGTCGTGTAAACCAAAGCACGTGCCATCTAATCTCTTCACCACCCTTGGTTGACTGGTAGAGAATGCCTAAGGCATTAAGTCCGCCTTTGTACCTTTTGTGCGAAAAGTTTAAATAAATAAATAAATAATATGCTCACCCGGCCAATACACGCACCATAACCGTTCCTAACAACCATAATCTAAATTCATACAACTACACTCTTACTAGCCAACAAAAAAAAAACCCTACGAACACTACACGAGCAGTCCTCTTTAACCCACTTAGCCGAAATCCGGTTCACACGTGTACCTACCCTCCGAAAAGGCACATAATCCAGAATCGATATCACTCGATACCTAACGAGATCGAGTTTGGTGCGATTCGTGACATTTAAGTCGGTGCGTGACTCCATTTACGGGCGATACAAAGGGACTCGGATCAAAGGACCAGCTGAGTTAAAGACTAGTGTTGTTGCGAGAAAACCGAGATATAATGGAGTATCTTTTGGAGGAATTATGTTATTTATATTGAATTTATCATGTTTTTTTTTTTTTAACGTAGCAGTGGTGGCCTGGTGGTAACGGCCGTGACTTACGAGTTGTAGGTCGTAGGTTCGAACCCAGACAGGCGCTTTACTTTTTGTAAATTATTTCATCACCACTGCCCTCAAAACGGTGAAGGAAACCGGTATGTACTAGAACCAAAAATTCGAAGACATGTGACTTCCACCAACACGCACTGGGCACGCGTGGTGGATTACGGCCCACTCCTTCCTTCCTTCTATTTAAAGGAAACCTGTGTCTCAGCAATGGGAACATGGCTGATTATGATGATATTGAATTTATATGATAACTGCCTCATCGGCCTAATAGTCGCAAGCGCTACTGTTGAGCACGAGGTCCTAGGCTCGATTCCATGGTCGGGCAAAGTCTGATTGGGTTTTTCCGTCAGAAATTTTTCAATAGCAACCCGGAGTCCGGATTTATGTCCGGTTATTGGCAATTAGGCTCATCCCCTACCCTATTACATGGGACTTAAACACATAGTTGGATTGGGCAGCATTTGGAAAACTTTGTCAAGTCTTCTCGTCACCTATCCTTCAGTGTTTAATACTAAGGTCTTCAACCAGTGCGTCCTGCCAGTCATGATATACGGTGCTGAAACGTGGACACTGACGGTCGGGCTGGTCCACAAATTCAAGGTCGCTCAGCGCGCTATGGAGCGAGCTATGTTCGGAGTCTCTTTGAAGGATAAAATCAGGAATGAAATTATCCGGAATAGAAACGAAGCTATCGACATAGCTTGCAGAATAAGCAAACTGAAGTGGCAGTGGGCTGGCCATGTGTGTCGAAGGGTCTATGGCCGGTGGAGCAGAGTCCTGGAGTGGAGACCGCGTATCGGCAAACATAGTTTGGGACGCCCCCCAGCTAGATGGACGGACGACGTAAAGAAGGCGGCCGGGGTAGACTGGATATGGAAGGCGGAGGACAGGGTATTGTGGCGCAGTCTGGTAGAGGCCTATATACAGCAGTGGACTGTGATAGGCTGAGTTGATTTGATTGATTATTGGCTGTCAGTGAGGGAATTTAAGATTGTTATTGAAGTATCTGCGGTGGGTATGACCACATGCTATCAAGTCCATTTAGGCTCTGTTAAACCTTATTTTGACAGTTCCAAGTGTCATTTTCGAAGAAAATTCTTGTCAAAAATAAAAGAGAATCACGCTGATATGTAATTCAATGAAACGACATTATTAAAATTTAATTATGAACGCAGCGGGCCTTTTCGGAATATAAAATTCAATTTTAAATGGCTCCTTTGTAAAGTCAAGTTTGTGACATTTATTTCTGTTTGACGTTTAACTGAATGAGTAGCTTCTTTCTGTCATTCATTCATACCTATCGGCTCATTTTCTCGTGAATCGCTTAAATATTATCGATTTATTACAAGCTTTTTGTAGTAAATCGTTTTTGCTTCATCACCATAACTGGCCATTAAAAAAAACTGTTACTGACTGTCGGTTAAAATGTGAAATTTTACCCCTTCGCTAAATTTGACGTGTTCGATAGAATGTGTTCATAACTGGCGCAATACGTGATGTTTTGCTATGTGTTCTAATGTGTTACATAATCAGCATATAATGTCCCACTGCTGGGACACGGGCCTGCTCTGTGAGAGGAAGTGGGGTGTAAACTACCACGCGGGCCCAGTGCGGGTTGGTAGATGTCACATGTCTTTTTTGGTTCTAGGACATGCCGGTTTTCTCACTATGATTTCCATCACCGTTTTGCGAGCAGTGGTGATGAAATTATTTACACTAAGAAAAGCGGCTTAAAGTCCGCCGTTACCACTGCTTTTAAAATACTACTGCTTCTAATGTGTAGTTATTACGAACATGTTTAAGGTTGTTCCCATTCCTATTTTAACCGCATAGTAGGTAGTAGGTTTATCGGACGCCATAGCAGATGTAAACCGCGACTTAGGTGCTATCAAACAGTAGTCTGATCGTTTCCGAGCGTCAGTAAACCGCTCAAAGTGTCAGGCCATTATAAGTGGAAGCTCACGCAAGATGGGTAGGGTGATGCTTAGCTCTCTTCCTTCTCTCATTTTCAATGGTACCGTCAAACCAGTTAAAACGTCAAAATCGTCATCATCATCATCTGCCTAGTCTTTTCCCAACTATGTTGGGGTCGGCTTCCAGTCTAACCGGATGCAGCTGAATACCAGTATTTTACATGGAGCGACTGAATATCTGACCTCCACAACCCAGTTACTGGGTAATACGATACCCCTTGGTAAGACTGGTTATCAGACTTTTGGGCTTCTGACTCTAACCGTAACGACTGTCAAAGATCTAAGAATGACATCCGGGACCAACGGCTTAACGTGCTTTCCGAGGCACGGAGGGGTCTCGGTATGTAAAGATGGTCACCCATCCACAGACCAACCGCGGCAAGCGTAGCTTAACCTGCTCGATCGACCTGTGCGGCTGTTATAACGTCAAAATTTCGTCAAGATAATTATAGCACAATGTCATAGACAATAGTCATTCGTTCCTTCATCTCGATTTGAATGTCGAACAACAATTGTTTTCGCAATTCCTTTAGCCGACTTAGCCCCAACACTACAAGAGTTTTTCCTTTTTACCTACAGGATGTTTTTGAGATGTTAAATGTTCCAAATTGCTTGCTAGGCGTTTGTTGCAAGGCTTTTTGAAAACCCGGCGGTAATGGGACTGTACCTAATGGGGTCTTACTTGTAACCTTGGAAACTATGGTGTAGCAAGTTTTTTTCACAAAGGATTAAGCACTCATGGTATTTGAATTCAGTTTGAATTGTGTAATTTTATTTCTCCTCTACCGATCGTTATTTCTCCCAGCAAAGTTGTTTATATGTATGTATATCTAAGTATTTATTCTTGTATTTTATAATTACTTTCGTTTTATCTATCCCTTTTCTTGCATTTGCAGTTGCCATGTTTTTCTCTTCATAATCTGGTAGAAAATGCCTCGGGCATTAAGTCCGCCTTTGTACGGTATTTTTTTACCTGTGCAAAAAGTTTTAATAAATAAATAATGGCGTCGATGAAAAAGCTCTCGTTTCAAGAATTACTACCATTTTTAACACTTCCAAGGGAAATAGAAATTGTCGAATTTATTCTTCAATAACGTGATTAATAATTTTGGTCGGAGAATTTGTTGCCTCTCACCCTGAGGTACCCTTGAGTCTTCACAGAAAAAGGTAAAGATGGATTATCTTTAACCTCAATTTCAAAGATAACTTAATTTCTTATCTAAAAATATCCCACTTTATCCTGCTTTTTTTACACCAAAGAAAGTAATAAAAATACTAGCATTACTTCCGCCAGGGATAAAGACTTTTTTTATCTTTTTCGTCACAACGATGGCATAATTATGAAATATACGACGCATTCTTCACAAACCACCCTCCAATAATAGCGAACATCAATGCTTTGCTACACTGTTGCCGATATCAGTTCAGGGCTGCCCCAAATAAAATCATAGCAGTTCTAGTGTACGAGTATCTATATACATAATAGATATGTAAACACTTTCTCTATTCTATTATTTATTATGGCAAGCAAAGGCGATATCGACCGTTCTGCCAGTGTCTAAAGTGAATTGGAATTTTAATGAAAAAACAATACAAATTGACAAAAATCTTGATGCAGTCTAACTTTAGCAGTATAATACGTATATAGTTTAAATAATCCTGTTACTTGAATAATTAAACATAAAGCCAATAATGATCCAAAATTTTAGTGTAAATGTTTTGGGGTTTGTACTGGGACTGAAACAAACAAATTTTTTTTTATAAAACTTTTCCGCACACTAGGAATTTCTCCTATATTGTGGGTGCGTTTACAGACATTTAAACTCACATATACACAAACAGCCAGACCCGAAACAACTACTTGTAGGTCATACAAATATTTGTTCCGTGCGGCAATCAAACCCGCGACACGCAGCGCAGCAGTCAATCGCTTAACCACTGCGCCAACCGTGCCGTCTGACATGACATAAAATTACATAACAGAATAATATGTATAAATAATGAAATCATATAAATAATGAAATAAAATTACATGCAGAGTAAGCAAGCTGAAGTGGCAGTTTTGGCTGACCATGTTTGTCGAAGGACCGCTGGCCGGTGGAGCGGATGATTAGGCCGCCCAGCTAGATGGACCAACAACTTGCAAAAGACTGAATACGGAACGCGAAGGCTGCGCCACAACACCCTGTGGTGTTGTGGCGCAGCATGGGCGATCCGCATGTCCAGCAATGAACTCTCTGATAGGCTGAGTTGAACAGACTCAGAGGAAACGCCACAGACATACTTGCTAAATATTTTTAAATGTAGATATTATTTAGTATCTACATTTTCACTATACAGAATTTAATATGATTTACTTAATAACGTTTTGCGTGGGTAAAGCCCACTTAGGATACAAGCTAAAAAATAAAATAGAAAAGAAACTTAATAAATTCTAACCTAGATATATTATATATTACTATATTCTTATGAAATGTATTCATGAAACTTTTTTAAATAAAACATACGATGTTTAGTACAAAGCGAAAATGTTTGTGATCAATTCAGTGATACCACATTTTCGTGGGATGTATGTACCAATTGAATTTCCATTTTTGGCTTTTCGATGTTGACAGTACAGAACAAAATAGATGGGAAATAAAAAGTTATCAATTATATACGAGTTTAACACACAAAATGACACACACAAAACTCATCTAAAAAATAACATCAACAAGAACAAACATGATCAAAAAGGCCCTTCAGAAAATTTTCAACAATAATATCCGTCACGGCGAAAGGGATTGGACAGAGTGAGCGCGCAGTTATCATCTGCCTCGCCTTTTTCCAACGAAGTTGGGGTCAGCTACCAGTCTAACCGAATGCAGCTGAATACCAGTATTTTACATAGAGCGACTGCCTATTTGACCTTCACAACCCAGTTACTGGGTAATACGAAACCCCGCCGCCCCGCGCCCGCTGACTTCGTGTCCTTAGCCTTAGAGTCAGGGTTGCTACCCCAGTTCCTAACGACAGGAATGTCTCACCAGCTCCATAAATCAGGTAATACTGCGGAGCCCATTATTCTGCATTATGTTACACTAACACATGTTTTCTAAATTTTAAATAATTAATCAATTTTCCAAACATTGTTACAAAGTTGTACTAATATTACCTGCTACACGGAGAGAAAATTCTTAGAAAAATTACTGTGCTCGTCACTGTAAAGTGAGTGCAAGTGACATCTACAGAAAATTTTCTGAGTGAAATTGGGAAAAATTCACTATTTCTCCAATAAATTTTACTGTACAGCATAAGATTTTTTACTGTGTTAGCATGGTAATTTTTCCATTACCACTCAAATGCACTCAGATTATGAGACAGCACAGTAATTTTTCTAAGATTTTTCTCTCCGTGTAGCTTCTGCCCGCGACTTTCTTCGCGTGAAGTTTCTTCTTCCCCCGATTCAACCCGTCGCATCGCATCGCCTGCCCGCGCTATTACTTCGTTTTCACTTAACGTTATTTCTGACTTTTTTTTCTAAGAGTCCTAGCATGACGTTCAAGAACCTTCCTCAAAAATTGGTTTGTCAAATACCAAAATAATTTGTCAAATCCGACCGGTAGTTCCAGAGATTAGCGCGTTCAAACAAACAAACTCTTCAGCTTTATTAAAAGTATAGATATATAGATGTCTGTACACATCTTTTGTCACATTCATGAGACGTGACACGTGACAAAGAAAGCCGATATCGACATGTGTCGCCATGTATCCGACGGGTACAATTGTGTTACATAAGCATATCTTTACACTTTATCACTTACATCAAAAGGGGAAACGAAAATACAGTATTGAATTCTTACGCCTGTACGTCCCTTTTTACAGGTATAACGGATGTAAAAAAAAACAATCGACTTCCAAAAAAGACATTGCAAAGTGAAAAATAACTTTAATTTCGGAAGTCAGTGTCGTTGGGTTCGCATTTTCGTTGTTTGCCACCGACTTCCGAAATTAAAGTTATTTTTGACCTCGCAGTGTCTTTTTTGGACGTCGGTTGTTTATTTTCTTGTAAAAAGTTTTTACTTTTCACTTTCAAGTTGTACTTACCCCACACAAATTCGTATAACTACTTGCTATGTAAATATCAGTGACAGGAAGTTTTATAACATCATCAATATAAACAAAGTGGCAAAAATACGTATTATTAAAAACTACTTAAGCAAAGTTACTAAAAATGTATATGGCACCACTCCTGATGTATACCCTACCCATTAAAAAAAATTTAATCGATTTACAATTGTCGGAGATATCACGTAACATATATAATATATAAAAAAAATTTCGTTTACTTGAATTTTTACCAGTAATTTTGATTTAAAATCAAACCACTAAACCGATTTTGATGAAAATTCTATGGGACTAATCTGTAAGAACATCTTTTCAAATAAAAAAAAGAATTTTGCAAATCAGCTAATAAAAATATTCAACGGAATTGATAACCTCCTCCTATTTTTGAAGTCGGTTAAAAAGACACTTAACGAAGCCGAGACTCACTTGCACTACCCGTCATTGTAATATTTTGTTTGTAATAGTTATTTATTTATTTATATATACTTTATTGTACACTACGAAAATACACAACATAAAAAATACATAAAACTCTACAAAATATTGTACAACACAATTTTAAATACCCCCACGACCCCTGTACTGTTGCATGCACCCTTAAGCACAATGTTTTGCGTGAGTTACATTGCGCACTACCGCAAACAACAAATTTGCACACCATAAAAATAAAAGTCTTTCCCCAGAAATTATTTTTATGCAATATTACTTAGTTTGATGTACAGAACGCGTAGTTAACGGCTATGTTATGTGTCTTTTTACACCCTGTATATTTATTCTAATGTGCTAGGTTTGAACTGAAATCAAGAACTAAAAGTAATGGCCCTCTTGCTACAAAGGTCAGCGCTCAACTTATTTCATACCAACCTCAATTCAATCCAAACCTCAACCAAGCCAATCCTTTTAAACATGTAGCCTGTTTGTCAGTTATTCGCAGCGGGCATACAGCGACCTGCGCCATGCGTGTCCAATATAATAATGCACTCAGGGTACTGTTGGGGCTGCCATGGCGTTGCAGTGCGTCAGGGATGTTTGCTGAGGCGCGGGTGGATGCCTTTGCTGCTATCGTTAGGAAAAGATGCGCCTCCCTACTCGCTCGCGTTCGTGGCAGTTCCAACACTATACTGGGTGTTTTACTGATCGGTGGGAGTCATCCATGCTGCAAAGGTGGGTGCGGCTTCATGTCGTATTTTAATTTTGTTGCCAATACTAACATTAGTTTTTTAAGCATATTGTTACTAACAAAATATGGACCTGCCGGTCGATTCTGTACAAATCTCACCGTGAAATCATAAGTGAAGTGAGCACTTAATAGTGTTAATCCCTAGCGAATGACAGCTCACTCCAAGCTCACTTCACCCTAGCTTTTACGGTGAGATGGTTACAGAATCGCACGACTGGTCTGAAATAAATGTTTATTATTATTATTTAATTACGTCACCTTCAAATTTAAAGTTTGAACGGTAGACAGAACCAGAACTACTATTTATTTATTATTATTTCTAGCCTATGTCGTCCCACTGTAGGGCAAATGCTTCACTTTCTAGAGCTAGTGTGGAGCAATTTTGTCTGTCAGGCGTCAAGTTTCAATCAAGAAATAGAACGATGAAACGTATATTATGATTTGCTGTGCAAGTGTGCCCAAGTGTGTGTAGATAAGGTAAACGTACCAATACTCGTCGGATTTCGGAAATCACTGACTTTGAAGCGCTACTGTGTGTTAAATATTTAATAGACAATGACAATTTTTGCATGACGTGTTAGAGAATTTATTCGTTATTCTAAGTAACAATTTTTTTTAAATCATTTTGATGGGTATAAATATTTATTAAGGCAAAAGTAAAAAAAGGGCGATTTGTACCAATAGTCGTCTGATTTGTACGGATACTCGTCAAATATTCCCAGTACTCGTCAACTTTTAATGCTAATATAAACTCTCTGCTCTTGAACATAAAGTTCAAGATAAGTACATTTTTTTGTGCTTGATGCTTGTGCCTTTGAAACATTAGGTAGATAGATAGAAAACCAAATCCCTATTTAGAATAGCAGGTTATAATCTTTTAAAAGAGCAGGTATTCAATAAAACAGATGGTTGCATTTTAATTTATATTCCTAAAATCAAACGCTTGGAATCACAAAATCAGTCTATAAAATAAATGTTATATTTCTTAATCATAATAGTCATGCAGTCATGTGTATATGTAGCACGAGTAAAATTATTATGTGTATAAAATACTTAAATTGTAAAATCAGTTCTCTTATACCTAATAAAATAATCAGTTTTAACAAAAAATAAAATCCACATTCATTTATATAACTTTCCGCGAAATAATTACTAACATTCATTAATATGTAGTTAAGATTGTCATTCATCAAAACTTCTGAACTGCTTAGCGCATGCTAAGTACGATTTGCAAAAATCTCTATAGAGAGTTTGAATTCAAAATCTGTTTTAAAGGTACCAAACCAAATTATGATTACAACTAAGCGTTCAAACCCAACAATAATATATCTAATAATAATCTTAATTATTTATAATCAGTCCGCAATGTAAACTTAAATCAGACTTTAGAAAACAGGTACCTATACTAAGTGTTACTTTTGACTTATACAATAATATTACACAGTAGTGTTTAAATTGACTAGCAGTAAATCAAATAAAAAACCCTGTACTATAAAAAACAATTAAATATTTTAACAACATGCAATTTTCCAGGTGAAGCTCAACATGCAATTATAATTAGGCAAACATTTTTATGTTAAAGCTACACTAACATACATATTCCAAAAATAATTATGTCTGGGCGGTGCAATAGACACAATGAAATATTTTCTCTGTTGGATCTATTTCTGCACAAGTTGTATGGTACCAGATTGAACAACTAAGACATTGTATCATATCCATTTCTGCACTTGTTTGACACAATCGACAGAACCAATCTTCGTTTTTGGCTTCTTGCACCGAAATGCTTGTTTTATTGCTTTCTTTTTTCGCTTTATTGCTTCCTGCTGTCTGCGCTCTTTTACCTTTCCCAATTTTTCTTGCTTCGACTCTTTTCTTCTTTATCTCTTCCTTTTCGGTCTTGGCATCGATCTTTCGTTGTTCGAAGATTTGCCACCGGTCTGAGGTTATAACACTGGGCTTTTTTATTTTTGGTATGGTCTGTGGGGTCTGGTGTTGAGGTGGTGGCCAAAATAAAACATCTTTAAAAGGCGTTGGTATCGTAAGATTATCATAGCACATCTTAGCAGCTGGCTGTGGCTGTGACTCGGTTAAATTGCAATCTGTTCCATCGTGTTGTGTCGTGTTATTCATAAGTCCCGCAACAGTATCTGGCATGGAATATGATGTTACTGTCGATGTCACTTTTGGTTTTTTTATGGAAGGTGCAGGAAATGTGATTTTGTGACATGGAATAGGCGATAATTGTCTGCGAGGTGTCAAATAAATAGTTCGAGGTGGTTGTATTTGCGACATGGTTGGTGTAAAATTTGTGTCGTCATGTGGAGGAGTGGTTTCCGAAATTCCAGAAAAAGTGCTTGATATGGAAGTGGATGTTACCGTCGATGTTGCATTAGTTTTAATTGTATTGCGAGGCTTTAAATAAATAGGGTTTGAAGCTGTTGTCCGAATTATATCCCATATTGGAGGTTGGACTGGAGGTGCTGTTTGGTGTAATTCAAAATTTGGCATCTGCTCTAAAAATACTGGCATTTCTGTATTCTTTGTGACAGATGGTTGAGGATTTATTTGGTTAAGCGTTCCATTAACAACTTCAAAAAATTCTACCTTTCCTTCAGTTTCTGATTTATTTGTGAAATTAAATTCGGGAACATCGTTTAACGAATAGTCCATTATTTCACTTAATCTAAAATCGCCAATCGTATAATTACTAAAATCATCTTCAACTCTATTACTAATAGGAAAGGTATTTTGCACATTTGCGTTTTCGATATCTGTATTCTCCTTATCACAGTCGTCTTCAGAACTAGTGGAAAATTGAGTAACCATAGACTTCCAGACAGTGAACAATCCCTCCAACGATTTTTCACCATTCCATGTTGACATTCTATTATCATGGAAAGTTTTAAGTGTCCTGGGGCTGATCTGAGATTCAAAAAATTTTATGTGACTATGTTTGTCGGACAAGGAAACTTTATCAGCTGTTTTGGTTTTCTGGGTGGACTGGCTTAACTTTTTGGTGACACATTTAGTATAATCAACGTTATTAGCGTCAAATGGTGACAGCCCACATTTACGAAATCCATTTACAATAGAATTTCTGTTTAACTGTTTGAGAGTCTTGTCTAACAAGGGACAGAAATTTTCCTTTTTTAGTTTTACAAAGTGATTCTCATTGCGCCAATCATATACAGATTGTTTCCATATTCTTTTGAGAGGCCTAAATACTGCTACATCCATGGGTTGAAGAATATGTGTAGCATTTGGATAGAGCGCGATGAGTATAATTTGATTTTCTCTACAGAAATTGCTCAATGGTAGCGTCGTATGAGAGCAGTGACCATCCAAATAAAATATTATCGGCAGCTGGATGCCACTTCTTATAACCCAAGGGTAGAACACATTTGCTATATATTCATAGAAAGCTTCGCCAGTCATCCAGCCTCTTTTTGTGTGCCCTAATCCCCAATCATTGGGTGCTGAAGTCGAAATTTTGTGAGGGATTGACTTAAGCTTAAAAAGAACCATCGGCGGTGCCAATTCACCTGATGCATTAGCTGTTAGGAGAACTGTTACGCACTCTTTTTCTCCACTTGGTATTATATTGTAAACATTTTTAGACCCACGTTTCGCTAAGACTCGGTTGTCAGCGGGGGACAAGAAAAAGGCGCTCTCATCGCAGTTAAAAATTCTCCGCGGGTCTTCAGAAGTTGCCTGTAGCTGAGCAGTACAAAAATAATCCTGAACTTCTTTGAACCAGGTACGAACATCATCTTCCGTGACTAATGCTCGAGATTGTGTCAAATTTTGGGACACCCTCCGACCCACTTCAGGGTGACGCTTTATGAATGACTCGAACCAATGTCGACCTGGTCTATTGTTAGTAAATGGGTTACTACGTTTGAATTTGGTAACTAATAATTTGACGCTATCTAATAACTGATCTGATGTTACAGGAAAACCACTTTCTGCCATGAAAATTAACCAGTTCTTTAAATGTTCTTCTTCTTCTGGAGTTAAAACAGTCGTTGGTCCTTTAGAGCAGCCGACTAAACTACGCCCTTTAATCTTGTCATTTAATGTGGTCCTTGGCACTTTAAATTTTCTTGCTGCATCTGATGTTGTGGCCCCTTGATTTACAGCTTCTATGGCTTTTAAAAGGTCCTCTTGCTTGTAGTTTCTTTCAGTCATGATCTGTAATTAAAATTACGATCATGCAATCACTAGGTACATACAATCAAATAAAAAATCTTACTTAAGATTACTCTTTACCCATCAATATCGAATACGACAAGCAACGAAGTGGCAGCGATAGAACCTATGTCATCTTAGTTTTAAAACTGATTTTAATAATGTTTACGTCAAAACTAGTTGAATGACATAATTTTTATACAGGCGCTATTAAGAGACGTTAGGAAGACGCGGTACAATACGCGTGACGACATGCAGTTATTTCGAACAAAAAGCGTAGTGTAATGCGTCGCAAGCAAAAATTGACTGTTCTTAACAGTCAATTTTTGCTTGCGACGTATTGTAATCCAAGCGTAGTAGAAGCAAAGGCAAGTGGTAGACCTACTTGTACCCAAAGCGGTAGATATGTATCGCGTGTCCTTAATCGAATGGCGGAGGCCTACAGCGGCCAATATATACCTAACAAAAAATGCACGTAGAAAGTGCATATAGAAAACAGGGGGTTTAAACCATTAAGAAACAAAATAATTGAATCGAATAACATGACTGTGTGTACGTGCATCTAGAACCAGCAGAGTAAAATATACCTAAGAAAAAGCTTAAAAGAAAAGCAGTTTTATCAACAAATGTAGTCTAAACCTTAAATATGTTTGTAGAAGAGAGTTAACAATTTTGTAAAAGTCCCGATATTAGCTATTTATTCGCATTTTGTACTGTAAAACACAAAATATCTTCATTATGACGAGTTTAGGTGCAACTTTTGAGCATGTCCCAGTAGTCGTCATAATAATTCTAAAAATGACGGGTTTTGGGTCAAATGGGAGTTTTAAAGTACCAATAGATGTCTCATTAAAAAAAAATATCTTCTATGTTAAAAGTATTCAAAATTGCATATTACATCATTAGCAAATAAACTTAACTAACTCATTAAACAAAGAAACTTACCGCAGACCCCACTGGAGTTATGTAAATCAAAACACAAAACCACGTGCTGAGTTTCACGTTTGACAGCTGAACTTCACGAAAAAACGATTTTGTTAGGGCACACACGTTTCGACTAACATATCTCCGACGCCATATCTGTTAAAACTCAGTGTTGTCATTTCAATTGTGCAATATGTTACCAAAAATATGTTTCCATATAAACCGGCCCATTTTAAGTTCAGTAGAAAAAAATATACAAGTTTTTAGATTAATTGTCGACTATTGGGGCATGACGACTTCACCCACGTTTACCTTATGTAAGGGCCGGTTGCTTGAAACGGTTGGCTAACGTAACATACGTATTTAAAATAATAACGAGCATGTAATCGTAACCATTTGACGTAAGTTAAGGCCATAATTTTAGAATTGTGAGAGATGAGAACCCATTCTTCCCATTTGGGTGAAAATGGGTAAGTATTGTTAATTGTTTAATAGTGGGAAGGAGAGTTTACTACTAACTTGTCAAAAATAAAAGCCTGAATACCAAATCAGATAATTTTATTATTTATTTGAATAATTACAACACGTCAGTAGGTCGTTAATCAATCATCATTGAAAATATAATATAAAAAAGTATGTAAAGTTAGTATGTAGATTAAGTTTACTAACATAGTTGTTAAGAAATATTCTTGCTAACATATTTGACTCCATTGTTACTAGTATATTAACCCCCTTACTAATAAACGTTGTATAGCGTCTGTATACACAATGCTTTGTCTTCTTCTTTCGAAAATCAAATTACTGACGATTGAAAGAGGGAATTCGGTTTGTAAATATTCATCTGATATAATACGTTTATTAGTAAAGGGTTAGTATATAAATAATACAAAAGTACTGCCCAATTATAAAAATGTCATTAAAAAAACCTACACCAAACATTATATTATATTAAAAAGTTCCAACCATATCAGCGTTGTTATTTATCACATAGAAAATAAAGATCCTTTACCAAATAAACCACGAGCAGGAGATAATATCATAAAAGAAATCCGCGGTAGGTAGATACTACAAGAGTCAATTATATGGGGGAAGAACATATACAAGTCATTACGTAGAGTATACGCAGCGGTATCGCCTCGCAGTGGAGCGGGGAAAACAGCGATTGAGGTAGCGAGACGAACGGAGAATTAAAAGGCGAATAAAAAAGTTATTTACAAGCCTTATGTGATTGGGAACGCATGGAGGAGACGCTCTAGAAGGACATATAGTGACTACATTGGAGATGTTCTACAGAAAGGTGGAACGTTCCCACAGCCAAAATGTGGAACTCTCTGCCAGCGTCTGCGTGTTCCGTTCCACGTATAACCCGTCAGCCTTCAAATCAAGATTGAATAGGCATCAGCAAGCGGAAGTGCTTTTTTATCAAAATTTTAAAAGTGGACAAAGATTGAGCACGCCTTACCGACACGGGCAAGTCATTCCATAACCGTACTGCTTGTACAGTAAAAGATTTGTTATAGAAACTGGTGGAATGCATCGGCATCTCTAGTCTCAGGTTTCCCGATGACCTCAGATTTCTATTATGTATGTCATGAAGGAACTAAAAAAAAGAAAAAAAAAACAATACATTTTGAGCAATTTACAAATTATATATTTTGCACCCGAAAAACAACGGAGAAGCCTTTCTCTTCCAACAATACCTTTTTCATGAAAAAACGCGTTCCACACCCCACGTAACAGTCTTTTCACAATCCTAAGGATTTTGGAAGAAATTCCGAATTCCTAATACGATTATACTTTATAATGTTTAAAAAATTTGGCTGCGCGACAACGACTGTCAAAGATGTAAGAATCACAGCCAGCTGCCAGCTACTTCACGTACTTTCCGAGCATTTCCGAGGCACGGAGAGGTTTCAGTATGTAATGAATGGTCACCCATCTACGGAACGACCTCGGTAAGCATTGCTTAACCTTGAAGATCGACCCATACGGCTGTTATTTTTTAGCCACGAGTCACTTACCCAGTCTACCTGTATACATTTGTGAACATTTAAATATCTATGAAGACTATGACATATTTATGACCTAGAGGTACGAAAGTCAGTAAGTCATAGAAACCTAGCATTAGCTTCCACAATAACTATTCCCCCCACTTTCAGATACAACCAGCTCAGATTTATGTAGTCTCGCTATGTGATACAGTTATACAGTAATTTAGCGTCACACTTGCATGCAATGCAAGTTGATAAACTGCCCTTACTATCGTCTTGAGCTATTACTTGTATTTACAACTGTAATGCTTTTAGATTTATTGTTACATGTATGGGTTTTGAGTACTGAATATTTGAAGTTGTTATGAACAGGTTATGTAGAAGTTAATTCGTTTTGTACAAGGTGGCATAAACATCGCCGCGCAAACTGAAACCGTGAATTCAGCACATGATTCTACTAAACCTCTCCTAGTATAGATCTATCACCTATTTCATCGGTTATCAAAAAAAAACAGCTTTTTTAAAGAAAATTGCAATATTAGGTTGTTCGATAAGTATTGTCATTTGCTAAGAAAAACACGATTTTGTGGTTTGAAATACATTTGATTATTAAATATAATCTTCTTGAACTTCAAGACACTTGTTCCAGTGATCTTCTAATTTATGGATTCCGTCCCAGAAGTGAGAATCCGGAAGACTGTCGAAATAATCACACAGCTGTTATTACCTCTTCTTATGCCGATGATACGGCAATTATTGTTTACGGTCCTACATGGGAAGCAGTTAAAGCTAATGCCGAACATGCGATGTCGGAAGTAATAAAATGGCTGAGGTCTAACTTGCTCACGCTAAACCTTGACAAAACTGCATTCATCCCTTTTGCACTGAGAAATAACTCCAAACCACCCAGCTCTTTTCTTCTAACTGCGCACACCTGCTCTGATCAAGAAACACCTTGCCTCTGCTTGCCCCTCACTAGAAGGAACATTGTCAAATATTTGGGAGTACAAATTGATGAAGGGCTCAAATGGGACTCTCACCTTGACACTGTCACAACAAGGACTTTGCGACTGGTTCATGTCTTCAAACGACTTAGGGAATCAGCGGATCTTGACACTATCAAGATGGTCTACTTCGCACTGTGTCAGTCAGTAATCGGTTATTGTATCACAGCTTGGGGTGGTGCCGGGAAAACTAGGTTCCTTAGAGCAGAACGAGCACAGAGAGCAGTTTTGAAGGTAATGATGAAAAAACCTTATAGATACCCAACAACCCAACTTTATACTGACATCAAGGTGCTCACAGTCCGGCAATTGTATGTCCTCCAATCAGTTCTCAGAAAGCATGCTACGTTGCCCAAATCTGACCCAAATAAACGTACAAACCTCCCCTTTGGTGCTCAGCACAAGACCTCTTTCGCCAAACACCAGTTCTACGTCTTAAGCTCACACATATACAAAAAAATCCATAAAACTCTCAACATACTAGATTTAAACCGTCACCAACTTAAATCTAAGGTCACTAACTGGCTGCTACAACAGGACTACTCTAACACTGAGTCTTTACTAACCTACATCGCGTAAAATATTAATAAACAATTAAATAACAAAAAATGCACACCCATATGCACCCCTCCCCCCCACACAACATACACCACACCACACACACACACACGCACTCACTCACAAACACACACACACACAACTTGAAATTATACCTTTCTGTTACCCTGGGCTTTGGTACTACAAATGTAATTGTTGTAATATTACAAAATATGAAATTATAGCAAATTAAGTGAAATAGTACTCGTAGACCTCGCCCCCTGATGTATTTCGTCACGCTTCCCTTGTCACTTAAATCATATATGGCCGAACCACTGTCTCTTATAATACAGGTTTCCCTAGTGTAAGAGGCAGGGTTTACATTGTCTGCGCATAGATATAAGTTATCTTGATTTAAGTTCCACACATATGTATATGTTTTTCTTTTCTTTTATCTATGTAAGTTTTGTGAAAATAAACGTTTTATTATTATTATTATTATAGTTATTTTAAGGTTAGTGTTAACGAACTTTGGGTAGTCAAATAAATTGAACATTCTAGCAATAAAATCATTATCAGTCGCTTTACCGCTTCAGCTTATTCTTATACTCTCTTATCGAAAGCTTCAAAGCCCAATCCGTAGACACATTTCACGCCGTACCTACACACTTTTAAAGGCTCGCACTTGACGTTTATTTCCTTTTTTATTCTTTGTAATCTACGAATTTAATATAGGCGCTATAAAAATATGGCGTCTGAAAAAAAAAATGACGAGCCTGTTTAATTTGAATGCGGGGGAAACAGGAATGGAACGCTTATATAAATTTCGAATTTTACCTTGTGTTATTCGTTTGGTATAAACGTAGGTTGGTCGCTTTGATTTTCAAAATATAATCCACGTTTTGCATCGATACATTTTTGAATACTATTTCCTTTCGGTATAAAGTAATTAGGTGTGTGTTTATGTAATTTATCATTCAATAGACCAAAAAGCGTTTTCCAAGGAGTACAATGTATTAGGTCCGGGCAGGTACTTACCGGATCCATTGAGTACCTTTTGTAAAGGGTAGTTCGCCTGAGCTACCTACCTCACAATGAACAGTCCTTTCCTTTGTATTTCCAGCCATTACCAGCGCTCTCTTAAGGTTAAGGTCGATTCAATATCTAATCCCGAACTTTAACGATCAAATCGACGTAACGTTCCCCACGTTTCGACACGGCAACGTTATTTCAACCAGAAATGTCGACTAAAACTTTTAAAATATCATCCACGTTTCCCTACAGTATCTGCTTGTTTATCATTTGATGAAAATTGCACCTTATGTGGCGTATATAACTATCATTTTCGAATATGGATGCCAGCGAATTTATCGTGTCATTCACATAGCGTCAAACGTCAACCGACTGTCATCGTGGTTGGAACATCCAGTTTACGCTGACCTGTCAGTTGTTTTGCCAGTCGTGATATTCGAGTTCAGGTTACATTGGTGTTGCAGGATTATAATTTTTGATCCTGGGAGTGCACTAAGCCATACACGTGGCTCATTAGGTCTTGATCTCGCGTTTAACGAGGCGTACCTAATTGCGGAGCGCGGCCCCTCTCCACAAAAATGGCGGGTGGCGGAATACATTACGGTAATTTAAAATTTATGTTTCACACTCTTTAAACTTTTTTATAGCGGAGTAGCTGAGGATATTTACTTTGGTGTTGCCAGATTTTTGTGTTTATTTATTTATATTTTACAGGAGTTTCGTAATGAGGTAAAAGTTTTGTAGTGGTTTTATGGGAAACAATTTTTATTATTTATACAATTCGCTCAAGCTCAGTACCGTGTAATGAAAATGCTTGTGAAGCCAACAGTGAACTGCTGGAGGCCGCCTGAATGCGTTGCGTGGATCTCGAGACGAACAAGAAAGTTTTTTTTTTTTTTAATTCTATCTATTGCAAATATATCATTGTTGCAGATAGTCAGCCATATGACTGGTATTATTAACGGGTTTGTACGGAAGCTGTCTTGTAACTGCTCCGTTTATTCTTGCAGCCTCCTAAATAAGGTCTTAAGGAATCTTACTTTTCAATCTTTTAACAGTGTTAAACAAGTAAGCTCATTAATTTGCCTTTTAAACATTTTGAAAATAAACCATATCTCGATGCAGTGAGTCTTGAACACCTTCTAAACGGAAAAAGTCTTTTTGTGTGTTTGAGTGCGTCCTTGGATGGTTTACATTCACAACTGGACCCGGCAGGTGGTGCTGCGATCGAGTTCTGAGAAGCATGACAACGTCTGTCCGGTTAGCGAGTTTATTTACAAAATGCTTTGGCTAGTATGTAGTGCTGTGTAACGAAACGATAGCGCGATCTATCCGTGATCTGCCTGATGGTACAACGCCATCTATCGTGGCATGAGGCAACTACATCACCCGCTGAATGAAGGGATGCTTGTAATAAATAAATCATACTATGGTATTTACGACACAGGTATGGTAAGGAGATCATCCATATCGGGCCCAAAATCCAAAATGGGCACCCAACGAAAACAATGTACTACCCTAGTTGGGGAAGTCCTCCTTATCATTTTTTACTTTTGCGCCGAATCTCTACGACCATTCCTTCAGCTGTTTTTAAAGTTGAAAAATCATGCTTTATCCATTAAAATAACCTGATTTTAGAACTAAATATGCAAAAAAATAGTTATAGTAACACTCGCAGAGGTTTGTCATAATACTTGTTTAAGGTCACCTTTCTTTTATTTTCGCCAATCAGTAGTTTTTTAGTAGTGGGGCCACCCTAATTTAACGCAGTTTGACGGACACTCTTTCCAACAGAGACAATTCTCCTTACCCTGCATACGGTGAACGAATCGTGTTAGTTACATCACTACATACATAGTATAAAACAAAGTCGCTTCCCTGTCTGTCTGTCCCTATATATGCTTAGATCTTTAAAACTACGCAATAGATTTTGATGTTGTTTTTTTTAATAGATAGAGTGATTCAAGAGGAAGGTTTATATGTATAATACATGCATAATATAGTAGAGAAACACTGATAATTTTAGAGGTTTCTAATGTGTTGTCGTAAATAAAAACATTTTTTTGCGCTTACATTGTAAACGCTGGCTGAACCCGTCGAGATAGATCAAAATAATGTACTACAGTATTGTACACCTTAAAAAGGTCTGCAAAAAAGTCCGCGATGGTATATGTCTATCTCTTAGGGATAACCCACAATAATCATTTTTGATCCTATACTTTTTACGAGAAATAATAGCTCTAAAATATCAGTGTTTCTCCATTGCACCCGTGCGAAGCCGGGGCGGGTCGCTAGTCATTTATAACTCAAGAACGACTGGACCGAGTTTTATTTTCTTTGATTTGTTGGATTAGTGTAAGCTCCGAATAGCAGAATAACAATCCGAATAGCAGAATAATAATATACTAAACATAGGTGTTGTTTCATGTTAACTAATGACTTTCACTCCAAAACCTGACCGTCCATATAAATCATATAATATGAATGATTTTAGTCACACGAGAAGTATATACCGGTTACTGCATAAAAACACCATTCGTTTGCGGTTTGTGGGTCATTATAGTTTCCGTCTCATTGAGCTCGCCAAGCCACCCGAGCCATGGTGAGACCACACGACGTGGAAACGAGGGACTGTCCTTTTCTAACTTATAAGGGTTATATGGCGTTGTCCCGCTCCATGCTAGGTATTTCTTACGTTTGTCAGGGTTTTTTTTAATTTTTGGTTCCAGGATATGTCGGTTTCCTGACAATGTATTCCTTCACCGTTGTGAGAGCAGTGGAGATGAAATAATTAACACAAAGTAAAGCGCCTGTCTGGGTTCGAACCTACGACCTACAACTCGTAAGTCGCGGCCGTTACCACGGGGCCACCACGCTCTTTACGAAAGATATTCTTCTTAAAGGAATACAACCACACTAACATTGTCAAGAATCATATAATTTAGGTTTCGCTATAAATGATGAATGAGCCTCCGGTTCCAAACCAAAATGTAAGTTTTAAGTTTGCAAACATTTTTACACGTCAATAATATTTTAAAAACTAGATGAGGTCGGCATTTTCTATCTGATGACTCTGAGATGAAAGGCCAAAATGAACTCAGAGTTCACAGTTTCTTTTAAAGTCCAGACATAATCTTGGTCAGATCATGTGAAGACCATGTAGATTGGTGTCTTAAATGGTCTTTTGACAGAAATAATCACGCTGACTGAGTGGACCTGTCCAATCAGTGCACGCAATCAATCAATAAGTGCAGTGTTTGTCAGTAATCATGCAGCTCAACTTGTAGCTCAACACAAGTAGCTTCAGCTCACTACGGTCCAACTCAGTCTATACCTCCGGGAAACAAAAGCATCTGCGACATTCAATTGTTTTTCGACCCTCTTTGAGCGAAACTTTACGACTGGTTATAGAAGTTTTGGCTAACTTCGAATGAAAGATTGGGATTCGTTTTGCCTTCAGTAGTCAAACGGTTCTATGTGTGTTAAATGATTCAATTGATACTTCAAAATATATAAAATGACCAGACGTCACGTGACTAGAGAACAGGCCATTTTTTTGGCCAAATAATCAGCATCGCCCTACAACGCGGCAATGCTGACAGCCTTTGGGCACTTTTCTTGTTGACAGCGATGCGGAAAAATTTTTTGATGCCCCTTTTCTATCTCTGTTATATACATGTACATATTATTAATAATATTTTAAGTCAATATAAAACTATATATTTATTAATTGAAATAGCAGAAAATATAAATGTAGTTGTCTTTATACTTTCAGATGTTGTTTCATCGAGGCAACGACTGTGAAGCTACGTATCTGCACCCGTAGCGCCGTGCTACGAGATTGGTGCTACGAGCTACGAGAAAAATACTACGAGTTACGCAGCGTTTATTTGCATGTTTAAATTTACAACACGGTAAATATAAATAGCGTTTCAAAACACGCCGATTCGACCAAAGTAAACCAACTTGAAAGTACGTTACAAAAAGAGCATTTATTAGTAATACTTTTTCCTAGCAGCGAGAACTGTGGTGACCCAGTGGTGAGCGCTCTGACTTACGTTTTGTAGGTCGTAGGTTCGAACCCAGATAGGTGCTTTACTTCGTGTAAATAGTTTCATAACCACTGCTCTCATGACGGTGAAGGAAAACAGCGTGAGGAAACCGGCATGTCCCAGAACCAATAATTCGAAGACATGTGACATCTACCAACCCGCACTGGGGCCGTGTGGTGGATTATAGCCCACTCCCTCTCAGAGAGGAAACCGAAGTCCCAGCAGTGAGAAAATTACAGGCTGGTTATGCTACTTACTTCTAAATCCCAAAACAAACTATCCCTCTTATCAAAATATTTGGCATAACCTACACAAACTCGATACTTATGTCACGCGTGACCATTTATCCGTTATGCCATCCATTTGTCCACCATTGTTAATGATAGAGAACGTTTTTGGGGTTCCGAACGTGTGATAAAAACGGATTTCAATGGATTTTCCATTAGTGACGTCAGCCCGCATTGTGAACGGAAATAATTTTGATAACTATACTGTTTTGGAGAGAATTGTTTGGGAAGAATTTTGTTTTAATGAAAATGGTTTGATCATGTTGAGAGGATGAAAGGTGATTAACAAAATGTATCATATACCTTTATATGTAGCTATATGTATGTAGCATGTTCGCGTGTGTCCAATGCCCAGAACTTGTACGTACTCGTATTAGTGGCAAATAGAAGGACACACAACTTTGTGTATAGGAGCGTCCTAGAATAATGTTCCGTTCTGAGCCCATGAGTGCAACGGCCAAACAACAAGCAGAGTACAACCAGAATTGATTGTCAAATTCTAAATTAACGCGAGCGAAGCCGCGGGCAAAAGCTAGTTCGAAATAAAACTAGCTCAGAACGTTCCTAACAAAATTCTCTCAGATTACAGCAGCTAACCAGTACGTTGTACAAAGATCACGTAATAACAAATTCTATTTACCTTATTCGTTTATAGCACTACTCTCTAGACTAAAGGCAATCTTGGAGGCTGAGGTAACAAGGGCTAAGCACCTACATAATATGACCATATTATGTTAGCCCAGCAAAATTGCATTCACTAAGCGATTTTGGGGGCGGCGTGCAGTGGAGCGGGGAGTTTAATATGTTGTTGTGGTTTTAGATTGGTTTTTGTGATGATGAAGTGATTGTGGTACTATTGGTAAATCATTGGAAGTTTTTGTTTCAATATATTTATGTACTATCGAATTATCAAAGTACAAACAAGAAAAAAAAACGGTAAAGTGCAAGTCGGACTCGCGCACCAATGGTTCCGTAGAAATTTGTAAGTATGTAACTGCAAATTTACGGTTTTCGGGAGTTTTCCTTTTCAAAACATTAAAATTGATAATAATTTTTGAACCGTAAAAAAATTCACCAACATTCTCCGGGTTAAAAAGTTTGAAAATGACTTTGCCCACGCCTCTATTCGATTTAATCCATACTTCCAAGGTATACTAAGTAGTGAAAACGATTATTCTTAAAAACCTACTTTGGCAGCACAAGACTTCACTATAATCTCTCATATTAAACTTTTAGCTTTCTTCGTCCACCGAGACTCTCTGTCCGCCGCCCCTAACAGTCTATTATGTTCAGGCATTAGTATTCCACTCCGTCCGAATGTTTCCCTTTATATTCCGCGCGTGATTCCAACAATTCGCAGGATATCGGCCAACGAACACGATTCGCAGGCCTGGAGCCTATTTGTATAGGGAATCGGTTTAAAATGAGTATGGTGGGCCGTAATACGTCTAATATTAGCGTGGGATCTTCGATCATAATAAAATTGTATGCAATTTCAATATTTAGTTTTAATTCTGCAAAAAAAACTAGATCCAGACGGCAAGGTTAAGAACCTTATCGGTGATTACATTTTCTAGTCGTTTACGATTAAATACTGACAGACTATATGTCTATGAACGTAGAATATTCATACTTATGTGTCTACGAATTGTAATAGGTTCAGCTGATTAGGATTCCGCGATGGGTGACTAAGTAGGATAGTGCCATTTCTTTTTAGAACTCAAAGAACATTTATTTAAAGGATCCGGCACATAATAATACACATGATCATCTGTGGAAGTGGTGGGTCACAAGGAGATTGACCCTTCTGTCTGCTCAATTGTAAAGGCATTATAGCTATTTGCCGTGCTCCTTTCTGCCCAGTTCCCAGTTACCTACCACTAACCTATTTGCCTTAATCCGTTATAGCCCTTATAAAGGACCATACTCGTATTTATCAGTTGACCTAGGTACTACAAGGTGTCCTCGAGGCGAAAGTACTCGCGTCACTGTATCGGTGGCGCGAGGAAATGAGGGCGCGGGGCGAGCGACCGATGCAGCGACACTGGGAGCTGCGTCGGTCTCAGCTCCGCGAGGTCCTGGTGGCGGAATGGCGGGACAGGCTTTTGCGCCCTACCGCCGGCCTCGTCACCATCGAGGCGGTCCGGCCGGTGCTCGAGCGCTGGCTCGGGAGGAGGCACGGCTCCCTGTCGTTTCGTGCGACGCAGGTGCTCTCGGGGCATGGTTGCTTCGGGAAGTACCTGTGTCGCATAAACAGGGAGCCGGACGCCCGGTGTCACCACTGCGTCGACTGCCGGGAGGACACGGCGCGGCACACGCTGGCAGAGAGTGCCGCTTGGGAGGAGCCGCGCCGTGCCCTCATCTCAAGAGTAGGCAGTGACCTATCGCTGCCGGCCGTGGTCGAGTCTATGGTCGGCGGCGAGGAGTCCTGGGACGCGGTGGTTTCCTTCTGCGAAACAGTCGTCTCGCAGAAGGAGGCTGCGGAAAGGGAGAGAGAGATCTCGTCCCCTCACCCCGCCCGCAGCAGGCGCACCGGGCGTCGGCGGAGGGCGGACAACGCCCTCTTCCAGCCCCCCTAAATGGGTCCAGATGTGTGGGGGGCGACGGACGTCCCCAAGTCCGTCGCCCCCCACACATCTGGACCCGAGGCGGCGGCGCGTAGTGTTCCACGCGCGCCCCTCTTAGACGTCGCGGGGGGTGTTTAACACCTCACTCCCCCCCTGACACGAGGAGAGGCCCGCTGGAGCGGGCCAGCACCAGCCGGGGGTTGCGGAAGTATCGTAAAAAAAAAAAAAAAAAAATGGTACTACAAGGTGTAACTTAAATAACGCACAAACTCTTAAGGGGTCATTGTACTCATCATTATGAACAACTTTTACTATGGGACCAAACCTGAAATCGCGAGAAAAAAAAATCAGCTGTTCCCTACATTTATGTTCGCATAACTCGTCAAAATGTAGGGAACAGCTGATATTTTTCTCGCGATTTCAGGTTTGGTCCCATAGTAAAAGTTGTTCATAATGATGAGTACAATAACCCCTTAAGAGGTTGTGCGTTATTTAAGTTACACCTTGTATATTTCCTTTAATCCGTTATGCTTACTCCCCTAGGAACATATTTAGCAATTTACCAATATTTTTTTTTTAGTCTACATTTGTATTGTGTAATATTGATAATAATAATAATAACGTTTATTTAAAGAAACTTAGACATAAGTTACAAGATATTTTAACAAAATTATTTAAGTCAATACAAGCGATGTAGTCATCTGTAGTCGAACTAGGCAGAGCCTGTATTTCGACTATCAGCGCCAAACCCCTCGAGTATTAAACATATATAATTAGCCAGTAACATTTCATTTGTATCTTGTACAATATCATTTTAACAATTGATAATATATTTTCTTTACATGTGGATTAGAGAAAGAATAAAAAAAAAAATATACAAAATAAAAACATAAAAAGAAAAAGAGTTTGTGTAGTATTTGCATGCAGGCCCTCTTATTTGTGTGAGATGAGGATGTACGTGTGTGGTGTGTAAGAGGATGTGTATGGCGTCGTCTAGTGTTCTGCTGTGTATGGTGTTGTGGTGTGAGTGAACGTGTGAGTGTTTGTGTGCATGTTGTGAGAGATGTATGTTATATTTTATTATAATGGTTTTTCTAGGATGCTATGTACAGAAGAAGTTCAGTCTGTTCATAGGTAAGACTTTTCAGGTATTCGGTAAGGTAAGTTTCCTCTTGCATTGCATTTTTTTTTTTTGCGTTTTGTTTTTTGAATTTTTTGATGGTGTAAATAATAAAGAATATTCTATCCTATGATAAAGTTGATAAATATCCACTAACCATATTATCCCTGGAACAAATCCTACCCAAAGCTACACGAAGAAACTTGACAGACATCATTTACGAACAACTCCGCTCTCGTAAAACTTAATTACAACAAGTAAAATCACAAGTTAGGACAAACTTCTTCGTCAAAATGTTGTAAAAAACGTTATTTGCTGAGAAAAAGAACGTCTCCGGTCGTTAGGTGATTCTTATTAATTTGTACTTTTATCAGTTAAAACGCTGATATAGACTCACTGAATAAGATAAGATATATTTACTTGCTAAAACATGTCATCAATTTCTCACACAACCATTAAGGTTATCAATATATCAATTTTCCTAGCCTTTTCCCAGGGGTTGGCTTCCAGTCTTACCAGATGCACCCGAATACAAGTATTTTACATGAAGTGACTGCCTATCTGACCTCCACCACCCAGTAACTGGGTAAAGCAGGTTGTTAGACTTTCGGGTTTCTGACGACCCGTAAACACTGCAAAAAAAAAACACCCCGTAATTTTCAAAAAATTAATAAAATAAATAATGCAATTTATGTGAATTTATCATCTTAGTGCTGTTTGTAAACCTTTTTTTTCTATAGGTAATAAAACCAAACGAAAGAAAGAAACTGCCGGTCGATTCTGTAAAAATCTCACCCTGTAATCATAAGTAAAGTGAGCACTTAACAGTGTTAATCCCTAGCGAATGACAGCTCACTCCACGCTCACTTCACCCAAGCTTTCACGGTGAGATGGTTACAGAATCGCACGGCTGGTTAAGACTAAAAACTAACATTGAAATGAGTTGTGGACCATTTGTATTTTTTTTTTATTCTTGCAAAGCTCGTTATTAGGAGTTTCTTAGCAAAGCTCTTCAGGCGATAACTTTACCATTGAAACCCTACAAATAATGATCCAAAAAATATTTTATTACCATCAACATTATCATTTCAGTCGAAAGACGTCCACTGCTGGACACAGGCCGCCTCCAAGCCTCGCCATTTCGACCGGTTCAGTGCTTCTCGCATCCAGCGGATTCCTGCGGCCTTCACAAGGTAATTGGTCCACCTTGTGGAAGGCCTTCCAACACTACGTCTTCCAGTACGCGCTCGCCACTCCAGAACCTATAAAAAATATAATGATTAATGTTGAAACCAGCTTTACAAAAACATTTCTCACCGCACCTGACGTTACCCACATTTTCCAGTAGTTGCCCTATCTATCAAAATGACATCTTTGAGAGACCCCTTTAATTTTCCCGGGAACACTGGATTAACGACGACTTTCTTTTGGACCGTCTCTAATTAAAAACCTTAAATGAAAACCACGGTTTTACGACAACACCTTTGTTTTTTTAAACTGGTGTACTTTGGGTGGATTACGTTTTGACAAATGATTTTGTTTTGGCTTGTGATTGCGTAACAAACTGTTTTTTGTCTGAAGTTGCGTCAGTTTGTAGATGGGTGGTCATTTTCGCCATGGAATCGAAAAAATGTCTCGAAAATTAAATTCTAGAGCATATGGAATATTTGTAGTCGAAATTAAAATTCATAAATTGTGCTGAGAATCAACACTTTTTGAACGTCATAATAACATTTACTTTTGCGAATTACGACAGTGCCTCAAAACGCCCGCTCTTCACCACTTCCTAGTGCATTACCTAACCACATGAGTCCCTGAGCACGATACCGGACACGATACACATATGACATACGATAACGGACGAATTATCGTATGTTATAAAGTCCTGATTGTATGTATACTTCCTAACACACATATTCGTTTTTCGATTAAAATCGGCGCTGCTACACCTGATTTAGTTAACCAATGAGAATTCAAATGTTGATTAATGTTGTATAATCTCAGGACTTAGGGCCCATTTTGTCCGTTATTAAGGACAACCGGTCTTTCCGATATCATGACGTATAAATATGGCGGACTCAGGAGGCTAAGAAGAAAAGTGAAGAAAAAGTGACGCAACAAACTCCCCAGCAGCACAGATGTCTGTTATGTAAGTTAGAAGTACTTGATCCATAACATACGCCGTTACGTCTCTGGTCCAATGGTCACAGATCTGCTGGTAAAAAAATCCTCTTATCTTTATGCTGTACCATCTCTATTATGATAATATTTACATTTAAATAGTTTGTGTTGTATGCATATAAATCGACAAATAAATAAATGAAACATAGTTAGCTCGTGCCTTGAAAACAACAGCAAAATTAAGTTAAAATAATGGTTACAAGTTCACATGATAACAATAATTGCTATATTTTTTTCAGAAACTCCGAGAATTTATAAGAATTTTTTTATTGTTTTCTTTTAGATAGAATTCTCTTATAAAAAGTTTGATTATGAACATCTCGAATTAGTTACCTCTCATCGAGTATTTCGGGACATCGGCAAGCGGTTGATCTACTCTTCACGTGACCATTTTTTGATCAAGGAATTACTTTTAACTGCCAGCCTTTAGGCACTTTTCCCACCGACAGCGATGTGGACGAATTTTTGATACCCAATGAGCTCTTCCCGTTTTTCCTTCAGCAGTGCTATTCTGTAAAAATCTCACCGTGAAAACTTAGGTGAAGTGAGCGAACATGAGCTGTCATTAGGGATTAACACTATTGACACTGCTCACTTCAAGCTCACTTCACTTATGATTTATCGGTGAGATTTTTACAGAATCGAATCGATTTTTACTTGTACATAATATATGTACATTTTAGTATAAACTAACAAACTTAAAATAATAGGTAATATTTAGGTACAGACGCCAGCACATCAAGCTACCCGAAACTGTCAGATTTTCCCGATCAACTTTGAACCTTATACTATAGCAATAAAGTTGAAAATCTATTAAAGAAATCTGACAGATTGTAGTAGCTTGATGTGCTGGCGTCTGTACATATATATATAAAAGAAAACAAGGGTAAAAAATCATTGTGCATCATAAAATTCGTCCGCATCGCTGTCAGCGGGAAAAGTGCCCAAAAGCCTGGCAGCATTGCTACGATGTATTAAATCTAATAATTACAAGGCAATTCATTCACATGAGACATTTCAACTTTGGGATTGCAACGCAACTGCGATGCCTCTGGTAATACAGTAGTTGCTATTTTGTAAGGATCTCTCCTTGAAAAGTTATGTGAAGTGAGCTGTCAATCGCTAGATTCCCTAACGTCGGCAGTGCGATTCTGTAACCATCTCACCGTGAAAACAATGCTGTCAATGTCATCCTTCTTGATACTAGGGATTGACTAAGCATACATTCACAATCATAATCGAGATTTTAATAATATTTTTTATGCTAATTCTATTGATCATTTTATATCGTTTCAAAGCTAGTATTTTAGGTGTTAAAACATTTCTATTTTATGGGGTTTTAAAATGAAATAGCAAAACAGAAACTCACTTAGAATCTCAATGTTGTTCCTTAGACTAGTCCTAGTCAAATAAAGGAGATAGTAGGGTGACAGTTCACTTGAAGCTCACTTCACCTACATCTTCACGTTGACATTGTTACATAATAGACTGGTTGATATCCATCGACGGCGCTGACCCTCTCGTCAGGTGAGATGCCTGCTTATTTCCTACAAAATAAAATACCTAATACACGAAAAGAAACACTTTTTCTCTACAAACATTAAACCCTTTCTTACGAAGTTTTAGTAAGTAAACCCACAAAAACTTTTTTTTCTCCAAATAAACGTACAACAAACGTTACATAAACTCACAACAATAAAAGCTATTCGGAACAAAATAAACCAAAGTTATATCCAATTTTCAATTAATCGAAGTGTACACGAATATAACACTAACATTATAAAGCTGTGTGCATAAGTGCGGACCGAATAATAAACCGCTTATTTGAAGAATAAAAGAAAAAAAAAGTTACTGAGATACTTAGCATAACACACATCTGTATTTTCCGAAGGGGAAGGCAGAAGAATAAGAATAATAATATATTTATTTGCTTAAAAATATGGTATAGAAAGATGGTAAAATTCAAAATAAGAAGAGCATACATGTTTTCGCTTAACAGTTATAAGCGTGCAAATTTTCACAAGCATATTTAACATTTATTGTCAAAGAAGTCTTTGACGCTATTAAAACTATAACTACACAACCATTCATGCAAGTTATTTTTAAATAATCTCATATTTAAAGTCTTGAGATTACTAGGTATCTTATCTACACTAATATAATAAAGAGGAAAGATTTGATTGTTTGTTTGTATTGAATAGGCTCCGAAACTACTGGACCGATTTGAAAAATTGTTTTACCATTAGAAGTCGACATTATCCTTGATGAACATAGGCTAATTTTCATTCCTTGAAAATGCTTCATTCCTCAGGGAAAACGGGTAATAGGATTTAAACGGCGGGAATTCCGAATTCTACGCAAACGAAGTTGCGGGCGGATGTCAATTACCTATATGCATATACATATACACACATATTTTGCTAGTCTCGGAAGGATATCCAGTACGAGTCTGTGGGGGTCTCCTCGGTTACGAGGGTATAAATAATCTGAATGACTAAATAATTCCTTATGCTTCCTCACAAACATGTCATGTTTCATATATGTAAAGAGACGGTAGCGGCAACAAGGCAAGCTTTTTAAATATCGGCCTACAGGATTCGTCAGAGGTGTAAAGCCGGTCTTTTCTGGTCTTTTCTAAAAACCGCACCGTGAAAACTTAGGTGAAGTAAGCTGTCAATAGTATCAATCCCTAGTATCAGGTGGAATGACAGCTCACTTCAAGCTCAATTCACTTTAGTTTATATTCGGCAGGAGTTTAAATTCCTTTCATGCATGCCAGGCCGTGTTAGCCCGTCTGGTAATTATAATTATTGTGCCACTTTTTGTCTTCTGAAGCCTAAAGTATAGTAACTAGTATAAGTTTACGATATCCTGACATTTTCATCAAAACTTAATCCACGTTAAGATTTCCCTATGTTGGATGCATGTCGGACACAAATCTTACGTGCACCAGACTTGGAACAACTCTCTGTAGGCCAAGCAAATATTAGCTCCATGCAAAATCATAAACACGATTCGTACCGTAAGACAAATCACTTGGCACTTGCTCAGAAGACATGCGCAGTCACTCAGTATGAAATACTGTAACACAGCCACATGTAACTCAACTGCAGTGTCACCAAAGTTACGTACATTCCCCTCGGGTATAACAAGCCTAATTTCATGTTAGTTTCAATTAATGCTGTTAATGCTGTACACACGAACATAACAGTAACACTATAAAGTTAGCTGCACAAGAACATAGAATAAGAATTTGTAGAAGGGAATCTGGGAAATTCCTCATCATATAAAAACTCAGCTCATCATCTACCTAGCCTTTTCACATATATGTTGGGGTCGGCAACCAGTCTAACCGGAGGCAGCTGAATACCAGTATTTTATATAGAGTGACTGCCTATCTGACCTCCACAACCCAGTTACTGGGTAATACGATACTCCTTGTTAAGACTGGTTGTCAGACTTTCAGACTACTGACAGCCTGTAACGACTGTCAAAAATCCACGAATAACAGCCGGGACTAATGGCTTAACGTGCTTTCCGAGGCACGGAGTGGTCTTGGTATGTTAAGATGGTCACCCATCCACGGACCAACCGCGGCAAGCGTAGCTTAACCTGATCGATCGACCCGTGCGGCTGTTATTACTTAGCCACGGGCCCCTCAGCTGTTTTTTTTTTTTATATAACCGACGATTTTCAACTCAGGGGGGTCCAGAATTATGTAGGTACTGAATCCATGGTAACGTTGATGTCTTTGCCACCCTGTATATTATTAATTGGAGTTGACTCATAGACTTTTATATGCTGGTGTTTCTGCGAAAATAAAGCATTTTTTTTTTCTTTCTTTCTCTCCGAACGCATTCAAAATCGTGCTTTTCGCCTACAGTCTCGGGAGTAAGATCCATTCAACACAGTCAGGATTATCTCATCTCCTGCGTGCCAGATATACGCTTAAGTTTTAGCTCGGGCGACCGCGGGTCATAGTATGATGGAGGGGAGCGCTAAGGGCCTTTTTATTATCATCATCAGAAACACAGTTCAGAGACAATTTTGGCGGTGCAAGCACAAAGGAAAGTATATAAGCTTCACTTCTGTCATCATTCAGCCTGAAGACGTCCACTGTTGGACATCAGTTTCTTAAAAACATCGCCACAACGCGATTTTTGTATTTTTTTTTTCTTCGCCTTCCCGCATCCAGCAGATTTCCTCAACCTTCACCCGGTCACCGATCCACCCTGTGGGAGCCAGTATGCTCCAGAACTTTTTAGCTACATAAGCCATTCGTTCTACAGGCAATTCTGTTCACTACGATTTTCTTAATCTTTGACAATACCAAGTCAAACTCGCTTAGCAATCTTCCACAAGATTAAGTCGACGGCGTGGTAAACAAAAGTTGAGCGTCTGTACCACAGCGTCCGCTTAATGTACCTGGTAGCCAGGTACAGGTATTAAGGAGTTTCATAATTTATTATCAGCTGAGATTTTGTTGAGGAAGATAGTTGTTGTGTCTAATAGAATAGAATAGAATAGGTATTTATTTGCGTAGAATGTAGGTACATAAAAATAAATTGTTAAATTATACTGGGTGTCCAAAAAGTCATGGATTACCTTTTACCTGTTGATGGGCCACATTGGGAACTACCAATAAAAAAAACTTACCTACTGCAGTAAAAGTCTTATGGTTTCCGAGTTTTTTGATGTTTAATGAAATTTTGGAAAATCTCTACCTTTGATCAGTTTTTTTCATGCCGTTTCTACGAATGAAAACTTTTTCGAGTACAGGTTTTTATTTTTATCTTGAATCATCCTACTATCGATTGAATACAATAAAGTTACAGATATCTTCTTTTAAATACCTTTAATTTAGTTTCAAACTTAAAATTTTCACTAAAAAAAATTTTACCTTATTTTTGATCGGCCCTGGTGAAAAAAAAAATTATTACTAGGTCATTTTTTTTTATTTGTAGATCCCAATGTGGCCCATCAGCAGGTAAAAGGTAATCCATGACTTTTCGGACACCCAGTATAATGGGATCCATGTACAGACATGTGCATATAAATCTACTACAATCTCTCAAATTTCTTTAATAGATTTTCAACTTTATCGCTAAAGCATAAGGTTCAAAGTTAATTAGGAAAATTTGACAGCTTCGGGTAGCTTGATGTGCTGGTGTCTGTACATTCTGCCTTAATGTAATACAAAGTAGAGGATAGCACTCGTAAAGATATTACAAAAAAATATAATTTAAGAAATTCTGCACAGAATAATAACATTTATCTACAAGTAATTTCTTTGAAACGTTTTTTTTTTTAATTTTTGGAACGGTAAGTTTTTAATCTGGTCAGGTATTTTATTAAAGATTACAGGAGCCAAGGAACCAGGAAACCCAGCTTATTAAAAAGAAATGTGATGTGTATCATCACATTTCTTTTTAATAAGCTGGTTTTAAATACGCCCGTGCATAGTAGCGTCTGTGGGGGCATTTGTTATTAATTATTCTTTAAGCTGTTTTTCGTTGGGTAGGAAGATATGCATGGAATGGCGTTCTATCTCACTTAATTATCAGATAGAAAAATCTCACCGTGAAATCATAAGTGAAGTGAGCACTTAATAGTGTTAATCCCTACCATTAGGGAATGACAGAGCTCACTTCCCGCTCACTTCACCTAAGTTCTCACGGTGAGATTTTTATAGAATAGCACTGCTGGTCAGAGTTTTTGGACTAGACTGATTTATATTTGCATTAGTTAAAGCGAAAGCGTCAGGGTAGTCCGCGAGATTCAATTTTTGTTACGTTTTTTTTTTTACAATTAAATTACCTTACCTTACCTTACATTACCTTACCTAAATGCATACAGTATAAGGTTGTATGTCGATCTTAATATGATTCGCGGCCGTAATAAATATTCATTAGAATTATAATCATAAAAATCATTAATACATCTCTCTAAGTTCATATTACCCTCATCATCTGCCTAGCCTTTTCCCAACTATTTTGGGGTCAGCTTCCATGTCTAACCGGAAATACCTCTAATTTCCCTACATTTTGGCAATTTTTAGACATTGATTGTCGCTGAGATGAAATTGCGACTGGATTTTGAACGTTTTTAATTACGGGAATTGTTTTGCTATATTTTAACTAGGTAACTGGTAGTCTCTCTACTTTACATCATAGTTTCTCAACGTGTGCGATACCGCCACCTCGTGGGCATTTGAGACTTTCATGGGGGCATTAGAGGAGCCAGAGAAAATTATATATCCTATTTAACAAATATACAACAAACATGTTAAAATTTAATCGTAGCAATGGCTGTTTTAGATTCGCGACAGATGATAAATTAAAATAATTGGTTGGTTGTAATAGAAAAAAAAAATTGGTTGTCTATAAAGTCGGTTTACGTACGATAATTTTACGTGATAACGATGGAGTGGAAGAGAGATAGATGCGTCACAAGCCGAACGCTTAAGCCGATCGTGCCTCTCTATCGCTTGTTCCGCGCTGTCGCTTGCACGCTCGGTTCAGGCGGACCGTGACAATAAGTCATGCTTTTTCGTGCATGCAGCTGGC
Source organism: Eremobia ochroleuca (assembly GCA_949629135.1). Classification (NCBI taxonomy): domain Eukaryota; kingdom Metazoa; phylum Arthropoda; class Insecta; order Lepidoptera; family Noctuidae; genus Eremobia; species Eremobia ochroleuca. The sequence continues at coordinate 15,663,340 of OX451403.1, read as the reverse complement.
GTTCATCGATTTATAAGACGTTATCACGTCAAAAAAAAAATCTCAAAGTGGACGGTGGGCAAAATACGGTGGAGAACCAAATGTTTACATTATCCTTCAATCACAGATTGTCGTATGTGTCAACTTAATATCAGTATTAGCACGGCCAGAAATTCTTTCCATACCTAACAAAAACCTCAATAATTACCCACAAACTTGTAAACGCAGCCTTACCCGTCCAGTATTAACATATATTTTTCACATTGCAGCACGTATCATTACGCACAGCTCTGTAACGAACCAATTTTATGGAGTGCCTTCACGTTACGCAAATTACTTATGGTAATATCGTTTTTATAAGCGTATTATGTACGAATAACGTCCATTGTTTTGAGTTTTTCAAGAGTTTTGAAGGTATTTAAGGGATTGAAGTTATATGTATTTTTACCATTTTATTTTTATAAGACAAAATTATAACGACATATAATTTTACGGAAGGTTAAAATTTCAAATTTCGCTCGTTGAAATAAAATGAAATGTTTATTTCTTTTTTTTTTCTTTCTTTTTTTTTCTTTTTCTTTTTATTTCTTTTTTTTCTTCATTTCCATATTATAAGATAATTGTACACGTCAATATTTTAAAACTAGTACGAGTAGGCGCCGGGATTTTCCAGCTGACTGATCCCTGAAAAGAAATGCCGAAACAAACTCAGAGGTCACGGTCTCTTTTAATCTCTTTATATTGTAAGTTCCATGTTATATGAGGCGAGTCTATTCTCGGTTCTAACCAAATACATTTCTTGGACGTAATTCAAAGATGTTAATTAGACTGACACTTCACTAGTAACTTATCTCTTTATAGGGCTACAGGATTCCTTGAACGCGTGGACAAAATTGGAAATAAAAACTGCCATCTTCGAGCGCTAAAAGATTCTTGTAGCAGTACATACGACTGCACAATTCATTTACCATAGAAGAAATGCCACAGTCTATCAAAACGATCGTCATACAGCCTGACAAACTCTTATCAACAAACAGCTACACAATGACCTATTATTTGCTACTCTGTGACAGTAGGTACTATACATCACAGTTGTGCTCCAACTTCCTGAGGATTCATCAATCGTTTGCTTATGAAATACTCGTACAAATTAATCAACACAAGCTTCCTTTTATTCTTCACGATTGGTAGTGATACGACGTCGTGTCGCGAAAACGTTTGAAAATCGAGTATGTTTGCTTTCATTGACGACCGCGCTTACCATCAAGCGAGATTCTCGTCAAAAGTGAGCCCAACGAGCTAGTGAGCATGTATAATAAAAAGATACTATTTTTTCCTATCATGAGGGGAACATTACATGCTGAATATGTAATTGCATAATCAGCCTGTAATATTCCCACTGCTGGGACACAGGCCTCCTCTCGGTGAGAGGGAGTGGGCCGTAATCTACCACGCGGGCCCAGTGCGGGTTGGTAGATGTCACATGTCTTCGAATTTTTGATCCTAGGACATGACGGTTTCCTCACGATATTTTCCTTCACCTTTCTGAAAACAGTGGTGATGAAATAATTGACAGAAAGTAAAGCGCCTGTCGGGGTTCTAACCTATGACCTACAACTCGTAAGCCCACCACTGCTCTTTTTTTTTTCTTATTACACTAAAAATACAATTGAAAGTGGCTATATCTAACACATCAAAAATCATATATAACACATCAAAAATCCGTTGATTCAGATGTCAGAATCAAAGGATTGTCGATGTGTTTCAACCTTCAAGACAATGTTTTATGCTTCATAGATCACTTAACAGCAAGGATAGGCTTTTAAATTAAAGATTATTGTTATCTAAAGAATTAAAAGTACCGGTTTAGACGTAATAACCCTTATTTATATGAATTTTACTTTTTTAAGCAAATTAAATTTATTTGGACATATCATTAGCTCTATAATAAGGAAAAATATTTAAAAAAATATATTCATAAAAATACTTTTTTTTTTCTAAATAGCTGGTGGAAATTTACATCTTTATGTAATCAGAACGAATCTACTGGGAACAAAATGAATTGAATATCTCTAACAATTGGGGAATCCCCGTGCTCTGTGGAAACGAAAACATGACATTGGATTGGTTGATGGAAATTTCCATCACGATGCAGTTAAGGGATAAACAAAATTAAGCTCAATACAATCAAGATTACAACTAGGTACAACAAATTACTCTAGAATCTCCACAAAAACCATTTACAACTCACGATTGTATTGGAAACTAAACCAACGAACTATCAATCTTTACCGAACAGCGACAAATTAAAACGAATGATCGTTTAAATATCGATTCCTCTGAGTTTTCTCGATCAATTCGTTATTGTGTCAAAACTATTGTGGGATAGAAACTATGCTTTGTAAGTGATTAGTCTTTGTCATTCTTCTTTTTCATTCGTGTAGTATGCTTAAGTGATTAGGAGTATTGAGACTGAGAGAGATCTAACGATAAATGTTTATGAGTAAATGTTTACATATGTAATATGCTATCTCGACTCCAGAGGTGCAAAACGATATACCTTCTCGTACTTACATACGTATCAACAAGGAGGGCAACATGTTCAAACTTATTCATCTGCCTAGCCTTTTCCCAACTATGTTGGGGTTGGCTTCCAGTCTAACCGGATGCAGCTGAATACCAGCAATTTACATGGAGCGACTGGCTTTCTTACCGCCACAACCAGTTACTGGGTAATACGATACCCCTTGATAAGACTGGTTGTCAGGCTTTCGGGTTTCTGACGACTCGTAACGACTGTCAAAGATCCACAAATGACAAGGCCACGGAGGGGCCTTGGTATGTGAAGATGGTCAACTATCCACGGACCAACAATGGGAAGCGTGATCAACCTATTCTGTTCCTTAAATCAAAAGGCAAGTTTCTTTATAGTTTTAGTAATGAGTCACTCATTTACTGTAACGATTTTTCTTTTATCAATTGCTTTTTTGATAATTATGTTCTGATAAGGAGAAAAAGTAAGGAATCGTCGTATGGTTTTGTTACATGTTAAAAACAGATCTACATCCCAGACGGATACACAAACTCCAAAAAAACTAACACATCAATAAAATACATCACGAACGAAACGAAAACCAATAAAACGTGAAAAATAGTTGCCCATCTAGAACGCAGCCGAGCGTGTAACGGAATATCTCACAATTGGTATACCGCGAAAATGTTTGCCGCGTATAAATCAAGTTGTCAGTGTTGCCGTTATAAATTCGCGGGCCGCCGCCGCGAACGCACCTGGCAACATTTACCTTGATTGCGAACGCGGCGCGCTGCATTTGCCTTCCTACCACGTGCTGAACAGGCAAAGCGCACCACCACATTAGCAACTTCCCACCCCCTCTCTCTCAGTGGAAATTAAGACCATCGCGGGGGAGATGTTAGTGGCGTGAAGGTCTTCACACAATGGTCGGTGTTGGAACCATTCGTCACCAAACTTTCTTGCTTTGCGTTCTTTATGTATGGCTCTTTGTCTCCCAGTAATGAGTCAGAAACTCTTGGAATTAGTCTGGTATGTTTCACGCCCCGCTTCCTAGGTAAGGCACTCCATTCGACTAATAAAAAAGTTATGAATGTATGCTTGGTCCTGAGTTTTAAATGGAATTAATTTCCAAGTTTGTGTTCTACCTTTTATATACTTTGTTGATGATGTTCTTTTAGAGTTTGGGGATTTAATGCAATTTCTGTTGCTTTCGCATTGTTTTAACAGTAATGTTTCCATATTTCACTATTTAGCTAACTTATTTATGGGCAAACTAGAATGCCCGGCCATATTGCTTGCGTAAAAGTTTTACATTTTTGTATACGTTGGAGATTTGAGAAACTACACTTTTCATTTTGGCTAAGTAGGTACTTATGTCACACTCTCTTGGACCTTTTCCTGCAGTGGGATTCTGTAGCCATCTCACCGTGAAAACTCAGGTGAAGTGAGCGAGGAGTGAGCTGTCAGTGTCATCCCACCTGATACTAGGGATTGACCAAGCATACATTTACAATCATAATCGAGATTTTAATAATATTTTTATGCTAATTCTATTGATCATTTTATATAAGTTTAAAGTATTTAACTGTCAAACATTACTATTCCGTGGAGTTTTAATCTAGGAAAAAAAAGACTAGTCCTTATATAAGGACTAGTTTAGGGAAAAAAACAATAAAAAAAAAGAACAAAATTGATATTCTGACTAAGTTTCTGTTTTGCTAAATAAAATTGTAATAAAAATGTTTGATAAATTTTTTGACAGCTAAAATACTAGTTTTGAAATTATATGAAAGGATCAATAGAATTAGCGTAAAAAATATTATTAAAATCTCGATTATGATTGTAAATGTTTGCTTAGTCCTAGCATCAGTGGGATGACACTGACAGTTCACTGCACGCAAGTTTTCACGGTGAGATTTTGACAGAATCGACCCGCTGGCTACTGTTTTAAATGTACGGTCAGGGAAAATATTTTTTTTAATCAAATTGACACACTAAGTACATCAATTTGCCGCATTATAGCCATTTCACTGATTTCATACAACTGTCAAGAATGACAATTTTGATTTGAATATACGGGTAATTTAGGTTCGTAGTCAATTTGATAAGAGGGGCCCGTGGCCAAACAATAACAGCCGCACAGGTCGATCGATCAGGTTAAGCTACGCTTACCGCGGTTGGTCTGTGGATGGGTGACCATCTTTACATACCGGGACTCCTCCGTGCCTCGGAAAGCACGTTAAGCCGTTGGTCCCAGCTGTCATTCGTAGATCTTTGACAGTCGTTACGGGTAGTCAGGAGCCCGAAAGTCTGACAACCAGTCTTACCAAGGGGTATCGTATTACCCAGTAACTGGGTTGTGGAGGTCAGATAGGCAGTCGCTCCATGTAAAATACTGGTATTCAGCTGCATCCGGTTAGACTGGAAGCCGACCCCAACATAGTTGGGAAAAGGCTAGGCAGATGAGTCAATTTGATAAGCAATTAATTTCTCTGACTTTACCGTTATACAACTGACACTATTAATTAATTATATACATATATAGTTGTAAAATCTATCATCGGATCGATCAACATGGGCTCAACCCTACTTTAGAGTGCTCGGTACAGTCGAAGACATAGGTAAGTACAGTCCGTTCTCAGTTATTTTCCCTCTGGCTTTGCGTCACTGTAAAAATCAAAGTGATCTTTACTGTCGTATCAATAAGGTTACTATTGAGTTGCTGTCATTACCAAGTCAGTTAAAATCACAATGATATTTATCCTATTTAGTTTCTGTTCGGTTGCTGCTGTCAGAGATAAAATAACTGTGAACGTCTATAATAAGCTATTAATCGTCCCCTTTGACAGATATCATGTCTCAGACATGTTGACAAAACCAACCTAAAATTGAATAGATAATCCAACAAGAGGGCGGTTGTTGTCGAATTTTAATAGAGTGATATGCAGCCGATGGAATAAGTTCCCGACAACGCAGCAGCAAAGTTCCGCCCGAGTTCCAGCCTGTTTAGTTTGAAAATCACGAGGAGGTACGAATCTATCGGTGAATTGGAGAGGTAGTTAATGTTTTGGCGATTTTTTTTCATTTACACTGTAACTTAATATCACATTACGCCTCTATTTCCGAAGAGGTTAGGCAGTGTGCCTATACAGGTTAAAATTGGAAACATGCGACAAATCGCAAAAAAAAAATCAGCTGTTCCCTACATTTATGTTCGCATAACTCGTCAAAATATAGGGAACAGCTGATTTTTTTTTTTCGCAATTTCAGGTTTGGTCCCATGGTAAAAGTTGTTCATAATGATGAGTACAATCTCCCATTTCGATTTGTCGCATGTTTTCAATTTTACCCTGTATATACACATATCAGCCAGTCACGTTAAAAGCCGTGTAATATGGCGTGAGCCTATACAACGTGTAACGTTAAATGCGCAAAACCTGAAAATAGTTTGATCAGAATAACGACCAGAATTAATTGAACCACTATTTAATATAGGTCACATTTTTCAAAGAATCTTCATTAAAAACGTTAGGTGTCTATTTATTAATAGTTCAAGCAAGCCAATGTCAGCGCGGTGCAGCGGCCCGGTGACGACTCCTCCCTCGATAAAGCGTCGTCGCAGACGAAAGAAACGATCAGAATGGCCAGTAAAACTAAAACAGCACATAAAACCTTTACAATTTTTTAATGACTTATTTTCTGTCTGAAATAGGTCAATTGAATTAAAAATCAGTTGGGGTGTCTGAGGTTTTGCGCATTTAACGTTACACGTTGTATTGCTATGAACCTAGCACAAATCCAGACTCTGGGCTGCTACTGAGATATTCCAGATGGAAAATTTGAGCTCAGAACCATCAGTAGCACTTGCGACCGCTACACCAAAACATTTATTTATTTATAACCATTTATTTATAATTTATTTCTACCGTGCGATTCTGTAACCATCTCACCGTGAAAGTTTGGGTGAAGTGAGCGTGGAATGAGCTGTCATTCGCTAGGGATTAACACTATTAAGTGCTCACTTCACTTATGATTTCACGGTGAGATTTTTACAGAATCGACCGGCTGGAATTAAAATGTAGGCAACAGAAAACTGTAGGTGATTGAATAAATTTAGTTTTCGGAGAAGCCAGCCGTTATTCTAGTAAACTTTTACCTAATTTAATTGAAATACTTTTTTACTAACTGTAATCTTATATGTATTTTTTTTTCAGGATTTTTAGAAGTCCCTGATCACCCTGCCGTCGTTCTCGGTCATGTAATTTTTTTTTTTTTTAGGTACATAAAGGTTTTGTGCAGGCCAAATGGGCAGTTAAATTAAACAATACATTATTCTACTAGCGACCCGCTTTGGCTTCGCACAGGTGTGATCAACTGAATAGACGTTAAATATATAAATAAAACATCTAGAGTTCTGTGCTATGTCTATGTTAAATATTATTGCATTATATACCTCGACCATACAGACTAAATTCTCTAAATGTACAAAATTCAAACTTCAGCAAAATCCATTGCGTAGTTTTAGTTTTGAAGAACAACGCGGCCACATAAACAGACATGAAAAGCGACTTTAATTCATAATATACTTCTATAATTCATCATTTCACTCTATTAGAAGAGCCTTTCTAGTAAATGAAACCAATAACGCAAACAAATTATTCAATCACCGTCTTTCTATGAAAACAAAATAAAAATCAATCTCGTAGCACATTCGTAGAACATACGTAGCGCCTCCGTAGTACATTCGTAACTCGTAGCGGTACCGGCAGCACGTGGAGTTCGTAGCGCAGCTGCGTCGTCAATATTGGTTAATTTGGCTCGCGGACTATGCGCGCCCCTCGACTCGCTTTGATATTGCCTGCATATATCTCTTATAGGAATTGGGACTTGATTGAGAATAATTTTGGGATATCTGACTTTTTTGTCGGAATGTTTTTGGTTCAGGAATAACTTATTGGTAAAAGGCTATCTACCGCAAAACATGTTTTGGAGGTACGGATGAAGACCAGCGCTTAAGTAATGATTGACCATCCATTACATATCGAAGCCTGTGTCCCAGCAGTGAGAATATATTTGGTGATTATATATTTGTTATGTAATTGTCAGTGGCGGACTAAGCCCGTCAGAGGCCCGGAGCGGCAAAGCTGAATGAGGCCCCCAGCTTTAAAAAAAATGTAGTTTTAAAAGCTTTTTATTCAGTTCTCATTTGTATGTAAAGATAAAGATATAGAAGAGATAGATAAGTGTTTATGTTCATTTCGTTAAAATCTGGCAAGTGAAATTTAAATTCGAATTAAATTATTTAGGCTAAATAAACATACTTACCTACAATATGGAATGGATATGGGTGAGGAAAATAAAATACGAATCGATCGACCAAAAAAAATAGATAAAATAAATCAAAGATATTTTTTTTTTTTTTTTGTAGCGTGTTATATGTGTTTTCGTGCCTTGAATTTACTGAACTCCTCAATAACTTCTATGAAATCGATTTCTTTGGAATTTTTTCTTTCTATTGAAAGCACGGCTAGGTTAACAAGTCGCTCTTGACCCATTGTACATCGAAAATATTTTTAACTAGTTTAAGTTTCGAAAAACTCCTCTCGCATGATGCAACCGAGATGCAAATGGTCAAGAAGTATATCTTGATGAAATTATGTAGGTACTAAGCACATTTTTAAAGTCTTGTTTAGGATTTGATGAGGGGAACGCGGAGGCATTTGGGGGCCCCCAAGACCGGAGGCCCGGGGCGAGCCGCCCCTTCCGCCCCCCGGTTAGTCCGCCACTGGTAATTGTCCATTTGGCTAACTAACTTCTTTACATTGCCTAAAAAACCTTAAAATGTTCTATTTCAAATAAAAACCATGAAGTCTGAGTTACTTAGCATCTTCATTTAATTATTAATGCCTTATAATAACAGTAATAATAATCATTTATTTCAAGTTACACAGACTCATTAATTTAAATGATCATAATATCATAAGTCACATTAAATAAACAAGCAATTAAATATATGGCCGATTCCTATAATTTATGGACCGTTATTGGAGTAAATTAAGACATAGTAATTTATTCATGAACAAGTAACTTGTATCTGAATTTGCACACAAAATTACATAATTATAGCATACAGTCAATACACTAAACTAAATTACATTTGATTTTCATAAATAACTCCAGCAATTATTGTACAGTGTATGAACTGTACATTAGATTTGTAATAGTTAAGTAGTTTGTAGTTTGGTGAGTGTGCTTAAGAAGTGAAGCAGTAGTATTTCACTAGTTTATTTTCTAAGTCACTTATACAGTATTATATTGCAGGTGATTCTCACATACGTATGTTCGTTATAGAGTTAAAGTGCACACTGAGTCAGATTATAGTGATGAAAGGTAATTGAAGCCGATTTGCGTAATCAGCTAATATTACCTAAGTGTACGTAAACCGTACAATTATATACAGGCCTGTAAATTGAAGAATATAGCGAACACCTTCAATTTAAAAATAATAACAATAAAATAATTAATTAAAGATAAATAAGCATAGATTGACCCAATTAATTAAAAAACAATAATATTAAACTTATAGTTAAATCAATAAATCAGAATGAACAAAATCCAATAAAATTTAACAACCCATGATAATCTCAATAAAATTACAAGACTCCTGTATCTATAATAATAATAATATTTATTTGCAAGAAATACATTTTTACAAGGAAGATCTTATAGCCTGAAAGTCACTGTATTCGGCCTGCAAGCAAGCGTGCAATTATTGAATTTTATGTCGTTATCACAGAATATGTCATTGATACATTTTTACAAAAATATGTCATTGATACATTTTTACAAAAATATGTCATTGATACATTTTTACTAAAATATGTAATTATTACATTTTAATATTACCAAATTTAAATCGTTATACTAATAGAGATTTACATTATAGCCCTTTACTAACATCGAAGCAAAGACCTATCACATCACAGTAATTAGCTTACAAATCCACTTACATGCCCAGTTTGGCAATAAAAAATTCTACAGTTGGTAAACAAAACGATTCGCTTTTTTTTTACATAAGAACCGAGCATGAATCCTTTACCTTCTTAAACTAGGTTTACTTGGTAACATACTGTCTATCGATTATGCAGGCCATACCCGATAGGCACGCGACACACGACATTCTAGTACGTTGAGAATCGCCCAGTATGCGTCTGTGGGACTTGCATAGTATGCGTCTGTGAAACGTGTGTGCACCGCCTAACGTGCTGACATGTCACGCATCGAATACCTAATGAAGACATGAGTAAGTAATTCTGCACTGCACTTTACATTCTCTGTACACTGCGTGCACCTTCCTAGCATTGAATATACTTGTCTAGTGAGAACTACCGTTGACTAAATACAATTCAGCCTTGCGATTCTGTAACCATCTCACTGTGAAAGCTTGGGTTAAGTGAGCGTAGAGTGAGCTGTCATTCGCTAGGGACTAACGGTGATTTCACGGTGAGAATTTTACAGAATCGACCGGCAGGTACGAAAAATTCGACGGTTTTTCTAATTAAAATAGTATACACAGGTATATTATTTATTATTATACAGACGCCAGTACATCAAGCTATCCGAAACTGTAAAATTTTCCCAATCAACCTTGTACCTAATACTTTAGCAATAAAGTTGAAATGTAATAAAGAAATTTGATAGATTATAGTAGCTTGATATACTGGCGTCTGTACCAATAGGTACCAAAACTGTAATAGGTAATAGGTAACACGGGCTGGTGTCCGCAACTCCACGTCAATGCGCGTATTTTGCGTACGGGTGGGAAAATCGATCATTCGATCCACCCCAGCTCCTCAAGGAAGGCCAGCAACGCCTTGATGTTACTGACCGTCTCACGTAGGGTACCTGGGTTACCGAAGTATTTTGCCCTGTAAGTGGCGACCACCGGGCAGCTTAGAAGCACATGTGCCGCTCTCTCGTCATCCTCCATGCAGGCCCTGCACAGCGGACTGTCTGTTACTCCTATGACAAAGAGGTGTTTATTAAATGACCAAAACTGTAACTGCTGTCGTTGATTACGTGTCGCTCGTGAATTTGAGTACGGTCATCATACACGAGCGGTATGTGGTCGGCGACGGTTGCAGTTGCCGACAAGCGTCTACGGTTATTGCCGACACGCTTCGTCGCATCACGCATCGGTCGGTTGCAATTAACTCTATCGTCGACGGGTGTCGCTCGTGTGCACACTAAGGGACATCGACGTGCAAACTGCTACCATGAATGCAGAATTAAAAAAAAAAAAAGAAATCTGCTGTTTTATACTAAAAGGAAATTCCTACACGGTCAAAATTTATGGAACAGCTGTTGTTTTATTTTTATAAACGACGAAAAATTTCTACACTGTTGGATCCTAGTATCATGTTCGGAATTGACTGTAACAGTTTACACATCGATCCATTACACCCTGGGTTTAGTATCTATTTACTTTGTATCTTGTCATATATGTGTTTATGTGCCTTCCTCATTAGTACCACATGTAGTGTAAGCACCTACCTACTCGTATCAGATTTTCCCGAAATCCTTTGATGTTGTTATAAGGCCGTCTTTGAAATAAACCATACCTTACACGTTAACCTACTTCTGTCAATTTTGTATTGTACCAGGCGTGTTGGTCTCCTAAAAGAAAGAAAAATGCGTTTATTGGCATTACAGCAAAATAAAACACATTCCCTGCCTAACTAGAAGTGTGTCAGAGGGCAGAAGCACAGACCTTGTGGATGTAATTTTGTGAACTAAGCTTTTTTACTGTAGCTGTCATAATTACGATTGTTGTTGGTAGTCATGTTGTGTACGCTTTGTGTGTTGCCGGTCGATTCTGTAAAAATCTCACCGTGAAAACTTGCGTGGAGTGAGCTGTCAGTGTCATCCCACTGATGCTAGAGATTGACCAAGCATACATTTACAATCATAATTAATATTTTAATAATATTTTTTATGCTAATTCTATTGATCATTTTATATAATTTCAAAACTAGTATTTTAGTTGTCAAAAAAGCAAAACAGAAACTTAGAATATTTTTTTTGTTTTTTTTTTCCTAGGCTAGTCCTTATAGTAAGGACTATATAAGGACTAGTCTTTATTTCCTAGATTAAAACCCCACAATATACTAGCTTTCAAATTATATAAAATGATCAATAGAATTAGCATAAAAAATATTATTAAAATCTCCATTATGATTGTAAATGTATTCTTGGTCAATTCCTAGTATCAAATGGGATGACACTGACAGCTCACTCCACGCTCACTTCCCCTGAGATGGTTACAGAATCGTACTGCAGGTCGAAACTTATAGTGTGAACCTAGTGATATACTGTGATTGATACCTGTTTTGTGAATAAATTAATAACCAAGTAAACCTTCAGTAGTGGATATTCACAGTAAAAATAAAAAAAAACAAAAATGTTGATCTTCGACTGACGATCTGTGGATGCGTTATCGAGACCTAACATCATGCCAAAGACAGATTCCTAAGTTGCAAAGCATAATCAGCCTATAACCTTTCCACGGGCCACAGGCCTCCTCTCTGTGAGAGCGAGTGGGCCGTAATCCACCACGCGGGCCCAGCGCGGGTTGGTAGATGTCACATGTCTTCGAATTTTCGGTTCTAGGATATCTAGGTTCTAGGGTATCCTCACGATGTTTTCCTTCACCGTTTTGAAAGCAATGGTGATGAAATAAATTACACACAGTAAACCGCCTGCAAACGTAGCCTGGATCTCGAGAAAACCCTCTGAGTCAGAAGGACAAGAGAGTGATCTTTTAACCTCGTAATGCCCAAGCAAAATTTCGCAAGATGAGCTAAACGCTCAATGTTTAATGTATTAAACAAAGCTACATACGGCATTCCGGCCCAGACTAAAAACAAAACCTTCTCCTAAACGCCCAATGTACATTACAATGTACATTAATTAATATAAATGCATGTTTGCAATGTGTAATACTGTATGTCACTTTGTTCAATACATTGTACATTGGGCGTTACGAGGTTAAAGGTTCCGATTTTCTTTTTCAGGGTCGGAACTAGGGTTGGCAACTTTTCTTACATCAAATATAGTATTTTCAAAGCCATTGCCTGTAAGAATATAATAGACAGCGAAAAAAAATTGTAAGACTATTATTGCAATCTAAATTAAGGTTACAAAATACCATTACTTCAGCTTTTATGATATTAATGACCATTTTGTATTGAAATTAAAATATAGTCGTTTCACCTCTAATATTACAAGATAATACATTATTAACCCTACTCGGAAGGGTCCGTGGCTAAATAATAACAGCCGCACAGGTCGATCGACCAGGTTAAGCTACGCTTGCCGCGGTTGGTCTGTGGATGACTGACCATCTTTACATACCGAGACCCCTCCGTGCCTCGGAAAGCACGTTAAGCCGTTGGTCCCAGCTGTCATTCGTATATCTTTGACAGTCGTTACGGGTAGAGTCAGAATCCCGAAAGTCTGACAACCAGTCTTACCAAGGGGTATCGTATTACCCAGTAACTGGGTTGTGGAGGTGAGATAGGCAGTCGCTCCATGTAAAATACTGGTATTCAGCAGCATCCGGTTAGACTGGAAGCCGACCCCAACATAGTTGGGAAAAGGCTAGACGGATGATGAACCCTACTCGGAACCCTAAAAATAAAGGCAAACTAATTACAATTGTGATTTGCAAGATAACATGGGGCTTTCAGAAAGAGATAAGGTATTTCTCATCAGGTTAGATTAGAACAACCTAGTAGTACCCATCTACTGTTTAAATATTTGTATTTCATTTTCTCTTCAACTAAAAATGCGAAGTATGATAATAGAAAATTTACATAGCTATTATATCTATTTTACATAGTCGCAATAATTATAATGGGTTTTCAATGAAAGCACTTATATCAGAATTCGTTTAAGCTAAGTGCTTTTTAGGCAAATATTGAACATAATCCTTAACTATTAGAAAATTCAGTGCATCTTCAAAATTCTGCCGTCATTAGACAATTTTCTATGAAAGCTTTAAAATAAAATAGTACAGTACAGGTGTGCGATTCTGTAACCGTCTCACCGTGAAAGCTTTGGTGAAGTGAGCGTGGAGTGAGCTGTCATTCGCTAGGGATTAACATTATTAAGTGCTCACTTCACTTATGATTTCACGGTGAGATTTTTACAGAATCGACCGGCTGTACACTGAAATTCGTTGAGACACTTTCAAATTGACACTTTAAATCGTTATCATAATAGTTTATTTTATTTTCAGATACAATGGTGCCTATTCTGTTGTTTAAAAAAACTAAACTGAATTTTAGTTCAGTGCATCTTTTTTTTCTATTCTATTAAGAAAAGGACAGAAGATAAATATTAGTTTAGTCGCTGCGCGCTTCACTGTTTTGCTTCTTGTTTTGCTGTTTTTATTTGACACAATTTTTATTTTTTTTTATTTAAGTATGCGTAAACACGTCACGTTCCAATATAAAACGGATCTACATCCGTCACCTCACACATCAGGTCCACTTGAAAACCAGCGTCAGGCACCAGTTGTCTGGCATTTTTGCGGAACCGGGCCTTTTTGGCGCAGCCGTGAGGCACACTTTACTGTTAATTTCTTACATCGGACTTTACACTTTATATTTGATTTTTATTGGTTTTTTATCTGATGTATGTCTCAGGTGTACTGTGTGACTTATAGTCTGTGCTAAATAAATGCATTTTCTTTCTTTCTTTCTTCAGCGAACATGCCAGGCGCTGCAGTAGCGGGGCAGCCCTACCATCGCCCTAAACGCGTTATTCCATCTGAAATTTCTCAGTAGCTGCCCAGAGTCTGGATTTGGGCCTGGATGATGGCAACGGGCGCGCCCCATATGGCATGGGACTTAAACAACTGGCAAAATCTGGATGTACAGACGCCAGCACATTAAGCTACTACAATATGTCAAATTTCTTTAATATATTTTCAACTTTATCACTAAAGCTTTAGGTTCAAAGTTCATTGGGGAAATTTGAGAGTTTCGGGTTCAACGTTTATTGGGAAAATTTAACAAACGCGATTTTATGTTATGTTATTATGCAACGTGTAACGTTCAAGATGATCCTCGGTCATAGTTATCATAATAAGGGGAATTGATTTTTATATAGAGCCTGGCATACCTTCTGTCACGCCATTTTGATTTTTTTTTCCAAAATGGCGGACACGCATGAACCCTATTTATGTCGATAGCGGACATCAATGCAAATATTTTATCAAGGCATTCACAGGCAAGTCCGGCTAAGCAGACGAAAACCTCTTAGGTTGAAATGCGAGATTCCAAAACCAAAAAAAAAAAACAATGCAAACAGAAAACAAAATAAGACCAAACTGCGTAGTGTCAGGATGTTAACCTTTAATTGCCGAGGTGGTCTCACCGTGACACTGCGCAAGTTGAAACAGGAATATTTTAACAACCAATAGGGTTATATTATATCTGTCTCTTTCAGTAACTGCTTATTTTGGTTCGAGTTTTTATGATTTCATCCCAATGTTTGTTAAGTAATTTTAACAGATTTTTAATATAGATTTGAGTAAAAACGTCACTTCAAATAGGGTGTCGCCATGACCTAACCTCGACAATTAAGTACTGAAAATGAGGGTCGGTAACTGCAGGTTAAGTGGGTAAGCAACGGACCTGCATAACCCGTTGCGCGTGAAAGAAATAGACGTGACGGCCAAAAATAAATAGAGATTCCCACTCCAGCCTCATCACTTCTCCTCCAACCCCATCCCCTCACAAGTTAACATAACAATCTCATGTATTCACTCTACATACACCTGACAAATCGCTACCAACAATTTCTCCCCCAGTTTTGAGCACAAACTTCGCCGTCGCTTGATCGATTGAACGAGGAGCGATCAATCAAGCGATGTCTCTAGCACTGAAAGGCAAAGCAAAACAAAGTTGTTTGAAGTCGTGACGGCTTTTAAAACGGCATGTATGTAACCTCTCTGTAACATAATCACCTTGGTATCGCTAAGTTTAACTAGGGGAAACATACGGGTTATATGTTGTGGCGTGGACGCTTAATGATATTAAATGAAATAATTTATTCTGCCGTCACCGTGAAAGCTTGGGTGAAGTGAGCGTGGAGTGAGCTGTCATTCGCTAGGGATTAACACTATTAAGTGCTCACTTCACTTATGATTTCACGGTGAGATTTTTACAGAATCGACCGGCTGGAAATAGGATATTAGAATCAATTATACATATAAAAAAATAAGCAAGATGGATTTGACATTTCCTATCTGATTACCCCTGAGAAGGAATGGCGGAATAAACCCAAGGGCTTCCCGCAAATCAAAATCAAATCAAACATATTAATTTGCTAGAATATGGTATATAAGGTGTTACAGTAATTTATACAAATCAATAGAATATAAATAATAGATTCTATTGATTTGTCTTCTAAATGGTCTTTAATGGTATAATATCTTTTAAACAGCAATAGTTTGAAGAGTAATTTTTTAAACATTGTCAGAGGTAAGTCTTGAAAACTATTTGGTAAATGATTGTAAATAATAATTGTCATGCAGTATACATTTTTCTTAAATAATTTTAGTTTTATTGGTGGCAGCCGAAGTCTATCTTTATGCCGTGTTCGGCTATTTGGCCTGACTGTGCTTGTTTCAGACAAATCTCTCTCTCTTTTAAAGTCTAGACATAATCTTGGTCAGATCATGTGAGGACAATATAGATTAGTGCCTTTTTAGGAAAGAGCCATACATATTTGAGTGGACCAATCCAGTCAATACAGCTCAACTTAGAACTTAGAAGGGAATATTTGGGAGGAGAAGGAGCATTATAATAGCCTTCTCCAATACTTATACATAATATACGAGTACTACTAAGTATCGGACTAGTATTACAGACGTCAGCACATCAAGCTACCCGAAACTGTCAAAATTTCCCAATCAACTTTGAACCTAATGCTTTATCGATAAAGTTGAAAATCTGTTAAAGAAATTTGACAGATTTTAGTAGCTTGATGTACTGGCGTCTGTACATAAACAAATATCAGATGGGGTTATTAATATCCCTTTTGTTTTTATTTCCCTGACTTTACATATTTACATAAATATTAAAATCAAAACTGCCTTTTTTGACAGGTATATGAAATAAGCAGCGGTGGCCTAGTGGTAACGGCCGCGGCCTACGGAGTGTCGGTCGTGGGTTCGAACCCAAGCAGGTGATTTACTTTGTGTAAATAATTTTATCACCACTTCTCTCAGGAGTAGGCAGTGACCTGTCGCTACCGGCCGTAGTCGAGTCTATGGTCGGCAGCGAGGAGTCCTGGGACGCGGTGGTTTCCTTCTGCAAAGCGGTTGGTCTCGCAGACGGAGGCTGCGGAAAGAGAGATCTTTTCTCCTCACCTGGCCGACAGCAGGCGCACCGGGCGTCGGCGGAGGGCGAATAACGCCCTCTTCCAGCCCTCCTAAATGGGTCCGGCACCAGTCGGGGGTTGCGGAAAGATCGCACGTTCCCGCGACTCCCGGCGTAGGTGTGAGATGGAACGCTGGGGTGGTTTTTAGTCAGTAAGAGTCAAACAGACCCCGCCGCCCGCCGCAGGGCGGTGGATATCCATGAGGACTTTCCACACCGGAAACAAAAAAAAAAGGATCGTACCCGGTACAACCGCGCACAACAGTACAATCCATAAACTAGTAAGTATACATTCGAGAACACACGCTTTTGCTTGTTAACGATTCTTAACACTGTAATCGAATCGGAATACGTTCGTTACTGTACAATCCTGTTAAATTCAACGAAAGTGAAGATTTGGAAACCGTCTGCGGCTTTAAAACGTCTTATTTCAATTTGGAGAGATAGGTGCTGCTTTGTTGTATAGGCTTGATACGTAAATAATTTAATTACTGGAACCTTTGTGTGTTTGCATTTAACCGCCTGTATTCCGCGAAGTTTAAGTTCCACCTGTTAATCCCATAATGATTATGATTAATAAGGAGCGTGCCTATGCCTTCAACCAGGCAGTAATCCAAACTCTGGGCTGCTACTGAGAAATTCCAGATGGAAAAAACCCAATAACTCTTTGCTCGACCTGGGAATCGAACCCAGGACCATATCCCTTAAATGCATAATGTTGCCATATGGCAACAAAGTACGTCATTTATTTTTTTTAAGAATGTGATAGCTGTGAGTTTCTGAACGCACCTCTTTTTGTCAAAACAATATATATACTCTATGAATATTAATATTATTGTATAATTATTATATATTTATTATCTAAATTCTATAGATTAATACCTATACAATAGCATTTTTTGCAATACGATAAAATAAATCATGCATTTAAGGGATATGAGGTCCTGGGTTCGGGTAGTAATAATAATAATGACTTTTTTAATGTTACTGTGTTGATTATAAATATCAAGTCAAATGAGCACTATGGGCATTTTAAATATCTTGAACTTATGATGTCCTCTGATCTGTAAGATGATGCAACCGTAGAGCGAGAACGCAGGGCGTTGTCTTTAAAGGCGAACATGATGGCCCGCAGGTTTGCTCTTTGCACCACTGAAGTGAAAACAACATTGTTCAGAGCGTATTGTACAGACGCCAGCACATCAAGCTACTACTATCCGTCAAATTTCTTTAATAGATTTAAAATTTTATCGCTAAAGCAGACGGTTCAAAGTTGATTGGGAAAATTTGACAGTTTCGGGTAGCTTGATGTGCTGGCGTTTGTACATCTTTGTACAGAAGCAGCCTGTGAGTCTCATACACGCGCAGACAGTACAACGCTTTGCGTGTGCAATATAATAATGCATTCAGAGTGCTGATGGGGCTGCCCCGATTCTGTAGTATCGCATCAGGTATGTTCGTCGGGTCGCAAATAGACCGTTTGTATTCTATGCGAAAACGCACATCTCTGGTGCGCAGGTTTGGCGCAGCGGCATCCTGAGGGCATTCGCGCAGAGGTTCGATTGCCAATACCTGAACCATTGCTGTATGGTTCACGTTCTGGGCTATCAAAGTGTGTAATATGTTTATGGTCTTTATAATATTGTATGTGTTTATATTTGATATATCCAATTTTGTGATTTTTGTGATCCTGTTTGGTCGAAATAAAGATTTTATTATTATTATTATTGTGAGAAGTTTTCTTATATTTCTACACCGAACGTGATTTTAGAAAACCCTCGTTGCTGTCAAAAGTGGTAACCCAATAACCCAATGGCAAGATCCATAGGTCATAGATACATTCAAAATTCTATAGCAGAAGTTTGAATGCGAACTCCAAAGAGCGACACCAAACCCTGAAAGTAATTAGATATGCATAATTCTGCAGACTAGCCGGTCTATTCTGTAAAAATATCACCGTGATAACTAAGGTGAAGTGACGTTAGAGTGAGCTGTGAGTCTTGCTGATGCTAGGGATTGACACTATTGACGGCTCACTTCACCTGTTCTCACGGTGAGATATTCACAGAATAGACAGGATGTAGTGGCCCAGTGGTATCTGCCCCAACTTAAGAGTTATACAGCATGCTTTTTTTTACCGGCTCCAAATTTTTACAGGGTGTTCCATCCATGAATATGAATAACTTTCACTATGGAACCAACTGTGAGATTACGAAAAAAAAATCAGCTGTTTCATACATTTTGGTCAAGTAGGTATTGAACTTTTGTATTAAACAGCTGATTTTGTTTTCGTGATTTCAGAGTTGGTCCCATAGTGAAAGTTGTTCATATTCGTGAGTACAACAGCCTGTAAAAATTTGGAGCCTGAAAAAAATCACCAGTAGATTGTGAGTTCAAACCCAAGCAGGCACTTTACTCTGTGTAATTTATTTCATCACTACTGCTCTCATTATGGTGAAAGAAAACATCGTGGGGAAACCGGCATGTCCTAAAACCGAAAATTCGGTGACATGTGATATCCACCAACCCACACTAGATTATAGACCAATCCTTCTCAAAAAGAGAAGGCCTGTATCCCAGCTGTGGGAACAGTCAGTATAGGCTGATTATGCTTGCTTATGCTACAGTTATAAATTAAATTGATATGATGATTAAATATAGTAGGTATTCCATCCATCTATCAACCTGTTGGTACAGACGCCAGCACATCAAGCTACCCGAAACTGTCAAAATTTCCCAATCAACCTTGAACCTTATGCTTTTGCCATAAAACTGAAAATCTATACAAGAAATTTGACACTTTGTAGTAGCTTGATGTGCTGGCGTCTGTACATAATCTATTGCAAAATATTACTGGACACATTCTTCTATCCTTTTTTTTCGTGGGGAGATCCTTATGTCGGACTCTTACCAACTAAAACCCCACGGTTCTATTCAGTACCATGAGTCGAGGGCCCGGGAGATACTAGTACATTCGTCGCACCCCCAACTGGTATCAGCCTGCCATGCCTAGCCGACCCCACCACCAAGAGCGGCCGATCCCACGTCCTCGCATTATGGCGCGAATATAATACTGCGTGTCACCTCTTTGGGCCTAACTGCTCGAGCTTCGACAAAGCCCCAATTTCGTCGCCCGCAGGCCCATCCTTATGGTGGCCGGGGATCGTTGAGCGCTCTTCAACGCCATACTGCTCTTCTGGTAACACTCTTCTATCCTAAGACAAAACCTATACTCATTCGTAAGAAGGTCAGTAACGGTCAGTAATACTCTCTTGACGCTGTTTTATGAAAATAATATGTCAGAAATGACGCTTTGACTGAGAAAAGTGTCAAAAGTTGCGAGAAATTATCCTCTGAAAATACAATTTAAAAATAACGATCGGAGAAGTAAAATGGCTGTTTGTATATTTTTTTTTTGTTGCTATGTCAATAGAGTATTTATTGGTGCTACAGGTATTTATAAAAAAAGCGGATACAAATAAAAAAAAATGTCTCTGCAACATTTTGGGCACAGAGTACATTATACAACGTGTAACGTTAAATGCGCAAAACCTTAGACACCCCAACTGATTTTTAATTCAATTGACCTATTTCAGAGAGAAAATAAGTCATTAAACAAATTGTAAAGGTTTTATGTGCTGTTTTAGTTTTACTGGCCATTCTGATCGTTTCTTGCGTCTGCGACGACGCTTTACTGAGGGTGGAGTAGTCACCGGGCCGCTGCGCCGCGCTGACATTGGCTTGCTTGACCTATTAATAAATAGACACGGCAACGTTTTTAATGAAGATTTTTTGAAAAATGTGACCTATATTAAAAAGTGGTTCAATTAATTCTGCTCGTTATTCTGATCAAACTATTTTCAGGTTTTGCGCATTTAACGTTACACGTTGTATATAAGGGGGTGTACAATTAAGCTGACGTTCGTACGGCCATAAAAATATCGCGGCGGGATTTTATCGCGCACTGGTTTTTCGACTCTCGGTTTTGAGCCGAGCATTCAAAATCCAACAGAGCGCATCCCAGCGCGTCAAAAAAACACACTGTTGGATTTTCAACCCTCGGCGCTAAGCAATGCGTTGAAAATCCAGGGCGCGAAAATTTTCCGCGGGAAAAACGCGCGCGTGCCAACCTGTGTTAACCCTTAAATGCATAATGTTGCCACATGGCAACAAAGTACGTCATTTAATTTTTTTTAAGAATGTGATAGCTGTGAGTTTCTGAACGCACCTCTTTTTGTCAAAACAGTACATATACTCTATGAATATTAATATTATTATATGATTATAACATATTTATTTTTTCTTAATTCTATAGATAAATACCTATACAGCATTTTTTGCAATACGATATAATAAATCATGCATTTACGGGTTAAAAGAAAACATCTCATCATCATCATTTTTGTTATTTCATCTGAGATCTTAGGCGGTTGTCATTATATGGGCATGTTACACGCTGGAATGAGGAATATGCCGTCAGGAGTTTTGAATTTGAACGTCGATGGGTATAAAAGTAGGGGAAGACCAAAGAAACGATGGATGGAATGATGAAATGCTTAGAAAGGGGGTGACTAGAATACCTAGATGACCACTAAAACTCGTAGAGAAGCATGAAAGAAAAAGACATGTTGCGCCGACCGCAAATAAATTGGAATAAGGGCAAGAGAATGATGAGCTTAGGCTAGACGCAAACGAGCAACCGGTGGCCCCGCGACTAGAAGTTCAAGTTCACATACTTTTTCAAACGATTTGTATGAATTGTCGCACACCCGTGGTTGGTGGTGGCCATTCGTTACAGCAGTGCTCGCCATCGCAGAAGGTGGAGACAGCCACCGATGGTTCTGGCCGGTGGCTCGTGTGTGCTTACTCTTCGATTATAATTGAACACATAACATCACGCCTGTAATCAAAATCAAAATATTTTATTTCACATAAACCTGTATGGGCACTTATGAAACGTCAGAAGCTAGGTGCAAGGTTCCAATTGTTCGTTTCGTGAGAAGATCCGGCAAGAAACTCCACGGTTACTGTTTTAAAAATAATTGGCTTTTACGATGTTTTCAAATTACAGTAGGTATGGGAGGACAGCGTAGGCCAGGCAACAAGCACAATAAAAATAAAAAACCGGCCAAGCGCGAGTCAGATTCGCGCACGAAGGGTTCCGTATCATTATATACATAAAAACGGCAAAAAAAAAAATCATGTCTGTTGTATGGGAGCCCCCTTAAATATAATTCTGTTTTTTTTTAGTATTTGTTGTTATAGCGGACAGCGGAGCGGGAGTAATAGGGTTCCTTTATACCCTTTGGGTACGGAATCCTAAAAACGGTCTACAGATCTAAAGTCTACAAGGCCTACAAAGTCCTCACATTTACAAAATGTAAAAAAATCTTATCAAAAGGACAAATAAAATATTAAAATATATTAAAACCAAGTGATATGATTGTTATTACAACCACTAATAAAGAATTGAAATTAGAATAGTCTAATAATAAAAAAAAATATGTCAAAGAAGTATGTAAATCAGCGTCAGGTGGTACACCTTGTGTTGCCATCTGACATTATGCTGAGCTGAGGCCCTTTTGGCATTATAGTCTTTGTTTTCTGTTTTATAGTTTTAATGTGTATTTATTTTGCTGTAATGCCAATTAACGCATTTTTCTTTTTTTTTTTTAATAAAAATAAACATCGTAATTTGAGAGCAGTTAATAGACATTTACGTAGTTATGCCGTTAATGAGGTGCCAGGGGAGCCACATGTGCAGAAGGAATTATTGACAAACTACCTTGACTTCAACGTAGTTTTTAATCTTATAATATGCTTTTTTGATAAGGACACGTTTGCTGAGGGTTTTAAACTTTCCATCGCTGAGTTCTGTAACCGGCTTTGGCAACTTGTTATAAAAGCCGATGCTGTTTATAAGAAATGACTTGCTAGTTTTACTTAATCTAAATGTACCTAGGTATCACAATTTCATTTTTACTGCGTGTATTAGTAATCCCTAAAAAAAAAATGCTGTTCCATACATTTTGACCGCGTAAGTCAAAACCACTCACTCACTCGCCCACTTGCTCGGCCCCTTTCACTCGGCCCCCCATTTGGCTCGGTCACTTTTCTATGAAACAGCTGATTTTGTTTTTGTCTATGAAATAGTCGATTACCTTGAACGCCGCCCTCGCCCACATTTCGTCTCCTCCGTCCTGGTTTTAATTCCCTGGTCTGGCAAAGTGTTAATGAATTATTCAATCAGGAATTTCTCAGTAGCATTCCAGAGCTGCCCGGGATTTGTGCCAATCGTGCAGTTGATGACAATCGGCTTAACATAACTGGCGCAATGTGGGTTACTAAAGGTACTTCTCTGTCCAGCCCTTCGGGGAAACAGACTTAATGTTATGGTATGAACTAGCAGTGCGCCGCGGTTTAACCCCGTGGGAATATTGGGATAAAAAGTATTATATGTGTTAATCCTGGTTATAAACTATCTGTGTGCCAAATTTCATCAAAATTGGTCCAGCCGTGTGAGCGTGAAGAAGTAATAAATATACAAACACACACACAAACTTTCGCCATTATAATATTAGTATGATTCTGTCTTTTTTTATCGATTCCACTTGTGATTCTTCTTTAACTACCCTACTCTATTTACAGTGCTTAGAATTAGAATGGTGGGCGTATCTATCCTTTGTCTTCAGTTTTTTCATATCATGCATGGGTCTTAACTACGTTGTTAAGAAAATTAATGGTATGTAAGTTGAGAAACCAGATCAGAATAGCTATTTGCAACCATTTGACTGGCTATCGTATCGAATTTGACATATTTCGATAACCTGATTATCCCAAGAAGGTTGCAGATAAAAGTGGAGGCAACACTCTAAATACTCAAGTGAAGACGACTGTGGTTGGATACTCTCTTTCTAAACACACACATAAGAACGAGACAGAGATATATGTTTTCTCTGTCATATTTACGTATTCAGAAAGAGAGTGTCCGACCACAGTCGTCTTCACTTGAGTATTTAGAGTGTTGTCTCCACTTTTATCTATAAGCTTCTTGGATTATCCTTGCCCCTGACAGCAAACAGCTGTCAGTAGAATAGCGGGCATTTATTTGATTTAAACTGACAACATTCGGGTTTTGGGTTTGTGAACAGCGTTTAGAAGGCTGTATTGACGATGACGATAACATATATTGCTGTTCGATTCGGTACGGTACCGTATCGAATGGTTGTTAATAGCTATGCAGTAGTGATTATTTTCCCCTAGAAGGACAAAACATTAAACAGAAATCTACCATATATCATTTCAGAAGCAAATATCGAAGAAAGATTCATCAGGATGCTCCAAAAAGCCTCTACAACACAATCTACACAAGTAAATGGGCCTTTGATAGCTGTAGAAACCGCTAAGACAACACGACAACTGTCTCCTCCAGGCATCTCTCTTGTATTCAATCAGGAGGAAAATCGAAGTAGAACTGACCCCTATAATCTTATCCTGAAACCTCCAAAGGACTGGAAAATTGAGGTTCCACCTTTAAACGCTTACAAATCAATTGATACAATTAACGTTATGTCCATACCAAGTGATGACCATACCCTAAACGACTCCATTTCCATAAAACAAATTGCATCTGAAAGCGTTGCTGCTAAAGCTACTTCTTCTCATATCCCAGCTGAAAAAGTTCTCGTTAAAATCAACGAATTCGGATACCGTGCAGGTAAAGAGTATTCATCAGTTACTACCAAAAGTGATAGTTATGTAACCGAACGAATTACTGTTAAAAATAATGAATACAGACACGTCGCAGGAGTAGGCACTTTGCTCGTCACCCGAAAAGATACTAGTGCTTTCGTTCCCAAAAATGAAACCAGTCGCATTATTTCCCGAAAAAGTTCACCCACTATCCATATTAATAATGTAATTCAAGACGTAACCGCTAAAGAGAGCACAGTCAGAATGGAGTCCAGTAGTGTTAAACTCGAAGAAAGTACATCTAATAAACCAAAGAATTCTGTAGCGGAGAACATCCCCCTTACAAACATTTACGCCGGTCGAATGGTTACCACCAATGCACTGACTATGAAAAAACCAAAAATTTTTGACGACAAGAAATCTAACGATTCTGGATGTTCTATAAAAAAAACTGTAGATGGCATTATGTCGAAGATCGCGAAATTAACAAATAAGAATGAGGATCTACGCAGAGAAAAAAGTGTAACGGAGACGTATGTTGAGAAACAACCTTCATCCTTTACTGAAAGCAGTCGTAATATAAACGAAATAAGTTATGTTGAGAAGAAAGAATCCAGCTGCATTGCCGCCAAAGAAACTTCTTCTCATAGCCAAAATGACCGTGTAGGAGAAAACACAGTTAAAAAGACGGAATCGGGACCCATTGTTGCCAAAGAAACTTCATTTCATGCCCGAATTGAGCGCAATGTAAAAGATTTTTAATCGGTAAAAATGAGTGTTACCATAAATGCGGCTAAAGCAAACCCTGCTCGTACCCAAAGTGACATAACTGTAAGTAAATACTTCCCCATTAAAAGAAGTGAATCCGGATCCATTGTCGCTAGGAGAAAGGACCCATTGGTGCTACAAGAAACACGAAGCGATGATAATGTTGCTGAATTAAGTCTCGTTAATATGAGTGATTCCATGTTAGTGTGAAAGCAAAAAGTTTAAAAGCAATAGTTGTGGAAGAAAATAACGAAGATACAGACAACACTGTGATCGCTGAGATCGCTGATACATCAAAAACTACGAATTTCGGCTCTGTAAAAGAAATACCAATTACGGATAAGATTAAAGCTCTGATAGAAGATGAGAACGTTATGGACATCGTGTTATATAAACCTAGCTCTAGCACAAAGAAGTAATTTTTTACCTATTTTTCTGATTATGTAAATATGAATTTAGTACTTAATTCTGACTATCGATTGTCGTGCGAATAAGCGATCGTTTAGGTAGGTATATCGCGAAGTAACTTACGACAGCATCTTATTTAAAAGGGATCGTCGCGTGCATTAGTGTAGTAGTGACGGTCGCTTTTAAATCGGACGCGAGGTACTCGCGCGACGATCGCGTACTCGCGCGACAGACGTTTTCGGTTAGGAAACGTCCTATTGCTAGGTTTTGTGCGTGTATCTAAATAGTTTTAACATTTCATTATAATCAACATCATTAAACACAGCCCGACTTCACCCACTGCTGGGTTTCTCTTTTCATGTGCCAATGTATTTCATACCGAGAAACTATTGTGGGATTTAAATAAATCTAAGAAATTTATTTCTGTTTTAGTAAATAATTTAATTAAAAAACACTTTTCTATTCCTTTTTATTATAAGTTATTTTCTGATGCCAAATCTAACCCTTGAGATAAATAGGCACGAAAAAAGTTATTTAATGAACGAATGTCCGTATTTAGTTAATTAGAACTTTTAACCCTCTATAGCATAGTGTAGACTGTAGGCAACATACCGAAACTGAAACGGTTTACCAACAGTCGATTGGTCCATGAACCGTTGGTCAACATTATCTTTAAACCATAAACTTTTCATCCAAAGGACTTTTCATCCACGAACGTTTCGCCAGCATAACTACGTCAGTGAATGCTTAACCAACAGAATGTTTTGACCAATAACTTTTCACCCAAAGAACAATTGGCCCATGGACTGTTCCCCAACAGAACGTTACGTCAGTGAGTGTTTAGGTAACCTCTAGAAGCAATAATAGCCTAGGGATATGACCGTTGGACTACCAAGTTACAGGTCGTAGACTCCAACCCCGGCACGCACCAATGTGTTTTCGAATTCATGTGCGTATTATAAATTAATTATGATTTGCTGAAACCGGTGAAGGAAAACATCGTGAGGAAACCAGCACACCTGAGAGATTTTTCAAGGGTGTGTAAAGCCATGTCAGTAAAAAGATTTGGAACATTTTATATACTAAAGATATTGTAAGGGCTGTTCTATTTGAAGTCTCAGTAATGTTACCAAGGGAAAAACGCCACTAAGCTTGTGAGCGGAGATCCTAATTTTGTATATTAAAGGCACTAGTGCAATGCAACGAAAGGCTTAGGCACGAAACGTGGCGGTTCACTGTGATTTAAAAAATATATAAAAAATTGCTCTGCTCGTGTCTTGTGTATTATATTGATAAATTGGAGAGGTAAGTGTTTGAACTTTATTTTGTAACGTTATTTTTGAATACTTTCACATTTTATTTTGTTTTTGTTATTTTTGTAATTTTATTCCCAAATAATTAAAAATAATGTAAACCCAGAAACACATGTATTTTATTTTTTTGTAATCATATCTAATCCAAAAAATTAAACAAATCCCAGCTTATGAGTCATAGAGGGTTAAGAAAAATGGAAACAGCCGGTCGATTCTCTAAAAATCTCACCGTGAAATCATAACTGAAGTGAGCAGTCTCAATAGTGTTAATCCCTAATGACAGCTCACTCCACGCTCACTTCACCCAAGTTTTCACGGTGAGATGGTAACAGAATCGCACGGCTGCTGTTCCCTACATTTTGACAAGTTACGCGATCATAAATGTAGGCAACAGATGATTTTTTTTTTTTTGCTACTTCAGGTTTGGTCCCATACTCTATAGTAATAGTTGTTCGTAATGAAGAGTACAATGACCACTTCAGATATTTCGTGTTTGAATAGACAAAACTTATATACAACATTAGTTTACGTCATGCTCCCTGGCGGAACCACCTTTGCTGTAACAAGTATAACTTACATGAACAATTCTATGAAATGTCTATAAAATTCTAGTCCTATTAAAAAAAAGTCTATATCCCTAGTTTCGACGTAAACTTTTATTTAAAGTGGTTGTGCTGCGGAGTATCCTCCCCGGCGAAACCACCATGATATTTCTATTAGTATACATAGTATAAGCAAATATGTAGTATCAAATAATTCTATAACAATTCTATATTGAACTAACACCCCTAAATCCTCGAACAAACAAACAAGAAAATAATTATCTGTATGCTTATAAACTAAACGTCTAGAGGACATTGTATGATATTTGACGTAAACGTTATTTGCTAAGAACTTTAATCTAGGCACTTAGCTACTATTTCGAAATCAAAGTTTGAGGCACCGTTTTGTTCGTATATTTAAATTAGACTGAGGATTTAGGGGTGCTAGTTCAATATAGAATTGTTATAGAATTATTTGATACTACATATTTGCTTATACTATGTATACTAATAGAAATATCATGGTGGTTTCGCCGGGGAGGATACTCCGCAGCACAACCACTTTAAATAAAAGTTTACGTCGAAACTAGGGATATAGACTTTTTTTTAATAGGACTAGAATTTTATAGACATTTCATAGAATTGTTCATGTAAGTTATACTTGTTACAGCAAAGGTGGTTCCGCCAGGGAGCATGACGTATTAGTTTTAGTATACTTATGCGATACCTGAAAGGTGTCTAGTATTTTTATGTAAAGAATCTATGTACAAAATTTCAAAATTGTATCATGAAAAATCACAAAGTTATAAGCATGTTATAAGCTTGTTTGTCTGTACAAAAAGATGGTTACCACTTACAACGCGCCGACGCGTCGGCCGACCGGTCGTGACCTGTGTTGTGCGCATATGATTACGGATATGTGCTTAGTGTCGCTCGCTGTCCAACTTTTAATCTTTTTTAAATATTTTTGGGACAAAATATAACATGGTGTAAAAATTATTGGAATCGATTCAGTTACTTATTCTGAACAAACTATATTCAGGTTTGCAGCCACGGTGGGCACGGGTGAAAACCACTTCGTGAGTTCTTGGCCTAAATCGTTATTTTGAAACACCCAAATGAATATTTCTATTCGTTTTTAGTCTGTTCCGCTTATGTTCCGCATTCGCCACTATTCGCCAGCTTTCACCACTATCCGCCAGACTCACCACTCGTCATTCTCGCTCGCCAGTCGTCACCATTCATTCATTCCAGTGATTCTATTCTATCTATGGTTCGCCGCGTAAACTAAAAAGAAAACATTTATTCGTTTTTGAAACAGTTTAGCGAAAAAGACACAATTTAAACAAAACCCAGGTCGTGTTTTTAGAAATAATTATGTCAACATACTAGTTAGTGGAACAATAACGGGAATCTAGCCGCCGTTGCCGGTTCACAATGACTTCGATTATCAAGCTGCACTGCCTCTCGGGGGCTGGCGATGAGGCTCCACCATGCTACGTGCTACAGATAGACGAGTTCAAATTCCTTTTAGACTGTGGATGGGACGAGAAGTTCGATATGGACTTCATAAAAGAACTGAAAAGGTAACGCTTTAAGGTTATGTTGTCAATACAACTTGTAGAGTTTAGGTACTGAATTTTCCTTTTGAAAACCCTGTAATGTATAAAACGCATGACTATCTCTAATAGCAGTTATAAAAAGCCAGAGATCATCTCTGTAATTACTAAGAAACTGAGCCAAGGATGAAAAAACAAACTGCTGGGCATTCCAGGCAGCTTTTTTTTTTATTTTGATCCTTACCTCGTATCGTATAAAGTCTTATAAACTTGCTTGTGTTTGTTGAAGTGGTCCTATCAAAGACGTACATAACATATTCAAGCATGAAAACAAATTTACAAATACATATTCTGTAAGAATTTCATATCTAATGAAAAACTGCTGCATATACAAGTGAATTATTCTTTCTGTACTGTGACTTTTTGTTCTATGTTACTGGAATTGGTTTCCGCACTTAGTCCTTCAAGTGGACCATTGTACGTGTTTTGTAAAGTCAAAATCAAATCATTTATTTCAAATAGGCTCTTAAAAAGCACCTTCGAATGTCAAAATTTACAAAAAAAGTGAATTAATTCTTGTTGGCTCTTTCAAAAGGTAGTTTTGTATGGAAAAGAATAGCCAAGAAACTACCGTCACTCTTTAAATGGTACTAATAATTACTTTGTTATCTTCCAGACATGTAAACACAATAGACGCAGTATTAATATCACATTCAGACCCCATCCACCTGGGTGCCCTACCATATGCAGTGGGAAAGCTCGGTTTGAACTGCCCCATATATGCTACACTACCAGTATACAAGATGGGACAAATGTTCATGTATGACTTGTACCAGGCACACAGAAACGTGTCAGACTTTGATTTGTTTACATTAGACGACGTTGATGCTGCATTCGACAGGATTGTGCAGCTGAAGTATAATCAGAGTATTGATATGAAAGGTAAGAAGTTTTAATGGACTTGTTTAGGATTTAATTGAAAAAAAATCAGCTGTTCCCTACATTTTGACGACTCGTACGAACATAAATGCTGATTTTTTTTCGCGATTTCTGGTTTGGTCCCATAGTAAAAGTTGTTTGTTGTCATGAGTAGAATCATGTGTTTAAGTATCAATCACTAATTACCAGTCACCCTATACAACGTGTAACGTTAAATGCGCAAAACCTGAAAGTTTGATCAGAATAACGATCAGAATTAATTGGACCACTTTTTAATATAGGTCACATTTTTAAAAAAATCTTCATTAAAAACGTTGCCGTGTCTATTTATTAATAGGTCAAGCAAGCCAATGTCAGCGCGGCGCAGCGGCCCGGTGACGACTCCTCCCTCAGTAAAGTGTCTTCGCAGACGCAAGAAACGATCAGAATGGCCAGTAAAACTAAAACAGCACATAAAACCTTTACAATTTTTTTATTGGTTTATTTTCTCTCTGAAATAGGTCAATTGAATTAAAAATCAGTTGGAGTGTCTGAGGTTTTGCGCATTTAACGTTACACGTTGTATATCTGGTATCCATGGAGGCAATAGTAACCAGTAACCTACTGTTCTTTAAAATTCCATTCTGTTTCTAGGCAAAGGCCTAGGCCTCCGCATTACCCCCCTTCCTGCCGGCCACTCGCTCGGCGGCACAGTGTGGCGCATTGCCGCGCCGGGCGAAGAAGACATTGTATACGCCCCTGACTTTAACCACAAAAAGGAACGGCACTTGAATGGATGTGAAATCGAAAGACTCATGAGGCCATCTCTGATGCTACTGGGAGCTATGAACGCGGACTATGTACAGCAGAGGCGGCGATTGAGAGATGAGAAATTGATGAGTAAGTACTCTTTTGAAAATTATTCATGGTTGCAGCTCTAGTCAAGTGAATAACTAGATTATAAGTTTGACAACACCCTATGATGTGTCAGCATTCACATTCTTGGCAATTGAGCCAGTGTCGACTATTCTGCCAGCGGACAGTGCAGTGTTGTTAACTGTGTCTATAAAGATATTTTGTAACAAAATTGTGCTGATAGGTCAAAATACTTTTATTGATCATAATGAGAGTTCCAATGTAATGTAGAGCAATAAAAATTCTACATATTTGAATCTTGAATACCACTACCTCAGTACCTGTTACAGTGGACCCCCGGTAATCCGGCACCCCTCTGTAATCCGACATGTCTATTATGTATTATTGAATATTTTTTTGCCAATCTTCGCTAAATTCCGGACTATAGGGGGTCTTATGCAGTACTCCATAATCCGAAAAATTCGATAGTTTGACACTGCCCTACAAAACGTTTGTTGGATTACCGGGGTTCACTGTATATTAATATCTTCATTATCAGCTCCTAAAATGTACATGGATCCTAATCTAGTTACTAGAGAAATCTCATATTTTAATTCGATAGATAGGTTATACTCAAACTTAAAACACACTTCTGTATCTTTCCAGCAACAATCCTAACGACACTTCGCGGCGGTGGCTGTGTCCTAGTATGCACTGACACAGCTGGACGAGTTTTGGAATTGGCGCACATGTTAGACCAGCTGTGGCGCAACAAAGACTCCGGGCTTGTTGCATACTCGTTGCTACTGCTGTCCAATGTCAGCTACAATGTCGTTGAGTTTGCTAAGTCACAGGTAAATTATTTTTAGAAATAAACCATGCTTTTGAAGATGCTTCCTTGTACCCAAAACTAACCTTAGTACAAATCACTTTGGCATCGCCCATTTATAATATAATTTTCAACTTTTAATGATGGAAGACGTAGCATTGGAAGGCCTCCAACGACCCCACAACAAACCCAACGACCTTGTGAAGGCCGCAGGAACCCATTGAATGCGAGAAGCACAAAACCGGTCGAATGGGAGGTGCTTGTGGGAGGAATGTGTGCAGCAGTGGACGTCTTTCGGCTGAAATGATGACTACGAAAATTTTCCATATTTCCGTTGTCATCTTAATTTGATACCTAAGCAGACACCAGCAACAGCATCACCGTTTTTATTGCCCTGTATACCATTGAATAACATTTTGCCTGACAGTCACAGTAGTATACCTATCACGCACCATGTTGTTGATTGGTTATCATCCCTATAAAGGAAGTTATTATATTTTTCAACTGCATAATTCACCATTAAAAATTCTTCTTATTATTTTACAGATTGAATGGATGAGCGACAAACTGACCCGCGCATTCGAGGGCGCCCGCAGTAACCCATTCGCCCTGCGCCACCTACAACTGTGTCACTCAGTGGGTGAAGTAAGCCGCACTCCTGGACCTAAGGTCGTGCTGGCTTCCTTCCCAGACCTGGAGTCAGGGTTCGCAAGAGACCTGTTCTTACTGTGGGCTCCTAACCCTCAGAATTCTATTGTTTTGACTGCCAGGTAAGTTGTTTAACCATTGTAGAAGTCAATTGGAATCGGAGACCAGGGCTCTGAACCGGTTTAAAAAGAGCGGTTAATTTCGATGAAATACCGGTAAATATATCGTTCCCTCATTAACCGGTTAAACAAGTGAACTGTTCATATGTAACCCAAATGACAAAGGTTACCGGTTACATAAGCACAAACGGTTTTGACACCCAAATTAACCGGTTAATTCCGTAAGTCGTAAATATTTTTCGTCTACTTTTTTAACACTTCCAACAAGTTATAGTGACATTAGTACATTTAGTACCCCAGAAAACATTAGGAAAAAAAATGTTTGATCTGAGGACGTCAAATACAACCGGAGAACTTAAATGGTGCGGGTAGATTCATGTTGCGACTTGCTTAGTTAGGGGGCAGGGGGTGTTTAACCGGTTAATTTTCACTTTCAAAACCAAAATTCATGAAAAACCGGTTTCTCGCAAAAACCGGTAAAAACCGGTAAAGTGCAAACCTTAACCTAAATCGATTTCGGTTTGGGGTCAATGACCGTAACCGGTTAAGAATTTCAACCGGTTTCCGAGCCCTGTCGGAGACTCCATTTGCTTTAAACAATTTAAGCCTTCTCCATCAATGTTGGGAATGACTTTACATAAAATTCACATTATAACGGCGCCATATTCGCTGTAAGGATGTTCCAGATATGGGCCATTGTGCTTTACTTTTCTCTTAGATTTAGAGCTATTAGTTTACTTGACACATACATGGAATCACTCCATTACTATTAAACTTAGTTGAAGTCAAAACCCTTCTTACCTCATTCAAAATCAAAAGTCATTTATTCAAACTAGGTTGAGAATCAGCCCTTTTCGAACGTCAAAATTACAAAAGACAGTCCCCCAAAACGCCCGCCCTTCACCACTTCCTAGTGCTTTCGCTGGGAAGAAGAAGTGGCGCAACAAACTCCCCAGCAGCACAGCTGTCTGTACAGCACATTGTCATTAAAATGACTTAGATTGGCACTGTACAAAGCGTTCATAAAATCCAATTATTATGAACAAAGAAAATGCATTCTCTATATTGCAACAATATGTCAGTGTGCCTATATTCAACAATAATTCTTCCACCAACAGGACATCTCCCGGCACATTAGCTCGCGACCTCATAGAGAAAGGCGGCGACCGCACCATCGAGCTGAACATCAACCGCCGCGTGCGACTCGAAGGCGCCGAGCTAGACGAGTACATGCAGAAGCAGAGGCTCAAAGTCAACAGTTCTGTCAAGTGAGTATACCATAAAGAAACAAAAGTTTTTGCCCACCTCTCGTAATTGAAGAAGCGCCTAGTTTTTGCTTAATTTTAGTCATTTTGTACGTAACCACTGGGACGAAATTAAAGTGCCATAATAACCTTTGTTTAAATGGATTGGCGATTTTTCAAATGGATTGGCGATTCCTAAATGTTCACCCACAAGCCTGGGTTCGAACCCACGACCTACAACTCGTAAATCGAGGCTGTTGCTACTGGGACACCCCTGCTCAAAAAAATACAATACTCTTTTATTACACCATTGAGGGGCTTGTGGCTAAGTAATAACAGCCGCACGGGTCGATCGATCAGGTTAAGCTACGCTTGCCGCGGTTGGTCCGTGGATGGGTGACCATCTTCACGTACCAAGACCTCTCCGTGCCTCGGAAAGCACGTTAAGCTCCTGGTCCCGGCAGTCATTCGAGGATCTTTGACAGTCGTTACGGGTCGTCAGTAGCCCGAAAGTCTGACAAACAGTCTTACCAAGGGGTATCGTATTACCCAGTAACTGAGTGGTGGAGTTCAGATAGGCAGTCGCTCCATGTAAAATACTACCAGTATTTTAAATGGAGCGACTGCCTGTCTGCATCCGGTTAGACTGGAAGCCGACCCCAACATAGTTGGGAAAAGGCTAGGCAGATGATGACTCTTTTATTACACCAAAATAATATCTCTTCCAGGGAAGAAACAGCCGGCATATCATCCGACTCGGACTCAGACGGCGAGCTGGAGATGTGGGTAGTGACGGGCAAGCACGACATCCCCGTGCGCCACGACGTGCGCGCGGCCGGCTGCTTCAAGTCCAACAAGAGGCACCACGCCATGTACCCCTTCCACGAGGACAGGTACCGGGTCGATGATTATGGAGAGATCATTAAGGTACGTAAGGAAAGAAAATCTATGCTAATAATAAAGGTAAAGAGTTTGTTATCTCTGAAACTACCGGTCAGCCTATCTATTCTGTAAATATCTCACCGTGAAAACAAAGTCAAGTCTGAAGATACGCGAATATTTGCAGTAAGAATGGAAAAGGAAATTCAACCCGAGGAGCAATTCTCGTAATTTTAAGAAAGTTCACAGTCTGATCTCAGTGTCAATCTGTCAATAATACCTCTAATTTCCCTACATTTTTGACAAGTTGTTGACATTGATAGTCACTGAGATGAAATTGCGATTAGATTTTGAACGTATTTAATTACGGGGATTGGTCTAAAAATATTAAAAGCCGAAACTTTAAAAGAGACCTTCACCTCTGAGTTTGTTTCGATATTTTTTCTCAGGTATCAGTCAGCTAGGAAATGCCGGCGCCTACTAGTTTTAAAATATTGACTAAATTGACTTTTAAAACTGTCTTAGAAAATCTATGAACGCCGGCTGTACGCACGAAAAACCATGACTCATTGTCACGTCCCGTCTGAGCCGAGCGTGCAAGTAAGAGCGCGGAACAAGCGATAGAGGCACGATCCGCTTAAGCGTTCGGCTTGTAACGCATTTATCTCTCTTCCACTAATGAATAATGATGAAATGTAATTTTGATGAATATTATCACGGTTTATGCACCATCTCTCCCTACCAATTTGTACGCCACGATATGCGGCTGAACATGTTAGAACTTTTCTGTATACCACTATTATCCTGCATGCAATGTGTGTTCACCATTTTTAAACAAATAAAACTTACTTACTTACTCACTCCGTCGTTATCACGTAAAATTATCGTCCGTAAACCGACTTTACAGACAATCAATTTTTTTTAACTCAAAAACGAAACAACTCTTGTGTTATGTCGAAATCTAAAACTAGAAAGTATTACTATTTCTTTTTTGTTCAAATCAAGTTTACGCACTACAAACAATAATTGTATGTTCTTATACTTTCTAGCCTGAAGACTACAGACTTGCTGAGATAGTGGATGCGGAAGGAGAAATAAGAGATGTGCCACCTGCTCCGCCACCAAAGCAGGAGACAGAAGGTAGGAATAATAATTGACGTATTTATTTCTAGTAGATAAATGTATAAATACTTGCACCCTAATTGTGTAACACGCTTTCAATCTCATTTTGAAGGATATTGCTAATCCATTGCTTCATTGTTCGAAAAATTTGTCTGCTCAACGACGTAAATAACGCAATGTATATGTTGTTAAACTATCAAAATGAAAGCCGTTGCTACTGATAGGGTGTTACGCAATTACCCCGCTGATCAATTTAGTCTGTTCGCAAATCACATCAAAGCTAGCAGCCGATCTACTAGCCAGAGACTTGATCAGGCTTTCAAACTCAAAGCATTTATTTCAAATGAACCAATTACAGGTACTTTTTAATTGTCAAGGGGTCGGTCGGTCAGAAAGATGAAGCTAGTTACCCATTCCAAACCATAGTAGGTATCTATGACGATGAACGGGCAAGAAACTCCACGGACTCTTTTTAATCAAAATCAAAAACTTCAAAATCTGTCACTTGGAATTACTTTCTGTATAACAAATAAATTAAAAAACAGTAAAATCATTGAGGGTATATTATTCTATCTGATTGCCAAATGTTCTGCATTTCATTACTTTATTATTGTTTATGCCACTTTATAGGAAGATCGAGAAAATTTAAATGCCTCAGGCATTTTAGTCCGTCTTTGTACAGTACTTTTTTTACTTGTGCATAAAGTTTTAATAAATAAAATAATAGTATCCGAGGGCCTTCTGCCTGCGCACGTGTTACCGTGGCCGACTTGGAAATCTCTAAATAGTCTTCGAACCCGAGTCGGCCGGGGCTAAGGCTGCGATTCCACATGAAATGAGCGAGGATGCGTAGCGAGAGATGTGCGTAAAACCAACCAATAACAACACTAGCTTAGCTCTAGCTATGAAAATGAAGCTACGCATCCTCGCTCATTTCTGGTGGAATCGCAGCCTTAAACAATCTCCACAGATGCGGGTTAAAGGTTACGGGCGCCTCAGACCTCGCGTGCGCATGCGCCACCTCCCCACAGACAGTGGCCCACCTTCCATCCTGCGCCGCGTGCGCTGTCACCTGTGAACTTGACGATCTTATGCATGCGTCAATGAGCAGAGTTCGCGCAGCTGAATTTTGGACCAAATACGTTTGAACTTTTTGCCATCAATACGCTAACAAGATAAATAAAAATATGATTACAGAGGAAATGGTGGAAATACCAAGCAAGTGCATCTCCTCAATGCGTCAAGTTCAGATAAAGGCGAACATCCAGTACATCGAGCTGGAAGGGCGCTGCGATGGCGAGTCTCTATTGCGAGTGGTGTCGCAGGCCAAGCCGCGCGCTATAGTAGGGCTTAGAGCTAACCACGGCGCTTTGCAGACGCTCAAGTAAGATGATAATATACACGATAGAGCCACTGTTTCCCAAACATTGTTCTGCCATGGCCCGGTAATTTTCATACTGCGTCTTTGTGACCCACTCAAGTTTTACCCCGCTTCCACACTGCTTTTTACTTCGCACTTATACCATATCGGCTATTTAGTGCGAAGTATGGAGCTGCTTATATTTTACCAAAGAATCCAACTTCGCCGCGAATGACGAAAGTTGTGTGGTATGGTTCCACTTCAAGTCGTTTTCTATATTTATTTTTATGGTAAGCTAAGTGTTGAAAAACCAGCTTCACATCTATAGGTTGTGACAAAAGGCATCAAAAAAGTTATCTTGTCGTCAAACCAAAAATCTATCAGTGGTCTTGTCTCGAATCTATCTTTGAGTGCTGTGTCACATGACAGTTCAATTAACGAGTTGATGCGTCAATCGATAGTATTATTTTAAAACAAGGCGGGAATACTGCGGCCCAGTATTTTATTTTGATGTCCCGGTACCGGGCCGCGACCCACCAAATGTTAAACACAAGATATTAAGCTTTCCAAAAAAAATGTCCCGCCTTAAAATATTTATAACCAATTACAATGTTACCTGTTATCCCTGACATTTCTGCACCGGTCTGCATGGTTCTTTTAAAAAAAAAAATTGATTAAGTACTTCGTAAAACACTGAGAGGAGCCCCGTGTCCCAGCAGTGGGAACATCTAGCTAGGAGAGCAGCGATTCACCCAACAATTCGTTGTACAGACGCCAGCACATCAAACTACTACAATCTGTCAGATTTCTTTAATAGATTTTCAACTTTATTGCTAAAGCATAAGGTTCACATAGTTGATTGGGAAAATCTGACAGTTTCGGGTAGCTTGATGTGCTGGCGTCTGTACCTGCACCATGTAATTAATAATGCATAAGTACTTTCTAAGTCCCTCGTGTACTACAAAACCTTTATGTACCTTATTATAAATGTATTAATTTAAATTTTATTATACATGATTATACAAAAATTACATTTATTTTCCTGTATTTTGTATCGTTTTGTGAATCTGCCTACAGAGAGTAGGCAGATTCACAAAATGATAACAAACACCTGTCTACCTATAAAACATTAGTTATAATCCTTGAACCAATCCGCAAACCTAATGATTTTATATTATATTCATTTAATAGGAGTTACATTTGTGTATTCAGGGTTTTAATTTTTCAGGAAACACTGTGAGGCTGAAGGCATAGACAAGATATTCATACCGTATGCAGGCGACATCATCGACGCAACCACGGAGTCTCACATCTATCAAGTACTTACAAATACTACTATTACTTATTACTTTACCTTATTGGCTAAACCTTATTTATTTTACCATTTATGTACACACATATACAGAACATAAACAGAACAGAAAAATAATTACAAAGGTGATGCTTATTTCATAAGAAATCTCTTCCAGCATACCTGTGATAGGACAATATCTAGAGAGATTTAGACAGCGTGTGAAAGAGTAAAGGAGATAAAAAAAAAACATAAAATCGTAATCAATTGTTCACTTAATAAAACTAAACAAATAAGTACTATGAGAATATACTTACATACATAAATACAAATATACATACATACATACATACTTTTAAAATAAATATCACTATGAAGTTAATAAATACCACGTAATCAAAATACATAATAAATACATACACAACTATGATGAAGTGGAAAGATAGTGTTCTTTTACTCTTCTTTTAAAAACTGCAATAGTTTGGCAGTCCCTAATGTCAGTCGAAAAAAACAGAATAGCTATAAAAACTACTATATTTTCAGGTAAAACTGACAGACAGCCTGATGTCGGGCTTGGCGTGGCGCTCTGCGGGCGACACCGAGTTAGCTTGGTTGTCCGCCGTCGTACAGCCGCGAGCTCACCAGCGGGAGAGCACTACATCTACAGGTATTTTTCTATTCTATACCAAAATGGGAAAATAAGGAGCTCCTGTGTTTTGAAAGTAATATTTCTCACAGAACATTCAATAACATAACGTAACATCACGCATTTTTTCCTCAAAGAGTTAGGCAGAGGTATATCTATAGTGTATATGTGTACAGTGTAGTGAACTGTACATTAGATTTGTAATAGTTAAGTAGTTTGTGGTTTGGTGAGTGTGCTTAACAAAAGTAAAGCAGTAGTATTTCACTAGTTTATTTTCTAAGTCACTTATACAGTATTATATTGCAGGTGATTCTCACATATGTATGTTCGTTATAGAGTTAAAGTCCACACTGAGTCAGATTATAGTGATGAAAGGTAATTGAAGTCGATTTGCGTAATCAGCTAATATTACCTAAGTGTACGTAAACCGTACAATATGTTTAAGTCCAATGACACTGCCAGGTGTATATTAAATTAATTGTATTCAAATGGAGCAGCCATATTTAAAAAATGATATGGATGCTGCCAACGAACTGAGAAGACGTCAATTACAATAAATCGCGACGGATAAATAAACTTGCTGTATTCGGTAATGAATC
This sequence comes from Eremobia ochroleuca, assembly GCA_949629135.1. Classification (NCBI taxonomy): domain Eukaryota; kingdom Metazoa; phylum Arthropoda; class Insecta; order Lepidoptera; family Noctuidae; genus Eremobia; species Eremobia ochroleuca. The sequence continues at coordinate 15,623,586 of OX451403.1, read as the reverse complement.
AATAATTTCACAGTACTATTATTATTATAGATTATTTTTTAATTTCTATTGTATTAAAAAAAAAAAATTTAGTATCTCTCGCTTTCAAAATAATAATATTATCCTAAATTACTCAGTAACTGGGCTGTAGAAGTGATAGGCAGCAGATCAATGTAGCTGTTATTCAGCTGTATCCGGTGAGACTGTAAGCTGAGCCTACCATAGTTAGGAAAAGGCAGATGATGCTAATCAGTAAAAAAAAAGATGCAACGTTTCCGTTATTAATTAATAAAACATCATTATTGTATGCCCCTTTTGTTAACCAATCTAATTATTTTCGTCACAAATGTGTCCCACTGTCATGTAATAGCTTCAACAACATAATTAGGACTTATGTTAACCTTGTTCATACTTTTTCCAGAAGAAGCCACGTCGGACGTGTCCATGTGCCTGGAGGCGGCGCCGGGCGGCGCGCACGCCGCGTCCTTCATCAACTCCGTGCGCCTGTCGGAGCTGCGCGCCGCGCTCAACAAGCTCGGCCTCAGCACCGAGTTCTCGGCCGGAGCCCTCGAGTGCTGCAACGGCACGCTCGCTATACGAAGAGTAAGTAGAATGAATGAAAAGAAGAATAATAATAATAAGAAAAATGTATGTCCTTTATTTCATTAAATACATATAAATTATACCGGATGCTTTTTTTTACAGGCTCCAAATTTTTACAGGGTGTTCTACTCATGAATATGAACAACTTTCACTATGGGACCAAGTCTGAAATTACGAAAACAAAATCAGCTGTTTAATACAAAAGTTCAATACCTACTTGACCAAAATGTATGAAACAGCTGATTTTTTTTTCATTATCTCATAGTTGGTCCGATAGTGAAAGTTGTTCATATTCATGAGTAGAACACCCTGTAAAAATTTGGAGCCTGTAAAAAAAAAGCATCCAGTATTTTCAAATATAAAAGATATAAAAAATAGTAGCCTATCGGTATCGGGAACAGGGTCCAAACTACCGGCGGTCAGGGCTCCACCAGAGAAGAAACTCCTCAGGTGTTGGTCGAGGCTCTTGGCTATTAACCCATTGGCTGTCACGACTATCGGCACAATGATTGCCGAGTCCACCACATTCCACATGTCGACAACCTCGCGAGTCAAGATACTTCAATCAATCAACTCAGCCTATCGCAGTCCACTGCAGGACATAGGCCTCTCCCAGACTGCGCCACAACACCCTGTCCTCCGCCTTCCGCATCCAGTCTACCCCAGCTACCTTCTTTAGGTCGTCCGTCCGTCTAGCTGGGGGCGTCCCACACTACGCTTGCCGATACGCGGTCTCCACTCCAGGACTCGTCTGCTCCACCGGCCATCGGCCCTTCGACAGACATGGCCAGCCCACTGCCACTTCAGTTTCCTTACTCTGCAAGCTATGTCGGATGTCAAGATACTTGATAAGTAGAATTATTATAAAGAATCCGCTGGAGGCGAGAAGCACCGGTCGATGCGGTGACGCTTGGAGGAGGCCCAAGTCCAGCAGTGGACGTCTTTCGGGTAAAATGATGATAATGATTACTATTATAAGCCTATTTTTTCCTACTGCAAGGCAATGACCTCTCATCTCTCCGTCCAATTCCCTCTGTTTAGGGCTATTAAAGATCAGACGCAGAGTTAGTATCAAAGACAACTAACTGTTTCAACTGTATTTCCGCGTTAAAAAAACCTGTCTTTGTGTGAACATACACGGTAGTTTTATTGTCCATAAAATCTACACAGGTGTCTGAAGTTGTCTGCACCATTTATGCAATTCTGGAGCTCTAACCGCAACTGGGGAAAAGCTTGAAGTTATGTATGTATATACAACGTGTAACGTTAAATGCGCAAAACCTCAGACACCCCAAGTGATTTTTAATTCAATTGACCTATTTCACAGAGAAAATAAGTCATTAAAAAATTGTAAAGGTTTTATGAGCTGTTTTAGTTTTACGGGCCATTCTGATCGTTTCTTGCGTATGCGACGACGCTTTACCGAGGGAGGAGTCGTCACCGGGCCGCTTCGCCGCGCTGACATTGGCTTGCTTGACCTATTAATAAATAGACACGGCAATGTTTTTAATGAAGATTTTTTGAAAAATGTGACCTATATTAAGAAGTGGTTCAATTAATTCTGCTCGTTATTCTGATCAAACTATTTTCAGGTTTTGCGCATTTAACGTTACACGTTGTATATATTTTTTTTCTTTTACAGTTGGAGAACGGCCGCGTAGCATTGGAAGGCGTCCTATCCGAAGAGTATTTCAAAGTTAGAGAATTGTTGTACGAACAATTCGCTATAGTTTAAAATTGTACTAGGCTTTTTAAAATGAATAAACTCAGGGAACGACATTGTAAATATTAGCTAGTTTTTAAGAAATAAAAAAATAAAAAAAAATGTTTGTTTGATTTTATTTTTAAAGCCTGCTTTTGTTACTTTGATCCCGTTAAGCTTTGGTTTGATGAAAGTCACAATAACGGCTTTCCAAATAAAAAGCGTTTTTTGATAACTTAATGTCCAATACTGATGAAAATTACACATCATGACGGCCGTCAAATATGACGGAACCGCTTTCCTAGGAATCAAAGCACTGCACTATATTGCACTTTTGAGTGGAACAGCAGATTTCTTTTTTTTTTTTTTTTTTGTTTGTGTGTTGTGGTTTCGTCCCTTTACCTGCTATACTGTGCGGGCCCGAACTGTGCCTCTCGTTGTTTTTTTATAGGTATCTTTCAAAATCAAAATATTTAATTTCACATACACCTACATGGGCACTTATGAAACGTCAGGCGCACGGTTCCAATAAAATTGGTTGTTTCCTATGGAGAAGAGCCGGCAAGAAATTCCCACGGCTACTCTTTTAAAAATAATTGGCTTTTACAATTTTTTCAAACTACAGTAGGTATGGGAGTCACTGAGATATAATCGTGTTATTCAAAATTCTACTTAGCTTACAGCTGACTATAACTACAAGGGGGCCGAATGCGGATTAAAGTACCTCACATTCAAATTAAAATGGCGTCAAAATCGTTCTGGTTCCAACTACACTTTGGGAAAAAACACGTTGTAAACAAACGGACGACAGACGAATACGAGAAACAATATGTGGTGTAAACGACAGAATCGCTGAACCAATTTAAAGTTTAATCAAATAATTAGTAACTAAATACGTTAGGTACAGCAATTTCAAAATGGCCCGCCAGCAAGACGTTCGGATGGCTTGATCACTCCCAGTTAACCAAGTTCCAACAGCTGTATTGAGGATACTTTTATCTCAAGAATTAGTACATAGCATATTATATCAATTACGATTGAATAGATTCAACCAATTAGATATATTGTCTTTTCATTAAACAAAAGAGGCATGCAACAAGATATAATATTATGGCATGAGAAGAACCGTAGTTTTAGTACAATTTATATTCACTAGATGGCGCTTTACATTTACGTCACGTTTCTGAATCGCGGTGTTAAGATTCTCCGTCGTTGAACGACCCTCGCGCGATTCTATAAGGAATTCATACTTACCTGGCATAGGGGACACCGTGATCAATAAGGCGGTTCCCCCAGGGCGAGGCCTTCCCATTGCACTGCGGTTAGGTTGACCCCTGCGATTATCCCTAATGTGGATAACTCGGATGCGTAATTTTTGATAGTGGGGACTGCGTACGCGCCGTCCCCTCGGAATTCACTTGGCCTATGATTAGAAGGTAGCGTCATGCTATGTGCCACGTACAAACTTATGTAGTTTTAGAGTTTATATTATCTTCTTGAACATTAATTCTAAAACCGATCGGGGACCGCGTGTTATTTAACATAAATTTGCCATCAACGGGCTTAACTCTTTAGAGTCCGGAACCGGGAGTCGGAGAATTCGTAATGAAAGAAACTCTAATAACGTTCGTGCATCGTAGTTATCATAGGCAAGACCTAACAAAAAAAGACAACGAGCTAACCTGGGTATTGAACCCAGGAATCCAAATTCTAATTACTAATTATCTTGTATTCGGATTCGGACCGAACTAAATATACCCATCGGAAAAAGGCGAACTATTATAAAGTTTTTCAAAAGCGCTATCGTCAGTAGCCGGTAACGGCCCCGACTTAGGGCCCTTTCCCACGGCAAGATCCCGTTTTTTGCAGGATCCCATTTAGTAGTGAATGTGTACAAGCAAATGCTCCTAATATAGCAAAACGACTAAAAAACATAGCAAAATGTCATATTAGAACATCGTTCAACAAGCAAATGGTCCTAAAACAAAAGATGGGAAATAGTACACTCTAGGTACATCAAACTGCTCCGAAGGTGGACTGGGCTGGATCAATGTGAACGGCGAGTACATCTGAGTAGTCCACTTGCAAACACCGCTAAGTTAAAAAAAAAAAGAAAATCAGATAGTGCGGCCATTTTATTTGTTGTTTAAAATGCTTTCATAAGCAACTATCAATCCCGATCAAAACTCCGTATGTTACGCATAAATTTAGGTAAAATATTCAGTACTCCTGCAAAACTTGCTATATTGATTGATAGTTAACTTTCAAACAACTCTAAGTTACAATTAACTTTCAAAACTCGCCATATTACGCAGTGACTCGTGCAAACGCCTGGTCAAACGCATGGCCCTATGGAAGTGCAAGCACGTGCAACGCGATAAAATTATTCTTATTCTGTTAAATATTTTAATTTGAGCTTTAAAACACCGGCCACAGATGCTTGCTCCATAGGTTGAGGTTGAGGTTCTTGTTGAGAAAAGACAGGAATGGCAAATTGCCGTTAAAGGGGAACCGCATTATGTATCGGAGGTGGTGAATTACGGCAATGTTTGTAAAAGAGGTAAATCGTTTCAACAGATTGAACCTACTTTGATCAATTTAGACGTTCCTGTAAAACCAGCCAAATTAAATGATGTGAGAAACTTTCTGATTAAACATTTTGGACAGGATTGGGCTAAGGTCGACAGTCTAAAATATTATAGATTTCTTGAAGAAAACCAAACTGAAGCTGCTTTAGACGAAGATACCGACACCGAGGAAACTTTAATGGATGAAGAAACAGAAATAAGAGTATAAGATGATTATTTAGGTTTAGGATTTAATTTTGATACTGTTTCAAAACTCTTCATGTTAATTTCGTACTATTTCAAAACTGTTTATGTTAAAAATACTTTTGCAAAAGTGGTTATGTTTAATTTTTAAATACTAATAAAAAGATAACTATGGTATTGGGATTTTATTTACTATAAGAAATTAATTCTCTGTGACAATAATTTTCAGTAATGTGTTGTAATATGAATTTTCATAACTCCATTTTAACACTAGAGGTTTTAATCGATTTTCCAAAATTATTATTCTTTCAACATAGCGGACTTTGCAAGTGGACTACTCATCTCACACCTTCGCTTTGTCGATGCGACATAATGGCTGAGACGCTGGAACAGTTAGACCAGATGCTACACAGCCTAAATGGAGCGTCTCGGCGGGTTGGCTTGCCGAAATTTTGAATTTGTAAGGTACATACATAGCAAGCTCCTAACACTATACTATTGTATGATATAAAAGAGTAGTATTTAAAAAAGGGCCTGTACTTTACATATAGCTTATAGGACGTACACGTACTGCTTGTAGGACACGATTTACTTTTACTTTTCGATACGAAGAGATCTGTGGTTTTAAGCGCCAACAACAAAGGCTCTCTTGCAGTCGTGCGTCAGGATTCGTGTTGCGCTTGAATGCCTTCCACACTATTCGCATTATGTTAAATAGCCCACATAACTAGCGAGGTGTGAGTGCAGTATAATACTCCGCCCGTCCCTTCGAGGCTTTCAAATGCGATGTTCATAGGGTCAACTCACACCGAAAGAGCGGCGAAGCGCAGCAACCCACTCGGTAGAGAAGGCGCGCGGATTCCCGCGACTGCTCGAGAAGTCGCTGGAATGCTCGAGCGAATGTTTCTCATGCGATAATAAGTATTATGGTAATGAAAATAAAGTTAAAATTCATATGACACTGAAACTGCGCTCCGCTTCGCTGCGCTTCGACGCTCTTTTGGTGTGATTTGAGCCTTAGGTATGTTACGTCAGTTACCTAACTTAGACACAGCTTGTGTAGTCGAAAGGGTATTCTTGACCAAACACAAATAAAAATACAAAAATAAAATGTCACCACTTTATATATTTTTTATTTTATATCCGGGACCGGTTCACATTAATAACATTATGTAAAGAAATAAGGTACGAATTTATTAAATACAAAATTTAAGACACGGGTATTATATTGGTTTACCTAAGGTTCTCTAGTTTGATCTGAGATTACATATCACTAACTCCACCTACAAATGTTCTACGATATAGAAATTAAATTTATTTTTCATCAAATCCAATCAGTTCGTTTATACAAAGTAAAATTTTATAAAAGGCGATTCAAAATTATTTTGATTATTAAAAGAAATATTTTCAACAAAACATCAGATTTCAGTCTGTATATAAGGGGGGTAATAAGCTGCCGATCAGTTAAAACTAAAACAAAAATGAGTACAAGATTGATGAAAATACGTGAACAGGTTTATTTCTAACTCATCAATTCAAGTGTTTTAAAAAAGTGCTTAATCCATTAGCCGTGTTTTGAAGTAACCTGCCCACATACAGACTGTCACCAAACAATCACAATCTCCTTAATTGTATACATCAGTAATCGCAGATCAATAATAACGACGATAATAATTAAAAACTTAATAAATAATCTGGCACAGTCACACTTCACAGCTTCGCTTCCTGACTACCACCGTTTACGCATTAAACACTATTAAATAAAGTAAATATTCTTAACATAAGAATAACTACAACAGAACGCGTTAAAACTCACATGGAATTTAAGATACGTAGAAAATTTTCATTCTGTGATACTCGAGTCTCGCCGAGATTGATAAACTTTACTTCTAAAGATACGGTTTCCTACAAAAGAAGTGACCGCCTCATAGCGGCTAATTGACGCTGTCATGAAAATAATGACAGCTGCAATCATTTCAATCGTTAGATACGCCTTTACCGCGTCCAAAGATTGTTGCGTTTCTGTTTCGTTTTGGCCCCTCAGACACACAATGACTTGACTTGTCATGAAAACGCTATATGTGTGAGCTCTCTTAGTATGGACACTTTTTCGCATAACTAAGTACGACGAGGGCAAATCTAGCGATTTCAATCTTTGGGCAGCGGGGTTTAATTTAACGGTGTCAAAACGCCCTTTACGAAAACAACACCAAACTTACTTTCGTAAATAACGTTTCAGTGACGTCATTCGCCGGTAAATTGCGGACGCTATGTGGGCGGTCACCGCTCCTCTAGGAAACTGTAGCTTTAACATCCGCTTTGACTTTAATATAGCTGTACAAAGATCATTTGGCGCGTGGCCAAAATGGAGAACTAACGCCACCATCTTGTTTTTTCAAAACAATAGTACAAATGTTAACCCACAGCGCCTCCCTATCAACGTCATTAGAGCGCCAAAAGATCCTTGTAGCATTGTATATTCCCGTCTCTATCTTGCACTTTGCAGTTTGACAGTTGTGAGACAGGGACAGGAATAATGCTCAACCAAAGAAGTGTTTATCTCGGCCTCTAACTTTGCAACTTTCAAAATTATTTGCTTATTCTTAATCCTAAAGCCATCACATTGATTTTTTACAATTCATTTTTGTAACTATGTTACGACAAATATCATTTTGAAAGTTGACCCTACTATATTTTGACACTAAAATACCGTTGTTCGGTAATTTGTGTATAAACAACCTTTAGCTTGTTCAGACACATTATATATTAAACGTAATAGCTACTAAGCTGATAAACAAAAAATAATAAAACTGAATCCAATTTTTTTTTATGCTGACGTTACTTTAGAATATACTTAGGGTTGTCTCACTCAAAATTTTCATTTTTTGAAAATTTCACTTAATAGATATTTGCTAGTTTTTATTAGCATACGAAAACAAATGAGTGTTGGAAACCCGTAATCCCGTCAGCAGCTACATCACTAGTCCTGGTAAGAATGCGAATACTTATCGACACCTTTTGAGCAAAATCACAACAAAAATGCACCACTCACAGCAACCTTTTTGTTATCAGTAAAATTATCGATTTACTAACAATTTTACAAAATCATTCGAACTATGGGTGCAGTTTTGAATAGATTTTCTTCTTTCAAGATTTTATAAAACTTAATTCATATTTTACTCGTTTACGCATTGATTGTTCACACATTTTGTATTGGCAACGGTAAAATTCATGCCAGAGCTTATGTATAGCAAACTCTGAAACTCTAAAGGGAAACGATTTAAGAAACACGTCAAATTTTATGGGCTGCGTGCCGTGGTTTCACCCCCATAAGTCTCAATCCCGTGGGAATATCGAGATAAAAAGGATTCTATGTCCCAATCCAAGTCATGGTCTACCCATGTGCAAAATTTCACCCAAATCCATTCAACCCTTTTAGCGTGAAAGCATAATAAGCTAAAATACAAAAAACTTCTAAGCGAACAATTGAGAAGGGCTTCTAACTGTTAAACCATGCTAAAATTAATTTCCTTTACAATTTAATTTCATAATATTTTTACTAACGTTAAAAACAAACATTAATACCAAATTCGGACTTTATCAGACGAAGAATTAAAATGTCAACCCATTCCTAGTTCCGAGTTTGTCCAATAGAGGCGCTGGCATCAACCAAACCGCTCTACATGTACTTATTTACATTTAAAACAGTTTTATATTCACTCGTCCATGGTAACAGTTATTGAGGTATTCGATATTATCTGTTCCACTATATCTTTAATATTAATTCTATTTACAAATCAATATTTTTAGGTACAGACGCCAGTAAATCAAGCTACCCGAAACTGTAAAATTTTCCCAATCAACTTTGAACCTTATGCTTTAGCGATAAAGTTGAACATTTATTAAAGAAATTTGACAGATTGTAGTAGCTTGATGTGCTGGCGTCTGTACTTAATACAATTCTGTGATGTTACACTTAGGTATAGTTATTTACTATAGCGCTCAATATGGAGGATGCTTCTGCATTTTGAATCTTATTCCCTTATTCATAAATACCAAATTCCTATAGCTAAAAAGCTCTATGTTTATATACAGTGGTAGATAGGGGTATATTATTTAGCAGTTGCACTCATAGTCTTCTGATGTTTGCTCTTTCTATCGATATATCGTTGTCTCACTCTTAGAGAATGTCATGAGACTGCTATAATACAATTTACAAACCGCGTTATAATACAATTTACGAAATATCGGCACAAGGTCTGACATATTACCAGGCAAATCTATTTACGTCAATCAGTCTGCCTAGCCTTTTCCCAACCATGTTGAAGTCGGCTTCCAGTCTAACCGAATGCAGCTCAATACTAATATTTTACATGGAGCGACTACCTATCTGACCCCCACAAACGGAACTGTGTTGTGGAGGTCAGATAGGCAGTCGCTCTATTTAAAATACTGGTATTCAGCTGTATCCGGTCAGACTGGCAGCAACTGTGTAGGAGTGCCTACACAGTTGGGAAGAGACTAAGCCGATAGATTGAATATTGGTATGATATTCATATTTGACTGCCTCCTTGGTTTGATTTAGTGGTCGCAAGTGCTACTGTTAAGCATGATATTCTGGGTTCGATTTCCGGGTCGAGCGAGAAATAAGAAATTAGGACTTTTCATCTGGAATTTCTCAGTAGCACCCCGAAGTCTGGATTTGTGCCCATTCGATACCCTTTGGTAAGACTGGCTGTCAGACTTTCGGGCTTCTGAAGACCCGTAACAACTGTCAAAGATCCACGAATGACAGCCGGGAACAACGGTTTAACGTGCTTTTCGAAGCAGGGAGGGGTCTTGGTATCTAAACATGGTCACCCATTCTCGGCAAGCGTAGGTTAACCTGATCGATCGAGCCGTGCAGTTGCTACTACTTCGCGACAAGCCCCTCGGAAAATCTATTTAGAGTGCTACCGCTAAATAACAGCCCATAGACAAGAGCATACATACATAGATGTATATTTTATGAATAAGGGTTATTTAGAAGTCCAGAAGAGTGTTCCTTGTACTTTGTACATCACACTAACTACCTACAGATATGTTACAATCACGACAACAGTTTTGACAGAATCACACTCCTATCACAACACTACAGTACGTTTACATTATATTAGTTGAACATATTTTTAACTGCGGTTCGAGCCTCTTTGTTAATTCTAGGATTAAAGGTATATTTACAACATTATTTTTAGTATATGGCAAACCCGAAACACGGTCATGTCTAGTATTTTTATGTAAAGAATCTATGTGCAAAATTTCAAAACTGTATCATGAAAAATCACGAAGTTATAAGCTTGTTATGTTACCTGATTGTCCGTACAAAAAGTTGGTTACCACTTAACACGCGCCACCGGCCGACCGGCTGTGACCTGTGTTGTGCGCATATGATTGCGGATATGTACTTAAGTGTCGCTCGCTGTCCAACTTGTTACCATTTTTTAATATTTTTGGGACAAAATATAACATGTTGTAAAAAATATTGGAATCGATTCAGTTACTTATTCTGAACAAACTATACTCAGGTTTGCAGTATACTAAAAATAATGTTGTATATAGGATTCTACTTAAAAGCTCCCGTAGATAGTCGTGATGTGGCTCTGGTGGGACAGTTTCTATGAAAACTTCACGAGAATTGTTCTACCGGAGTCGCGTCGCACCTGTCAGCGGGAGCCTTAACGCGTTTAAAAATATTTCCATCCAATATAAGTGTTACTACAACTAGTCTTTCTAAATTATCGACTATACCCGGGTATTATCGATATTGGGATCAGAAATTCACTGGCATTACAAACTACACAACTAATATTTCATTTAAAATATGTTTTTTGTTAGTGGAACAGCTCTAGATATACATTTATAACCTTCATATAGTAAATATTGCTACATAATCTGTATTTATTAAATAAATTCTATTTTGTTATATGTTCATTATTTTATAAAACAGTTGTACAATAGGATGGGGGTGCGCTGTTGCACTGCGACTCAATTCTTCAGAAATAAGAATAATTTTGTTTGAAATTTTTCGTTCAGACAAACATTCTTATTTCATAAAATTATTTAATATTATTTAAAATTAAATTTAGCAACAAGCTACGTCTCCTTTGTTCAGAAAACAAGTTTGTTAAGAAAACAGGTATAAAACTTATCTAAGTATATATTTGTACTTTAGAAATTCTAGTAAAATTACAAGAAATCCATTTGATATCATAATGATGCATTGTTTTAACTACGAATATTTAAGGTCCACTAGCGCGTTTATACATTTTTTTAGTTCGACGCAGTACAAACAACGTTCCCTCTTAGCATTTAAAACAAACAGAATAAAAACAATGTTATATTTTAAGGATAAATGCGCCGAATACGGCCCCCGCATTTACCGAGACATACATACAGAAGTAGTTCGTACGGTCGGGGAAAAAATACCTTCGACACCACAGTGAGGGCCCGTCACAGAGAGCCACGAAATTTAAACAAAACATAAAAATCGCCTTTAAAGCTAACAGTAGTAAAACTCTGTTTAGAACAGAACTAATGACGTTTCAGGTCACTAGAATAATAAGTGGCTCGCAGCCCGCGATCAGTCCCAGGATAGTTTCCTCGACCATACAATAATCTCGAAACTTCCACAGTAAAACTAGATATAATATTTTTTTTTTATATTATACAAAAATAGTAACAATGTTTGTACTAGATCCGTCCGTCGTTTTGTACATTAGGCGCGGGGACGCGTCGCCTCCGCCGAAGGTGAAGAAACGAAAACATTGACATTCGGAGAGGAAACGTATACAAAATACATGCACCTCCATAGTCCTGCCGGTCCTGGCAGCGCTCACACCTGAGCACTAGCATGTCTCCGCGGAGACTGGCCGAAGTTCGGTGCGGAGTACTCTGGAGGAGTGTTGTTCTCTCTGGGCGCTTACCGGAGACAGGCCTCCAGCATCTCCACGAACAGCTTGTTCATGGGCGCGCGGCGCTCGCGGTGCACGCCGGCCCAGAAGCGGCGCACGGCGGCGTCGGCGTGGCGCAGCGCCGGCAGCACGAGCAGCAGCTGCTGCAGCGCCGCGTTGCCGTTGTACGGCCTGCACACGACATCACTAGGTATTGTTAGATTACTCTACTCTAGATACACACGTTTTTCTTATAAATTTAGTTTTTTATTCTTATTTATTAAAAAATATTAATACAGTAATCCCCCCTATAACGCGGTAGATTGGTTCCGCGTTATAAGCAAACGCGTTATAGAGGTATTCCCGTGTAACGCGTTATAGAGGTATTCCCGTGTAACGCGTTATAGAGGTATTCCCGTGTAACGAGTTAGCGTTATAGAGTTTAACTTTTCTCGCTGCAGGAGGTTTAAATCGAATATTTAAATTTCACAGTACCTACACAAATATGTATGTGGGAAATCCCCGCGTTATAGGGGGGAATGCCTGTGTTATACGAGGGATTGAAATCGCATAATATGAAAACACGATATAAGGGTACCGCATTACTAGTTTCAATAAATTAATATACAGTAATCCCCCCTGGATTACTGTATATTAATTTATTGAAACTAGTACACAAACATAATATTAGCATGCAGTTCTAACCAAGAGAAAGCTTAAAAGGGGTTAAAGAAAGCTTAAATTTCTCGATATAACCGCATTTGGAGCACTTTTACAACATGGGGTGGGTAGTAATGGATACTGTACCCCCATGGGAATGTATTGGGTCGCATTCTTGTCGGCAGATTTTCTACAAATACTCCAAACTAAGAACTTTGAGGGCCGGTTACACACAACTCTAATTGTTTAACCTGGGCCTATTTGGTTACTGCTTTATTTCTAAAATATTGGTGGTTGTTTGGGGTCTTCAAAGACCCTTGCGTTAGTTAATAATATTTGGATGCTTTAAGCTCACCTTAAAGCGGAAACAGCGTCATTAAGCGCAGCGAGTATAGAGTCCCTAAAGCGCCGCAGCGCTGCGTGCTCGTCGATGCGCGCCTCGGAGTTGGCGAGCGCGAGCGCCTTCATCAGGTAACACTCCTCGCGCAGCGCCGCCGCACGCTCCAGGCGCTTGGCTACTCCAGCTATCTGGAGACAGGAATGAAGAAACTATTACTATAAACCTAGACGGCTATTGGGCAAAGAGAGAGAAAAATGAAAAGACGGAAGGGAGGCCTTTCCAGAGGGACACAACAGGCAAACCAATAAATTACTATAGTTAAATTGTCATAGCATAAATTGCTTTTTTTAGCTCTTGCCGCGTGGTGGTCGGAAATTATCCCACGGGAAGATACTACCGGTATAAAAAAGTATCGTATGTCCTAACCCAGGTCATGGTCTAGCTGTATGCTAGACATCATAATCGTCAGTTTTTTTTTATCTTTTTTAGTAGTTACGCTTTTAACGTACGTCTTTCTACATCGTTCTCACATGTATAATTAATTTCAACATGAATGATGTAACCAATATTTTGTAACATTTTTATGATTTAAAAGAGTGAGCGTGGAGTTTCTTGTCCGTTCTTCTCCACAGGTACCTACTATGCTTTGGAATGGGCAACTAGCTTCATCTTTCTGACTGACCGACCCCGTGACCATTCAAAAGTGCCTGTAATTGGTTTATTTGAAACAAATGCTTTGAGTTTGAAATCCGTGCAGTTGTTAAGGCTTGAAACAAATAACAGACAGAAGGAGTTACTTTGCATATATAATAGGTACCAAGTATGGATTCTGTGAAAATTACAACACTGGCTGTCTACCACGGTTAATAAGGTACAGCCCTGTGACAGACAGACGGATGAAATAGTAAAAGGGTCCCGTTGGCACCCTTTGGATAACGAACGGAACGTTACTGATTCATATTTCTAAAGTAATAATAACAATAACACTATTGCTGTCCCAGTCCTGGGTATTAACCAGCGTCATCAAGATAACCCTTCTAGAACTATTATGAATTTGCATTTTTCAATTAATTCTTTAATTTAGTTTTTAGGCAGTAGCGGGACCTGAATTAACTTAATTTTCTAGTGATTTAACTTAGTGCTCATTATCGCGTGAGCGGTGTTGCCAACTCACTGGAAAATTAAGTAAATAATTTAGATATAACTACGTTCGCCCAAGCATGCTCTGAATGCATCTTTTAATTAGGGAGACGTTGAAGAATTAAATTAAGCACCTAGTAAGTACCTTTTAACAATCAGAACCCACATACAGCTGCAACAATTTAGCAAATCTTGCAGATACACTATTGCCCGCTTCTGGCACGAAGGACAACACAAAACTTAAAAGCTGTTAAACGTATGTCAACTGCTGTGATGGAAGGACTGAATTATCAACAGCCAATCGGATCAATTGACATGAGCTTAATTTTGACACGTTGTTTGTTTTCGGTCCAGAAATCGGGAGTTAAGATTAATTTACGCCAGAATTCGCTTAAATGTCTTAACTAGAACTAACCTGTGTAAATAAATCATGTGCACCAATTTCCCTGGCCTGCTGCTCATCGAGCGCGAGATCTGTGGCGAAGCGCAGACGCAGCGGATTGCCTCCCGACATCGACCGGTACGCCAGCATGAGTGACAGCATTTCAGCCCATGTGCTCTGCAGGAGACGCATCTGAGGAGAGGAATTTATAAGGTTTACAAGCAGTTCGCCCGATGTGTGTGTCCCATCGACAAAAATTATAAACTTCCATACAAACTTTCATCCCCTATTTAACCCAAATAGGAGATGTGAATTTTCAAAAACCCTTCTTTAGTGCTCACCTCCGTGATATAAGGAACTCATTAGCAAAATTTTATGCTTAAAGACCCAGCGGTTTAGGCTGTGCGTTGTCTATCAATGAACGAATTAACTTTATTTAACTTTTATTAAGTAGATTTTTGGTGGTGGTCGTGGAACAGTGGTGGCCCAGTGGTAAAAGCCGCGACTTATCCCTTAAATGCATAATGTTGCCATATGGCAACAAAGTACGTTATTTAATTTTTTTAAGAATGTGATAGCTGTGAGTGTCTGAACGCACCTCTTTATGTCAAAACAATATATATACTCTATGAATATTAATATTTATTATATATATTTTTTCTAAATTCTATAGATAAATACCTATACAATAGCATTTTTTGCAATACGATACAATAAATCATGCATTGCATTGCACCTACAACTCATAACCCTTAGTTATGAGTTGTAGGTCGTAGGTTCGAACCCCATTGCTCTCAAAACGGTGAAGGAAAAAACGTCGTAAGGAAATCGACATGTCCTAGAACCAAAAATTCGAAGACATGTGACATCTACCAACCCGCACTGGGCCCGCGTGGTGGAGGCCTGTGTCCCAGCAGTGGGAATACTACAGGCTGACTGTGATTATGTATGTTATATAGATTTTTGGTCACTAAAGCCAAGAGTAAATTACAGCCGCCACGGGCCGCAGCGCAACGCATTTTCGTACAAAAAAGTGCGCTGCGGCCCGCCTGTAATTTGCGTTGCTTAAAAGAAAAGGCACGAAAGTGATGAAGAAAGATATTTGCTAAGCGGTGCGGCCCCCCTAAATCTGTGAAGCCTTAAAATTGCAACATATACGAGTGATGTGGGAGGTACGGTCCGCAACAAAGGTCGATTTTTATTACATCAGGCTTTGAAATCATAAAATATAATAGGAAATTAAATTAAAATAAAATAAACACGTTTATCTATAACATTAAATGCCGAAAAGCTGTAGCAGACGCCAACGCATCAAGCTACTACAATGTGTGAAATTTATTTAATAGATTTTCAACTTTATTGATAAAGCATAAGGTTCAAAGTTGATTGGGAAAATTTGACAGTTTCGGGTAGCTTGACGTGCTGGCGTCTGTACATTTAGATAACATGTAAAAGACGTATGTGTTTCAATCGACTTACGTTGTTGACTGTACTTATTTTTAGTAGTTACAAAAAATCTAATAGAAACATTTGTCTAATTATATTTTTATAAAAAAAAAACTAGCTTCTGCCTCGTCCGCGTGAAATTTTTTGCTCCCCCGACCCACCCCGACGCACCGCAATGCTGTCCGCGCTATTACTGTGTTCGTGTTTTTGCTCGTAGCCTTCTTCTCCCTCCTTCCCCAACAGTTGGGATATCAAATACAAAGAGAATTTTTCAAATCCAACTTGTAGTTCCAGAGATTACCGCGTTCATACAAACAAACTTTTCAGATTTATTATTGGTAAAATTAGTTATTTAAAACGCTTACAAAATTAACTAAGTATTTTTAGAAAGATATTTTTAACTCAACAAATTATTTCCCCTGGTGATTGTGAATTAACAATGCCATTTGGAATGTTAAAGTTAATGCGTGTATTTTAACTTGGAATACATTAAATACTTTGAATATATTATCAGAAAACTGTTATCTAGATTATTTTTTATATTATGAATGAATAGGTAAAATTTGTTCTATGTAGAGGGTATTTTTTTTTTATTGCTGACTGCTTGCTAACTCGATCACGCCTGGTGGAAAGCGATGGATGAGGTCTATGATGGAACAAGCGTGCCCAAAAGATGCCTAAGGCACTTGAACTCCCACGCATCGACGAAACAGCAGGCTGATTTTGCGCTGGACTCCGGTGGGAGGGCGGTCGCAAACCAGGCGGGCGTTAGCCCTACCACCGCAAGGGAAGAATTGGCCAGTCAAATAAGGTATTGGGTGTGACTGGTAATCTTCGGAATTGAATATGGTTACAGAATCGCACGACAGTACTAACATACTAACTATACAGTCATCAATCAAACTCATATTTTATTTCCTTATTACATAACAGTAATACACAATAAATTTTACAAAAACTAAACGCTAGACAGAGGTTTCAGACGGCCTCAGAACTGACAGTTTAAGGCTGAAACTAGTTATTAAATATTACGTGTCTAACGGTCTAGAGTTCTAGACTAATACCGTTTGGTTTTAAGTTTTTATTACATCACTACCTGTCCATCACTATCATGAGCTTCACATTCTCCTAAATTATTATAATTTATTAACTATGGGTCAAACTGATGAATCCAGACTGATATTATAAATGTGAAAGTAAATCTGTCTGTCTGCTACCTTTACGGCGAAATTTGGCACAATGTAGATCATGACCTGACGAACTATTCTGTAAAAATCTCATCGCGAAAACTTATGTCATGTGAGCTGCCATCCCACCAGGTGTAGGAGTAGATGAGCAGGAGCTGTGGGGTATTTGCGTAACAAACTATCTAATACAGGGTGAAATTGAAAACATGCGACAAATCGAAATGGGAGATTGTACTTATCATTATGAACAACTTTTACCATGGGACCAAACCTGAAATCGCGAAAAAAAAATCAGCTATTCCTACATTTTGACGAGTTATGCGAACATAAATGTAGGGAACAGAAGATTTTTTTTTCGCGATTTCAGGTTTTATCTCATAGTAAAAGTTGTTCACAATGATGAGTACAATCTCTCATTTCGATTTGTCGCATGTTTTCAATTTCAACCTGTATATGGCTTTTATTTTGACAGTTCAACAACATTCATTGCGTTGTTTACGTTGTTGAGTAGACAATTTTTTCGAACATTTGAAGCAATGGATTAGCAATATCCTTCAAAATGATCGAGATTGTGATTGATACTGTGTTACGTAATTAGGGTGCTGGTTTAGTTACTAGGGCGGGGTCGCAGGCAAAACCTAGTGCATTATTAAATGTTGTCCTATTAAAACGTTTCTCTAACTAACTTCTCATATAACATCAATTACAAAACTAACTACGTAATTGGATTTGTCTCGTCCATGAAGACTAGAGAAAAGGAGTCCAAACTCTAGGGCATCGCATACGGAAAATTTGTCCCGAAAAATTCTTAGAGCAATAGTTCTAAAACCAGCCACCAGCCGCGCTGCATTACGTAGTGTACCGAGTGAATTCTCTACCTTGGTAACTTAGCGACCTCAGCGCACTCTGCCCGCCAACGTTATTTTTTCAAATTTCTGGCACAACTCTAATGTACAGAGTTTGGACTCCTTATCTATAGTCTTCATGGTCTCGTCTTAAACAATACCTAAACCCAGGTACTCACGGGCGATATTTTTCGCACACTGGATTTTCAACGGACTACGTAGCGGCGAGAGTTGAAAATCCAACAGTGTGTTTTTTTTTTTTTTGTTAAAGTGTAAAGTGTAAGTAACAACTAGCTCCATCTTACTGCTCGACCCCTTAACGATTCAAAAGTGCCTGTAATTGGTTTATTTGAAATAAATGCTTTGAGTTTGAGTAAAGTGCGCGATAAAATCCCGCCGCGATATTTTTACGTCAGTCGGCTAAGTAACGGATACTGATAAATATGAATCCCGGGAAAAGTGAAAACCCTGCTCATCCTAATTTTTAGGGCTTCGTTTATTTCTTTTTATTTTAAGCAGGTCAGTATATTGTAAGGTAATCACGTTTTTTTTTTTATTTACCCACTTGTTTTTCTTTAGCCAGGCGCACCTAGTAACTGTATTTAAATCATCAATAAAACTGAAATGTCAAAATTATTAAACCGGTTTCGATAATTCACTTACTGCTTGTATACAACATTTGATAAAAACTAGTACTGAACAGGAAGTGATTATTTAGTTAACAATTTATTGCAGTCTAGTGTATTTATTACAGTTTAAAAATAAAGTTGACAAAGTGCTCCATATGCTCGAAAAATGTGTTTGCTCAGCAAAGCAAGTAACGCAATGAATGTTGTTGAACTCTTAAAATGAAACCTATTGCTACTGATAGTGTGTTACGCAATTACCCTGCTGTTACCGTGGATTCAGTATTTGATTCTAGATTCCCTGCCGTGTTGAAAATTTTCGTGGGTTATTAAAAAAAAAAACTGCTGTTTCGTACAAAAGTGCAAAATTTTACCTACGCGGTCAAAATGTATGGAACAGCTATTTTTTTTTTCTTTTTTTTTTAATAACCGACGACATATTTCCACAAACAAAAAAAAAAGATACATGCATGTCGATTCTGTAAAAATCTCATCGTGAAAACTTGCGTGGATTGAGCTGTCAGTGTCATTCCACTGATGCTGGGGACTGACTAAGCAAACATTTACAATCATAATCGACATTTTAATAATATTTTTTATGCTAATTTATTGATAATTTTATATAATTTCAAAACTAGTATTTTAGTTATCAAAAATTTACTATTTTGTTTTTGACTAGTTCTTAAGCCCCACAAAATAGTAATATTATGACAGTTAAAATACTAGCTTTGAAATTATATAAAATGATGAATAGAACTAAATTATTATAATTATAAATTAAAATATTATTAAAATCTCGATTATGATTTTACATGTATGCTTGGCCAATCCCTAGTATCAGGTGGGATGACACTGTCAGCTCACTCCACGCTCACTTCACCTAAATTTTGTTTTTGTTCTTCACCTAATTTTCCAGTGAGATGGTTACAGAATCGCACTGCTGAAATCATAATGATTTGCTAACAAAAAAGTAATCGCTATCTAATTTAATTTGACAAAGCATTTAATCAGCCTATAATGATCCAACTGCTGGGACTTGGGCATTCTCACTGTGAGAAGGAGTGGGCCGTAAATTACTACGCGGGCGCGGATGACATAATACCGTCGAATTCAAAAAGACCAAAAAAACTACTCAGACGGCCTATTTCTTACTCAAAATCAAACCCACAAATAAAAAAAACGAAAATAGTACAAAAATTGCAAATGCATTCACACTGACCCACACAATATCCTTGACTTTGACACACACACACACACAACCAAATTTACTCACAGACGCACACACAGAAAAACAGACAATAGCTTGGGATACACACACAGGTCCAGAATTATCAAAAAACTGAACCACGTGCTAAGAATTAATGCTTGCAATTATTGCATTCAAGGCCATGGACTAGACTTTTGTAGACTGTAGTTTTTGTCATAATTATAGTTGTCTATGATAATAATTTTATTCATTCGTACGTTCAATTTTTTTCGTGTGTACGGGACTTTATTTGATTTCGTTTTCATTTTGCGTGTCGGAGGCCAGTGTTAACGGTGTTTTTATTTTCAGGGTCATTTTTTTTTATTTAAAATTGGATTCAAAATATGGAGGCTTCTGCGTTGTTACTAATTTAGTTCAATTTAAAATTGGGTTTGATTTTGTGTAGCGTAAAAAAAATCAAATATGTTTTTAGTGGAGGGTTGGACTGAAATTAAAAGGTTTTTTATTGCTTTTTGAAGTGAAAATTCAAGTGGATTTTCATTTACACACCTCTTTAGGTAAAACATGTTGAACTGTAAATTACATTTACCTTCATAAACGCTTATCTATGAGAATGCATGGTCACACGTGTTTAATTCAAATATATTAATTTGACTTGATACACCTAAATCTTCTTTCCCTTTCGGAGGAAAGATACGTGATATTTATTTATTTATTCAAATTTGTACACTATAAAGGCAGACATATTGACTTAGGCATTCTCTACCAGTCAACCAAAGTGGTCAAGAAATGAGAGATGACGATGAGGATGTGATTTGGGTGGTGGAGAGATGAGAGAGGTTAATCAATATATATTTTAAAAGAAAGTGTACAATGTGCGTGCCGCTAAAACTCAGAAATGAGTCCCGGTACGATCAAGGGAGTTATATGGTGTGGTAACCCTCTATCTCCTGTCCATAAAGAAGGTTCCCGTTTTTACCTGAAGGGCGTGCTTTTGAAGATATAAGGGCTGGAATTTTGACCCTCTAGAAATTTCTAGAACAGTCCAGAACATTCGAGAGCATTCCACAACATTCCTGAATGTTTCTGAGCGAAGCCGGGTACCCCAGCTAGTATTACATAAAAGGATTTTTATTTATTTTTTTTATTCTATTCCTACTCCTTCACAGTACACGCGGTGCGGCTGTGGAATTCGCTACCGCCTGACATTAGGGACTGCCAAACAATTGCAGTTTTTAAAAGAAGAGTAAAAGAACACTTATCTTTCCACTTCATCATAGTTGTGTATGTATTTATTATTTTGATTACGTGATATTTATTAACTTCATAGTGATATTTATTTTAGAAGTAAGTATGTATGTATGTTAGTATGTATGTATGCTTATTTGTATGTATGTATGTAAGTATATTCTCATTGTATTTGTTTAGTTTTTTAAGTGAATAATTGATTACGATTTTATGTGTTCTTTTTGTCTCCTTTACTCTTTCACACGCTGTCTACATCTCTCTATCTAATGTCCTATCGCAGGTATGCTGGAAGAGATTTCTTAAGAAATAAGCATCACCTTTGTACCTATTTTTCTGTTCTGTTTTTTCTTGTCTGTTTATAATGTGTGTACATAAATGGTAAAATAAATAAAATAAATAAGGATTCACGAATGTACAATGACCGTTTGGCAACAGTCTCCACACGGTGCGTGCCTGAGGACGGATGGCGCCACCGAGGCCGGCCCAGGAATAGGAAGACGCGTGCCGCAACGGTTGGATCGAGGGAGCTCTAGAAAAAGCCTGGAAGAATTTTGAGGAAGCTTTGTCCCAGCAGTGGGACAGTGTAGGCTAACTTAAAAAAAAAAAAAAAAAGGCAATCCTCTTACCTGATCATTCAATTGTAGCTCAGTAAACCCGGGGATCTGTTTGGCCCATCCGATGACGCCGACCAGTTCTCTATCGTACAGATCTGCCAACATCGCCAGGGTCTTGGCGGCAGGCTCAGTGACGCCGGCTGGCGGAGCTGAGCATGTGAGGAGTTCTGGCTCGTATGAGTTCAGGGCTTCCAGGACCTAGAAGAAACGTTGGAATAGTCTTAGAAATAATGGATGAGATTTTTTTGATTTTATCTTTATTAGGTACTTGTTTATTTTTCTGTTCATCAGGTTATGAATTCACATACAACAGACTATAGATATACTTTTAGAAATACTCAGGAGAGTGATTTTGTATAATCCAGGAAAACCTGGACTGTCCTTCTGGGAGAAATACGCAACATCACTCGGTGTGCACAGCATGCCTACGGATTTCTACTTTAAAATTTCGGGGTTCAATATGGCCGTCATAATTTTTAAAGAACACCTTTGTACGATCGTTTTTGAGAATTTAAACACGAACCTCTTGAATTCTTGAGTTAAAATCAAACAAAATTGTAACAAAACATAAGACAAAAGGACATACTTTGATATCATCAAGCTGTGGCCTCGGCTGTGCCATAGCAGGCGCGTCAGCCGCCCTCCTATACTTCTGGCGTCCCCCCCGCACGCGGTCCAGCCGCACCCCCTCCCGCAGCATGCCGGTGCGCAGACACTTGCGGAACCGACAAGCCTGGCAGGCCTTCCGCCGTCGTTTGTTTATCTCGCACTCGTTTGAAGCGGGACATGTGTATTCTATGTTCCCCTGGTACATGAAATTGTTGGTGGTGAGTTTTTGGAATAGATATTCCATTTTACAAATTCCTGTTATGATCGAATTTCAAGTGAAACTCAATTTTATGTCGCCTCAAAGTCTCATGTAAAACAGAAAGGTTTCAAGATACAGTTTAATATTGTTTAGAGAATTCAGGGGGGTTAGTCTTGAAACTAATATTCATCATATTTTCACATAACAGGATTTCGTGAAATGGTATAACAGTAACTATATGATGATATTTTTTTCTTAATTTTTGTAATAAACTCCTTTTTTGAACCATAAAGCAACCGGCAAATTTGAGTCATTGAGTCAGTTTTCCTACATAATATGTAGTTATGAAGAAACTAGGTAATATTGAAAAATGTGTAAAAGTGTTCGATTTCAGTCGCTGGCACTCGTTCCGTTTGGCAAGAATCTGTTTTAAAATATCTACACAAAAATATGTTTAGTGGAGTATGTGAAAGATATCAGGAAGATAGCCCCCCTCCCCTATATTACAAGTAATAAATACAGCAATAATAATTTGTACTGAACTTTAAAAGTTCTTCTATATCTAAAGAGATAATGGATGATTTTTTTCAGGATCCAAATTTTTACAGGGTGTTCTACTCATGAATATGACCAACTTTCACTATGGGACCAACTCTGAAATCACGAAAACAAAATCAGCTGTTTAATACAAAAGTTCAATACCTACTTGACCAAAATGTATGAAACAGCTGTTTTTTTTTTCGTGATCTCAGTTGGTTCCATAGTGAAAGTTATTCATATTCATGGTTGGAACACTCTGTAAAAATTTGGAGACGGTAAAAAAAGCATGCTGTATGTAAAGCCAGGGAAATCAACTGATAATCAAATTGACACACTACATCAATTTGCCGTGTTATACTCATTTTGTACAACTCTCAAAGAAAGATAGTTATGATTCCAATATACATACAATTAAAGTAGACAGTCAACTGAATACAAAATTAACTACCCCGGTTTTACCTTATTCTACTTTTCTTTTCTCAAACGAATTTATAACGCCAATAAATGTCGAGAATAAAGCCTCCAAGAGTTACTTAAATTTGTATATTGACAGAGGACTCCACAATTTTGAGAATTAGAGAGATTTGCGTGTTTACTGAACACTGAAACTTTAGCCTACAGACTGAAATCAAAGCAAACAGTTTGAAACTTAGTATGTAAACTATTATAGTTTCTATTACTGGTCTAGATTTATATCTAGATATCCTAGATAGACATTGAGACACCAGTGACTAGAATCTATGAAGAATATAAAAATTGGCGCTGATCCAAATTAGAAGCGTTCTAACGACGTCTAAAAACTATTTTAACGATGTGATTCCGGATACGCCCTCTTTCAAGACCAGGTGCTCTATGCACCTACGTGTATGTTTGCACTTTACAATTAAGAATGATCTAGTAACTGATTCTAATGAAAATATTGGCTATAAAACCCTTCACACTAATTATACAGCAAGATCTAAGGGACAAATTAAATCAACCTTCAAGCAAACTTCATGTGCATGTGCTGCTTTACGATCGAAAAAAAAAAAATTGCCTTTTTCTGCAACTGTTTTTATTGTTATACTCCTGCTAGTACACAGAACCTACTTCATTTATATACCATTGTATAGATTATATAATGGAGATTAATTCTGTATTGATATATCAAAAATTGATTTAATGCAGTAGAAGCGAACTAACAACAAAATATTACTAATTTTTTTCCTGTCAGTCAAGTGTGAAACCTGAAAACATTGTAACTTGCGAAAATATCAATTAATTGAGTTTTTTTTATTTTTTATAGCTTCGTTTCACCCATAGGAAGATTCCTACTGAAAATGAATCTTTTATTCAAAGTAGTTTCATTATAATTAATAAAAATAACTAATATAATATCTATATCCATGGTTTTTTATACGATCAAATGAGCATTATGAGTCGTGCACTTCTGGATTTTTTCTTAGTTTGCATACACACGAGCGCCATGCTTCAACGGCAAAGGCAACTGCGTCGGTGGCTGCCGCCGACATGCGTTGACTCTCGGCGCAATTGGGTAGTTGCATGATATTGAATACTATATATTCTAGTAGATAATATATCCACACATGTAATACAATAATAGAATTCGAAATCAAATTTGAAATCGGTCGAAAAATAAAAAACTTATAACTTATAGAAACTTTTTGTCTATCTC
Organism: Eremobia ochroleuca; assembly: GCA_949629135.1. Taxonomy (NCBI): domain Eukaryota; kingdom Metazoa; phylum Arthropoda; class Insecta; order Lepidoptera; family Noctuidae; genus Eremobia; species Eremobia ochroleuca. The sequence goes on along the minus strand of OX451403.1, from coordinate 15,598,884 downwards.
TTTCTCGCAAAACGAAGTTTTGCATGTAATTTATATGGCGATACTGAACTATGACGTCACAATTCAGTATTTCCCTCTCTGTCTAATTGAGAGTTTTGAACGCTCATATCTTTTCAATTTTTAAAAATATTAAAAAACTGTTTATACCAAGCTATTAGTGAGGTAAAAAAGCTTCAATTTAAATAATAAAAAAAAATTAGTCAACTCGCGGATTGCCTCTGCCGATGACGCGTGTTGCATTTAGTGGTTGTGCATTGTCAGTCAGTCACGATACTATTTTACATTTAAAGCTAGTAGATGACATTAAATGAATGATTTACCACTGTTTCATATTAAATGAATGGCCTAAAATGAATGAGTTAGTGTATAAAAAAGTAACAAAAAAATGTTTATCACCTTCCTACTGACCTGTATTGTCCTCTTGAAAAACGCCTTACAGGCCTCACAACTGGCGACTCCGTAGTGGAACCCCGAGGCTGTATCTCCACAGACGAGGCACACCCTTCTCGGTGCCTCGTCGTCTCTAGCGCCACTCGCCGCGGCGGCTGTGGTCGACGAACAGTGTTGCTGCTCCGGGCTTGTGTTGCCAACAATCGTGCCATCGCCCGGAGATACGCAGAACTTGACGTCCTCCTTACTCTCCAGGTCCAACTGGTAAAATTCATAGAACTGTTATGAATGAGAAAGTTTCCAATAAAATTGGGAATAATTAAAGAGAGTCCGGAGTCTGGATTTGTGCCCGGTTGATAGCAATTAGGCACGCCCCCTATCACATGGGACTGGCGTAATCCAGATGTACTCTGGCTAACCCTGAGGGGAGTGCGTGACGTTATGTTGTGTTGTAAGAGTTGAAAGCTAGGTATATAGGTAATGCTTTTATTTTATTTTTTTATACTTGTATTCCCTTACCTACACGGAGAGAAAAATCTTAGAAAAAATGACTGTGCTGTTTCATAATCTGAGTGCATTTGAGTGATAATGGAGAAATTACCACGCTAGCACAGTAAAAATTCCTACGCTCTATAATAAAATTTATTGGACAAATAGTTAATTTTTCCCAATCTCACTCAGAAAATTTTCTGTACATGTCACTTGCACTCACTTTATAGTGATGAGCACAGTAATTTTTCTAAGAATTTTCTCTTCGTGTACCGAGTCCAGTGTACTAAAAGCCCATCCCTGTTCAGAACATGATATCAGCTGCTGTCGTCTTACACGCTTCTTAGTTTCGAGCATCAAATACCTAAGGGCGTACAATGATGAACAACTAACCTGGCGCACACACATCGAGGCAATATGTACACGTACAGGGAATCTCATCTACATATTTAAATTACATTCAGCTGACCCTGCAACCCTGTCAGTCTACCAGAGTATATATGCATCAATAATCACCTACTGTATGGGGAGGCACTCATAAATCTCTTCTAATTCAAATAGAACGTGATTCAAAAGCTTATGCATTTCAAGCGTAGAGACTATCCAACCCTGCTGTACAACTCTTCAATTTGCAAGTAGTCTTACGCCGCCATTCCATCCTACCACTCGCCTCAAACATCCTTCTAAGACCGCCATTATTCAGTCCTAAGCGCTCGTCTTTATATTAAGGTACATTGGTTAATTGATATTTACACGTTGACCAAGTTGAATGAAAAGCTTACTAATTGGTTGCAGAATTTGTGCTACCACTATATTACACAACACAACACTTGTCATATCTCTCAAAATCGTCAAGCTGTAAAATAAACCCTAACTATTGCAATAATTTGTTATTATATTTTTATTTCTCTCTGATTTTTTTTTTCACGACTTAATTGTTGTCTAACTAATAACTAATAATGTATGGTTCTAATCTTATGTGTTTTTCTTTACAAAATAGACTTATTTTTTTATTTATTTCATCACTGCTTCAATATCAACTGTGAAAGGACATTGGATTATTCTGAATTCAAAACCCTTTTTTACAGTCGAGCAACTCAATTAATTTTTCGTTTTTCTAACCAAATAAGTATAGTAAATTAGTAATACAGATCACGTTAATTACATCATCATCTGCCTTTTCCCAACTATTTTGGGGTCGGGTTCCAGTCTAACCGGATGCAGCTGAGTACCAGTATTTTACATGGAGCGACTGCCTACCTGACCTCCACAACACAGTTACTGGGTAATACAATACCCCTAGGTAAGACTGGTTATCAGACTTTCAGGCTTCTGACTACCCGTAACGACTGTCAAAGATCTACGAATGACAGCCGGGACCAACGGCTTAACGTGCTTTCCGAGGCACGAAGCACGTTAATAACATAATGTTTATTATTATTCATTACTTAAACCGTATACATAAAGTGCTACTAAAAAAAATTCACGGGCGATGCGATTAACGAGTGTGTCAAGAAAAACGAAGGGAACATTTTTTTTCACCGACGGAGCGCAACCAATTTCATAAAATGACCTGTAATGACCATTATTTTATTTCGCAGTGCGTTAAGTACCGATTTTTTTTTAAATTAAGAATAATGTTTGCGATTTTGTTTAATTCGGAATAAAATCGTCTCGTTGGTCTTGTGGCCGCGAGCGCTGCTGCTGAGCGTGAGGTTGGAAAAAGTGTTATTGTGTCTTTCCATCAGGGATTAGATCAGTAACAGCCCGGAGTCTGGATTTGTGCCCGGCTGATGGCAATAGAATAGAATACTCTTTATTATGTACCCCCCCCCCCCCCACCGCAACGGCACAGCTGCAGCACGGCATCGGCATCGCCTCGAATTTAGGCTACGGCTACCCGCCAGCGCGCTAACTACGGGTCGTCCGCGAGGTGCAAGCTTGCTGTCACCGCGAACACAATTATTGTTATATGGCATTTGTGATTGAACACGCATAGAACTTGCACGTTGTCATAATGTCGCCAGCGACTCGGAGTCGGCGCGCTGTTAGCACGCGGTCCGCTCGCTTGCAGCGCGCGGGCGATTCGAGTTGTATGGTAGCGGCAAGCGCGCTGACTGCCCGCCGTTGGCTTTTTCATATTGACATTATGAAATATATTATACGGCACACGATTTAATGTTCTAATTTGAATGACAAGTTATTTGCTGGGTTGTAGCGGTGCCGTTATGCCATGACTTTAAAACATAACTGATAAAATGTGGGAGTACTGTAGGTACAACTCTGTCTAAATCCTCCTCCTCTAAATATACCTCTGTCTCTGTCTAATACAGCCGTATCTCAATTATACGCGTTGGCGTCGGTCGATTGATAAAGCCAATATGAAAATCAATCAATCTTGGTATTAAAAAAGGTAAGTAGCAGGGTTAATACTTTGTAAGAGCTATTGAATTAGGTAGAGTTGAGCAATCGGTATGATATAAGTACAGACGCCAGCACATCAAGCTACTACAATCTGTCAGATTTCTTTAATAGATTTTGAACTTTATCGCCAAAGCATAAGGTTCAAAGTTGATTGGGAAAATCTGACAGTTTCGGGTAGCTTGATGTGCTGGCGTCTGTACCTACCTCTACATACAGGAAAAAAAATTAACTAGTGCGCAAACTGTAACCATGAATTCACCACATTATTCTAGACGTAGAATTTTTTCTTCGGTTTATATAAAAAAAAATAACGGCTATTTCATAGAAAAGTGTGTAAATACCTACGCGGTCAAAATGTATGGCAGAGCTAATATTTTTTTTTTTAATAACCCACGAAAAATTTCAACTTTAGAGCGTACAGAATTATGTACTGAATACATGGTCAGTGCTATTCTGTAAAAATCATTCCCTAATGGTAGGGAGGGATTAACACTATTAAGTGCTCACTTCACTTATGATTTCACGGTGAGATTTTTACAGAATCTACCAGCTGTATTATTTAATTATTTTTTGCTTTTAACAGATCTATAGAGTAGGTCTCAAAAAGTTTTATATAGATTTATATCGCTATTGTAATTTGAATGGCTGAATCTAGGCGCACTAAAATGCAACAGACTACAATTTTAGATTTATTTAAAGCCTAAAAAAATATCAATCAAAAGTTTGGAAAGTACTTTCTAGAAATCAAATCACAGTCCAAAAAAAAAATACTTACTAAAAATATCAAAGAAAACGTTCGCGCGGCAACTTATGGCAATCCTATTAGAACTTACATAACGAAACTTCTTATAATGCGATCAGAAATAGAATTGATCGATATCATGAAGTTATTTCAATGCCGAGAATTAGATCGTTGGTGACTTGATAAATTGTGAAACGAGTGCCTAAGTAATCCTCCCACGTGTGCCCCTTTCGTACGAGCTAAGTAAGACAGCAGAGTAAAAGGAAAAAACCGGCCAAGTGCGAGTCGGATTCGCGCACGAAGGGTTGCGTACCATTATATACAGCGTGTAACGGAAGGGGGTATCAACCCTGAAGGAGGTGAACGTGCTAATGAAACTCAACAACTTTCCCCAAATAACATAGGTCGAAATATGAAAAAACAAATTTGGTAATATTATTTGTAAATTTGGTTTATTTGTAAATTTGGTAAATAAACAAAAATGGTATACAACGTGTAACGTTAAATGCGCAAAACCCGAAAATAGTTTGATCAGAATAACGAGCAGAATTAATTGAACCACTTTTTAACGTAGGTCACATTTTTCAAAAAATCTTCATTAAAAACGTTGCCGTGTCTATTTATTAATAGGTCAAGCAAGCCAATGTCAACGCGGCGCGACGGCCCGGTGACGACTCCTCCCTCGGTAAAGCGTCATCGCAGACGCAAGAAACGATCAGAATGGCCAGTAAAACTAAAACAGCACATAAAACCTTTACAATTTTTTTAATGACTTATTTTCTCTCTGAAATAGGTCAATTGAATTAAAAATCAGTTGAGGTGTCTGAGGTTTTCGCATTTAACGTTACACGTTGTATATAAATAGGGTCCCATGCTTCGGTAGCTTATCTCTGTAGTTTGCGGTTTGAACCGAAGTATGAAAAGAGGTGAAACGATGCTCGCTCGTCCCACCCGCCCGCTCGCCAGCTGACGGTGTGGCCTGGTCTTTAAGTTGGGATAAGTATAGTCAAGTAAAATTTATTTGTTGTTTAAATTGTATGTACTTACATAAATAAGTTGTAACAGTATAAAATGGGTGATCCTTGTACAATCTACCTTAAATATTAGGCATGTACTTAAACAATAATTATTATTCAATGAAAATATTACTATGAGGTAATTATGACAAAATCAAATTCTTTTTGAAGCATTAACAGTTAAAACAATAGTCGGCATGGAACAATAGTCGGTTGGATTTTCAACTCTCTCAGTGCCAAGCAGAGCGCTGAAAATCCAGTGCGCGGAAAGAATCGCGGCGGGAAAAAGTTTGTCAAGTCGAAGGCAGTCTCCACGTACCTCTGGCTGCATCATAGGCATGGTGCGCGGGTGCAGCGGCTGCGGGTGCGGTGCTTGAGGCTCGGGGGGCGAGTACTGCGGCGGCGGCTCTGTCTCTTGCTTGACGCGACGCAACATCGGCTCGCCGCTCACCGCAGACATCAGTTGCACCTGGAACAACGGACGGGGCCATTTTATAGACCTGTATCTGCTAGCCAGTTTCTGATTAGGGAAATGGAGATGGAGTTAAGTAGAGCTATATACATTTAAAATTCTACTAGATAAGTTTGTTGTCGAAAAGTAACAAGTTAAGAAGGTCGTTCTTTCATTGAAACTAACCTTTCCTTTTCCTACATACAAAGGAAACCTCGTAGTGGCAGATACATTGCAAAAAGATCTTGACATCGTTGGTATCTCTATAAGGTAAATATATCACACATAAATAGTGCAGACTTGATAAAACTCAAAGAACATCTGGAAATGCAGAAAGGTATTTCTCTGTGCCTCTAAGTCTTATCGAAGAAAGTACATAACACCACTGACAAAAACTAAGAACTTCGATTTCGCATGGTCCATACAGATTTTAATTACACTTTTGAAAGAACGCAGACTAAAAGCAAGCCCTTCTACTTATACGTCAGTAGCACAAACAGGGCTTACCAAGTTAGGTAACGTTTGTGGTTCACAATAGCATTAATAACGCTTGACGTAGTTTCAGACGAACTATTGGAAATTAGGATTCAAGTCCATGTAGTGGATTAAGTTATTAGAAGTTCGCGGTAACCAATATTTAGTCACATCTTTTGGGACTGAACGTCTAGAATGGACTGAAATAATGTTTTTCAAATTCATGGACACCATTCATCTCTAAACACGAGACAGAAAATTTCATCGTCGTGGTTTCGAGACTTTAAGGGGGCAGTAGATGCAGAGAAAATAGTATATCCTATCTTACGACTATATAAACACGTACACGTACACGTTTGAATATAAACTTGGCAGTAGCTGTTTCAGATACACGACAGATGGTAAGTAAAAAAAAACCGACCAAGTGTGTGTCAGACCACGCACAATGAAGGGTTCAAAAAGTATATATATATATATATTATACCTATATACTATACCTATTTCACAAACGGATCCCTGAATCGAAAAATGGTTTTCACAAACCCGCAATATTTTTGAAAGACCTATCCAACGATACTCCACACCATGGGGTAGACGAGGAAAAAAACACCCCCACTTGACGTGTAGAGCAAGAACCCCCTAACTTTTTTTTTTTTTTCAATTTTTATTTAACCACTTTGTCGGCGTGATTAATAAATGATAATGATAAATGATAAATGATTTATTTCTGTAAGTAGGTTTGTACAAAGTGTTTGTGATTAATATGTATATCCATGTCAAATTATAGCTTTCTAGCACTAAGTCTCTGAGCTAAGCTGTGGACGGACATGGCGAATCTATAAGGGTTGCTTTTTGACTACGGAACCCTACAAAATGGTCAAGCTCATCTTTTGTGACTTGAGTGTCCAAAAATCGAGTTCTATCCACCACCACACCGGTTTCGTCACCACATCCCAAAACACTGGCATGGCGAAAACTTGTTTTTATAGTGTCTAGTTTTTTTTGCAATGTTTGCAATGCTATCCAACGCTGACGTCATCGTATCTATTATTCCCAAGGTGTTGTTGAGGTAGGTCTAGTTTGTATCACATTGAACAAAAATATGCATCATGAGCTGTCATATGTTGTAAAGTGTGTCTTGAGAGCAGTGGTTGTCGTAAGTTCGAAGCCAGACATGCGCGTATCTTTAAGTAAATTATCTCATTACCACTCAGCTCTCAAAACGGTGAAGGAAAACATCGTGAGGGAACCAGCATGTCCGAAAACCAAAAAATATGAACACATGTGACGTTTACCGCACTGGGCCCGCGTGGTGGATTACGGCCCACTTCCAGAAGTCCAGTAGTGGGAAAATTATAGACTGATTATGATATGCTATACCCTGGCATTGCATATTATGCAAATCACTGGCATGCGAGAACTTTTTTTATAGTGTCCAGTTTTTTTTTGCAATACTTGTAACGATATCCAAAGCTGACGTCATCGTATCTATTATAGTTGGTCCAAGGTCTTGTTGAGGTAGGTCAGGTTTGTATAACATTGAACAAAAATATGTATCATGAGCTGTCATGCATTGTCAAGTATCTCATTTGCACCTTATAAAAACTTATTTTGATCGCACATGATTTTGTGTGATTTATAGAAGCAATTAATAAATTATTTGTGAGGAAAAAGTGATGTCAGATTTTTGTTTGGTAGATGACAAAGCTCTTTTCTGCCAGAGAGCTGTAGGTTCTTTAGTTTTCCTTGTGTGAGTTTTAGGAAATTTAGTGAAAATACTAAGCTTCTAGCTTTTTTATAATAATCCACAATCACAGGAAATCCCAGGACCAACCGAAAGTATTTCATTGAGGTGATCATGCGATGTTGACATTCTACCAAATTCTTGAATCAAATTATTCCAATGGTGCAAGATAGAAGTATGAATGGAAAGGAAACGGTCAATAAAATCATTTGTGCTAATGATTTGGGAATATCTGACGTTCCCACATAGCATGAAGGTTATACAGATGTAGGTAATGAAGTAATCTATACCTACTCTATACATACAAATAAATAAAGTTAGTGTCTATTTGTAATGTCAAAATAACAGCTTTTTACTAACCCCCTTACTAATAAACGTTGTATAGCGTCTGTATAGGTAAGCAACGCTTTGTCTTCTTCTTTCGAAAGTCAAATTACTGACGACTGAAAGAGAGAAATCGGTGTGTAACTATTCACCTGATTTAATACGTTTATTAGTAAGGGGGTGAATGCATATGAAAGTATATAGGTTACTTACAAAAATAAATAAAAACTATTTTTAACATTCTGTCTGTCAGTTTTTTCCGGCTAAGCTCCGAAACAGCTGGACCGATTTCGACTGGACCTTTACAGGCAGATAGCTGGAGTATAATAAGTAACTTAAGCTACTCTTTTGTCCCAGGAACACATTCTCGCAGGAAAATTTATGACAACCCCGCGGGCTAAGCCGCTGGCAGACGCTAATGACACATATGTATAAACAAAACAAAAAGACAAAGAAAAATAATTCCACCTAAAGCACGTTATAAAATAACAACAAGAACTTAATTAAACATCCGTTATAACCTTCAACGAGAAAAAAGAAAGGAAGTGGAAAACCAACCAAAAGAAAAGCCATTCCAAAGACCGGCAAAAATATGAAACGACATTATATCGCATTGTTGTAACTTGTAGACACATAGTAGGTAGCTATGTGACAAATGAACCACAGATTACACAAAAACCAGTTATAAATAAAACAGCTGGCGAAAAAGTTACCGTACCGTGGTACTTATCAGAGTTACCGATCAGTCCAGTAAGCAGTGGCCCAGGGTAACGATCGCAACTTACTAGTTGTAGGTCGTAGGTGCGAACCCAGACAGGCACTTCAGTTAGTGTATATTGGGTGAAGGAAAACATCGTGAGGAAACCGACATGTCCTAGAACCAAAAATTCGAGGACCTGTGACATCTACCAACCCGCACTGAGCCCGCGTGGTAGATAACGTGGTCCTCACCGAGAGGAGGTTTGTGGCGCAGCAATGGGAACATTATAAGCTGAATATGCTATTACCAACCAAGCTTATCAGGCGTCGGAACAATTTCAAATTAAAAGTGTTACAGGTTACAGGTCAATCGTAGTGAGACCAATAAATATTTGTTTTTGAGAACATCTTTATCTGAAATTCAAGGTTATAAAATAGGAATCTATACTAATATTATAAAGAGGAAAAATTTGTGGGTTTCTATGTAGGGGGTAATCTTCGGAACTACTGAACGAGTCATCAAGGTGGAAGCACGACAGACTGCCAATGGAGCACAGATTTGAATTCACGCCCAATGCTATTGTAATTGAAAAAATCAAATCATTTCTCTTTATAATATTAGTTTAGATAATATTACTTGGAGGGGCTTGTAGCTAAGTAATAACAGCCCCACGGCTCGATCGATCAGGTTAAGCTATGCTTGCCGCGGTTGGTCCGTGGATGGGTGACCATCTTCACATACCAAGACGCCTCCGTGCCTCGGAAAGCACGTTAAGCCGTTGGTCGCGGCTGTCATTGTCGATCTTTTGACAGTCGTTACGGGTCGTCAGTAGCCCGAAAGTCTGAGAACCAGTCTTACCAAGGGGTATCGTATTACCCAGTAACTGGGTTGTGGAGGTCAGATAGGCAGTCGCTCCATGTAAAATACTGGTATTCAGCTGCATCCGGTTAGACTGGAAGCCGACCCCAAAATAGTTGGGAAAAAGCTAGGCAGATAATGAGATGATATTACTTCAGTCAATACGTCGATATATGTAGATACCAACGTAGCTAACCACGATTTTGTTATGTAGACTAGACTGGAAGCTAGTGGGTCGTATGACATTGTAAAGATGTCTGGAAGTGTTAAGTAATACGAAGCGCAAAGGCACATTATTCAAATGGCGCAATATAAAGGAGTCTTATGCTTAGCACATTAGGACGGTTTCAGGCTTAAGAGATAACGAATGTACGTGTATGCCTAGCCTATACCTAATATAAAGAAGCTTTAAAATATGATACGAAATTTGAAGAGGTTTCACTCTTTGGAGCAGTGGTGGCTAAGTGGTAACAACGGCCACGACTAAATTATATCATCAGCACTGCTCTCAAAACGGTGAAGGAAAAATCGTAATGAAACTGGCATGTCCTAGAACTACAAATTCGAAGACATGTGGCATTTACCTACCCGCACTGGGCCCGCGTGGTAAATTACGGCCCACTCCCCCTCACTGAGAGCAGGCTTGTTTCCCAGCAGTGAGCAGAATATTATAGGCTGATTACGCTACTCTTTGGATTCCTAAATACTATTGTTTTTTTATTGCGAAATGGGCCATCTTTTGACTTCGCTTTCGCCTGGTGGATAGATGAAGTCTATGATGGAACGAGCAAGACCAGAAGATGTCTATTCACTCTTGCTTTGAAGCGATAGATAAAGTCTATGATGGAACGAGCAAGACCAGAAGATGTCTATTCACTCTTGCTTTGAAGCGATAGATGAAGTCTATGATGGAACGAGCAAGACCAGAAGATGTCTATTCACTCTTGCCTTGAAGCGATAGATGAAGTCTATGATGGAACGAGCAAGACCAGAAGATATCTATTCACTCTTGCTTTGCAGCGATAGATGAAGTCTATGATGGAACTAGCAAGCCCAGAAGATGTCTATTCACTCTTGCTTTGAAAGCTGACGGGTTATACATGGAAGGGAACACAGAGCTGGCAGAGTATCCCACACTTTGGCTGTGCGCATAATTTGCCCTCCGCATTTAAGAAGCGCAGCGATTATTCGAAGAAAAAGAAAATAATTAAAAATGTACGTAAAGATATTATTAATTTGCATAAACCTAAACGGCATAGGTACTTTATTTAATGTTGGTATCTTTTAATTTGAGTGCATTCGCTAGGACACTGTTATTTATTTTATGCTATAATATATGGCAGGTATACGTAGCATTATTATTGTGTTCAGCATTCTGCATCTAAGGTAATATTGTGTTAAAGTTTCTATTACTTTTAGATGATTCGCTCATCCAATGGAAACACGACGTAATTACGAAAATGTTTTCTTGAGTTTTCTTGAGTTTTCTCATGAAATTATTACAAATTATTATTGATATTAAAGTAACATACATAAAAATATTAAATATTTTAGCATAATCATTGGAAATATATCATATTTTCAATTTCAAACTTTTAAAACGTTCTCCTGAATAGCTAAAACGTAATTACGTCATTGTTCTATTGGATGAGCGGATTATTTTTCGTTCATATTATATTTAAATTGTAAATGATAAGTTATGTAGTATAGATTTGTATAAGGACCGCACTGTCGCATTGGGCATACACCTGCCGGTCGATTCTGGAAAAATCTCACCGTGATAACTAAGGTGAAGTGAGCTTAGAGTGAGCTGTGAGTCATGCTGATGCTAGGGATTGACACTATTTACGACTCACTCCACGCTCACTTCACCCATGTTTTCATGGTGAGATGGTTACAGAATCGCACGCCTGTAATGATAGTTGTAAGAGAGATTTTAATAAATAAATAAATAAATTTCTTTTTCGTTAACGTACAATAATCTTTGATACGCTACGAGCTGGGTTCCTGACCTGCACAACTTTCCTTTTCTTCGACACGTGATAAAAATGGTTATGAAATATCATTTGACGTCAATCGCTACGCAATCGACATCATTATCTACTGTAACAACATTTGACAACTAAATCAGGCTTCAAAGTTCAAATGTTGCCTACAACAAAAATCATCGATATGCATCAACGGCTATTTCAGTACCGTTCCATTTCATCATTTAAAAATAGGAAAAAACATGGCGGCATTACTCACTCGTTCGCGGAATGAGCGTCGGGACACGTGAAAACATGTCTATCTTTATTTATACAGAGCATTGAAAAAACAAAATTATCTATCAAAAGATAAGTAGGTACAAAAAAGTGTGTTCAAGGATGCAAGTGTGGGTTCAACGCACTCATGACATTGCGCTATGCATGTGATAATGATCGTGATGCAACGTAAGTAGGTGACTACCTATATCCAGGGCCGGATTAACCATTTCAGGGCCACCCCTAGGCATTGCAATTTTTGGGCCCCCTTTACCCTTTTCTAACTTCCAAAAATACATTTTTTTCTATCACAATGCTATTGTATTCATAATTACGCTATTTTTTTTTACTACATGCTGGTCTTTACTTCAAATGATTTTTTATGAAAATATAATTTGTATGTATTTAAATGAAATAAAAGTAAAACCTCTGCATCTATGTTTCCGAGTACCTATCTTGTTTTCTTTTTCACTTCTATCAGTAAAAGTGATACCGAGTCGTTTTATTTCTAAAACTTTTAAGTAACAGTTAAAGACCAATTTCAGAATAGCCGAAAAACCCTAGACTACTGCTATTTGACTAGTAAATCTAAATAGATATTTGAAATTCAGCCTAAGTCAAGAAAAACCACATGACTACATCCTCCTTATTAATAAATGAGACACACATACTACTCCGTCGAAACAATAGGTTTAGAAAAACCTCCTTCAAAATGCCTTCAAGTACTGATAAAATTATTCTATGAACATCCTTTGCACACATCCTAGTTTGTTAGCTGGAGCGAATGTTTTATTTTAATAGCAACACTGACTAATTAATTTAGTCAGGCCCAGGAATATAAGTAAAGGAACTTAGTTACATAGGTCCCTATAAGCAACGAGAACGAGGCTCGTCTGTAGTTCTAAATGACTACACTCAATTTAACATTATGTAAAAGTCCCTACCTACATAACATAACGCCCAGACTTCAAATTAATACCACGTGTCTGGGCGTGGAAAAACAAAATGGCTGCATGCAAAGGTGTTAGTGAGCCATTCGTATGTAGGTGGTATTTGAATTATTAACAGAAATCAATAAAAATAAACTTCGATTGTAACATTTCAATTTATAAGGAAATCGGAAAACTTCGATGATTTGAATAAAACCGAAAGATGCCGATGATTAAACACGGTGTAAAAACCTAATGTTTACAAAAACTCACCATAAACCTTAGGTTTCCAAATCCTCATTCAAATTCAAATAATTGATCGAACAAATCGAGTCGCAGTCGCAGACAGTTAAGTAATTATTTTTTTATTTATACAAGCACAATACATAAGCATGACCATTAGTCGGCTAAACAAATGGCCTGTTTTGACTATACGCTACTGGATAGGGTAGGTCAGTAAGGCGTGACTCAGTCTAGACTAAAAGCAAGTCATTGTTATTTGATAAAGCGTTCGACAGTAAAATCTAGGCACAATTTATTCGCGAAATTGTGAAATAATTAGCCTGTATTTATCGATCATGTTTTTGGTTTAATCCTTTGATAAACTTAGGGAAAAGAGATAGCGAACATTGTTTTTTAAAATAGTTAAAAATCAATGAACTCGGCTTATCGTACCCCACAGTTGGGCCTAGATTATAAAGACATAATAATTGCACTAAAAGTAAATAAAAGATGATGATACGAAACATGATGTAAGTAACGAGAAAAACATCGGAGGTCTCGCAATTGGTGATCGATCACTTCCAGAAGTTTAAAACAATAATAGAAGTGAAAGCCTGGAAGGCCAACTATAGATGAAGTTTACAGTTGATATTGGTCAAAAAGTGTTCCCATAGTGGGTCGTCAATTTCTTGACATCCAATGATTGGCGAGAACCTTCAAAGATACCTTTTCAAGTAACCTAGCAGTCGACAGAAGCAATCAGAAATCAATCATGAAGTGGACTGGATAAAGCTACTAATTATTCCTTCCAACATATAATCACCATCATCATCTTTTCAGCGTGCACTGCTTGACATCATAGGCATCCCCCAAGCACCGCAATTTCGACGGGTTCTGTGTTTCTTGCATATCATTAATTTCGCCAATAATAATTTGTCATTTGATCTTTGAATTAAATACCATTTTTTTAAACAATAACGCAATAAATAACACCTTAACACACCTAAACCTTTTGTTTTATTTAAGAACAACATACATAGAAAACGAATTAAAAACCTGATATACCTACACTAAAATGGATGAAAATAAAACTATATATGCATCCTAAGATTAATCGAACAGACTTACACAAGAATTGATTACGGATAATGGAGCTCGAATTTCTCAAAATCTGAGAGCAAACAATTCAAATGGATATTCCACGCCTCCAGGATTTGGGCCAAAAATAGTACTCTTAGAAGTCTCCTAAAAGCGTAGGCGATAATGTTACTTTACATCCACCGGTTTTACATACCTATTACCGACTCAATACCTAATCCTTACAAGCAATAGCGCACGAGACCTACTTCATTGTAGCATGTCTGATTAAAAGTGAAGTGACGTGACCTATTCCAAGGCTCAAGATCCGGATTAAGCCCTAAACGAATCAAGCAGAAAGGTCTTTAAAGGCCACCCCGAAAGCACAAAATTGCACGAGGAGGACATTTCATAACATCCATTAGCAGTATTGCGACCATAATTATTTAAATTGTATAACAATCGAAATAAAAAAGAAAATTTTTTATTCGAACAACACCTGATTCCTTACTGCGCCACAATACTATTTATGTGTTGGCACAAAATAGGTAGGTATTCATAATACGCGGTTGAGTTCAGCGACCGTGCGTCCGTGGTCTCACCTTCGTAGATAAACGTCATTTCGAATAGAGCAGGCGCGCGACCGCCAAACCGCGTTCGTAACTACGCCGACGTTGAGGCAGGCTCGTACCGTCTTGTGTTACAAATTGGGGCACCGGCCACCTCACACTCCTGCCAGGCTCATTACACACCCCGACACAACCAAACACAAAGCACTCATGGTTTTGCCATTGTTTTGCACTATTATGTATTGTACAAAAGAACTATAAATATCATGAATTAAACAATAGTTTGAAGGAACTGAAAGATTATCTCACTGAATGAGTGAAGTCAATACTTAGACACTGAAAGTCAAACGGTTACAGCCAGTCTACTGTAACAAAGACCAAAAACTTACTTCATCTACCAAAACATAATTAATATTAATTCTTTAAGATAAATGTCAATAAGAAGGATAGAGACGTTAACCTTGAAACCCAATATAATATAACCGTTTATGCTTTTGGCCAACTCGACGCCCAAACGAGATCATATTTGCATGAGAAAAACTAACCTGCCCAACCCACTGTTTAAAGACCAATTAGTTAGAAAGATAACGTACTGAAATAACGTAAAACCATAAAAACATTAGCGGTAAATCACTTCAAAGCCTGTAGATATCTAATCTTGTGACGTTGCGTCACTAACGCTCAATAACAAAGTTCACAAAAACGCTTGGAACAGCTTGTCGGCAATTCTTCGCGACCCGGACCTTTTTTTTTTTTTTTTTTTTGTTTCGGGGTGGAAAATCCTCATGGATATCCGCCGCCCTGGGGCGGGCAGCGGGATCTGTCAGACTCTTACTGACTAAAAACCACCCCGGTGTTCCCTCTCTCACCTACGCCGGGGGTCGCGGGAACGAACGATACTTCCGCAACCCCCGGCTGGTGCTGGCCCGCTCCTGCGGGCCTCTCCTCGTGTCAGGGGGGGGAGTGAGGTGTTAAACTCCCCCCGCGACGTCTAAGAGGGGCGCGCGTGGAACACTACGCGCCGCCGCCTCGGGTCCAGATGTGTGGGGGGCGACGGACGTCCCCAAGTCCGTCGCCCCTGGACCCATTTAGGGGGGCTGGAAGAGGGCGTTGTCCGCCCTCCGCCGACGCCCGGTGCGCCTGCTGCGGGCGGGGTGAGGGGACGAGATCTCCCTCTCCCTTTCCGCAGCCTCCTTCTGCGAGACGACTGTTTCGCAGAAGGAAACCACCGCGTCCCAGGACTCCTCGCTGCCGACCATAGACTCGACCACGGCCGGCAGCGATAGGTCACTGCCTACTCCTGAGATGAGGGCACGGCGTGGCTCCTCCCAAGCGGCACACTCTGCCAGCGTATGCCACGCCGTGTCCTCCCGACAGTCGACGCAGTGGTGACACCGAGCGTCCGGCTCCCTGTTTATGCGACACAGGTACTTCCCGAAGCAACCATGCCCCGAGAGCACCTGCGTCGCCCGAAACGACAGGGAGCCGTGCCTCCTCCCGAGCCATTCGTCGAGCACTGGTCGGATCGCCTCGACAATAGCGAGGCCGGCGGTAGGGCGTAAAAGCCTGTCCCGCCATTCCGCCACCAGGACCTCGCGGAGCTGAGACCGACGCAGCTCCCAGTGTCGCTGCATCGGTCGCTCGCCCCGCGCCCTCATTTCCTCGCGCCACCGATACAGCGACGCGAGAACTTTCGCCTCGAGGTCCCAGGGCGGGGATCCGGCCAGTGCACAAGCCGCCTCGTAGGAGATCGTGCGATACCCCCTGATGACTCTGACGGCCATCGCTCTTTGCGGTTTCCGCAGAACTGCGATACTGCCGGCCGTCAGGTCAGAGGCCCACACCGGGGCCCCGTACAGGGCCATGGATCGCACGATCCCCACGTAGAGCCGCCTACTGGCGGCGCTCGGGCCCCCCAGATTGGGAAGCAGCGTTGATAGTGCCCCAGCAGCGCCCAACAACTTGGGCGCCAGCCGCCGGAAGTGGGGCTCAAAATTCCACCGGCTGTCGAGCACCAATCCTAAATACTTCATGGTGGACTCGACAGCGATCCGAGCCCCCCCGACCACGATGTGTGAGCCGGGCGGCGGCGCCCGCCGGGGGCCATGAAACACCATGGCCTCCGACTTGTTGAGGGCCACCTCCAGGCCTAGGCGACGTATGCGGCCCACCACCTGTGAGACCGCAGCCGTCGCCAGCAACGCTGCCTCCCTGTGCGAGCTCCCCCGGGCAGTGACCAGCGTGTCATCGGCATAACACGTCAGGTCCACGCCCGGTTGGAGCTCGCCCCTCAGCACCCAGTCGCGACCCGGACCTACCTCAACACAGAACCGAATGTTCACTCGCTACATGTGGTACTTTTCCGTGCGTTATCATATCTTATTTTAGCACTTGATAACTGGCGCTAACGCATTCTACAGAATCATTTTGATAAAAATGCACAACAGACACGAAATCGTTGGTGGTAGGTACTTATGTGGTTGTGCAAGTAAATGATCACGAAGTTTGCACAGATGCATCCTTAGCTCACAACAGTCATAACGCTGTCTTTGTGGTAGGTCTGGAAACTATACCGAGCTTCAAGTAGATAGCTACATAAAATTTTAAACAGTAAGCCTTGTTCATCAATATTCTATAAGAGTTCAAGTCTGGATTGAAGTTCTAGATATTGAAAAGAAAATTACTGACAGATGAAGCTGCCCGAACAAATTTCACGTTTCTTTCGTACCCAAGAATAATAAAGCAGACTTGGAAAGCTTCAAACCAAATATGGGCTTTTTCTTTTTAAGGAACATTATTGATCTAAGGATAGAAGCCCGAACAAAAACTGGCCTCGAATTTGCCCTACAGAAAAAAGTGGACCATGCCTTTCCTTACCCTTCACCCGGGCAGTTCAGACCGGGTTCAAATGTAAGTCGGTAGATCACTACTGTATAATACAAAAGACATAAATCTATATATACTTATATATATATATATATATAAAAAAGGAGAAACTGACTGACTGACTGACTGGCTGACATATCAACGCACAGCCGAAACTACTGGGACTAGGAACGTGAAAATTTTCACATGGCTTCCTTTTATTATTTAGGAGAGCACTAAGAAGCGGTTTTTGGAAATTAACCTTTAAAAATTTTGTTTGTATGAAAAATCTGATTCCCTGAGTTAATAAACTTGAAACTTGGCACGAATACTTGTCTGAGTAAATGATTAAATTTGTCATTTATTGTTTTTCCAAACTACCCCCCTTTTTGTGTGGAACCAAACTACCCCCTGAAGGGGGATTGGCGGGTGTCAGTACACAGGTACAGTTAATATGAAAAATCTTATTCCTTTGATCTACATATAAACTTTAAAAATTGGCCCGAATACTAATATCTAAAAAAATTATAAAAAATTTAAACATAGATATTCGACATTTTTAGAGGAAAGCACGAAATACACGCGGAAGAAGTCATGGAAACAGTGCTAGTAAATTAATATACATAGTTGTCTCATCATGATACAGGTACTTCTTTCGGCAGTGCGTCTAATTTTAGAATAAACACAGGCCAGTGTTGATTGCTCGAGTTGATTACATCATACCACGTTTTTCGACGCACTTAATAAAAAAAATCAAGAACAAGGCCAAACGGAACTTTATTTAGATCTAAAACTCTGTCAGTATTTTCTTTATTTCGTTTCAGAAATTTCTTTGAAAGCAAATCCATGCTTCCACTTCAATTTACCGCTGGTTTTTACAAATTGGCAGGCTTGACGTCAACAAATATACATAAAGCACTTTTCTACTACATCTACGGCTTTGCCTAAATTGTTTTATGACGCCTTGGATTCTACTCTACTCCTGAAGGATCAAACAAGTCAAAATAAAAAAATAAAAAATTTAAATTTCTAACTATTTATTCAGCATGAATTCATTAAATAATTAAATTAGAATAACGCTCAATCTTTTTGAGGGAAGATTATGTGCGCTATTGGTTTGGGTTTAGGTGTTACTCGCTCACAGGCATTTGTCCGTTAGTAAACCCACCCACAGTTAAATAATGAACTCCCACAAGCTCCTGATGACGTCGAAATTCTTTATTAAACGACCACTAACGCACTCATAAAATATTCTAAAATGAAATAAAAAGTATGCCCAATCATAGTTTGGAGGCAAGCCAGAAAAAAGAACTAGCTGAAAACATAAACACGAAGTTGTTTTTAGTTATTCAAATTCGGAATTCGTCACTATACTGTATGACTGTATCTAATCTTAACCTATGTCAAGCGGAGATGTGTAACCATTCTAACAGATAGTATGTGATGTTTGGGCAGGTCAGGGATCCAGTGAGCTGTGAAGCTGTGCCCAGGCAAATTCGGGAGTGGAGGTATAAATAGGTAGTATGAAGGTGTAGTCTGGATCGGTAGGGTGGGGAGAAGGTTGGAGGGGCAGGGATGCGCGGGCGGGGGGGTGCGTCTAGACATCGGCCTTGACCGCGGCGCGGTTTCCGCGCGACCGAGGTCGCCGCGACCCACAGCCCAGAGACCGAGTGCGAGCAACGGTATACTATGCCATGCTATGGGGTATCGCATGGCATATGCTACGTCTGGCTTTGTACGGAGAAGTCTAGAAGTATATGCGCCATCTAGGTATACAGCTACAGCCACGTAGCGAAAGGACCTAGACTTGACTGGAGCAGTGGGAATGTGTTCAAATTTCAGGCACATATTTTTTGTTATGTTCCTTATATGATGCTATTCCTTTTATAATTACAGTCAATACTGTAGGTACAATAGTTATACCTTTAATTTATATTCTTTACGGGTAGACAGGTCGCCCCAGTAGAGAGCATAATGTGTATGTAATGACGATATTTTCATACACAAGGCCATTATTATAACAGAAATACCTAGAATCGATACTATCTACAATGTATGTGTGTCTATAAAAATTCGGTCGAACAACACAGTTGGGTGAGGAACGCGTCTCGCGCCTCGGTCCGTGAACTCGAGTGAGTTTCGACATTGCGCCGACATTGAGCCGGGCTAAATAACGCAGATAGCGAGGGGTCGACGACCGACATCGCCCAATATCACGCGGACGATCACTAGATTTGCAAACACCTGCCTATGCCGCGTGGACGTTACATAACCACGACCTACCCCAACAGGGGCCTGCGGTTTGGTTTAGCATTTTTACACATGTCCAAAATCGCGCATCTGTCCAAAAATTGTGCATAGCACCAAATTAGTAGATATGTCAATTCTAAAGAAAGCGAAAACGAAAAGGTTTAAAAGATCTAAGTCGAAGCAGATTCCATCCAGCTCGAGGAACTTGCAAAAAGCGAACCAAAACCAGAGAGGCCACAAAATTGCGGATCGGAAATGATGCGAACAAGGCGAGCCAGGGTGTTGGAGCGGGCGGGGGTGGGGGCCGAATATCTCGGCGCGGGGTGACATTGCGCGGCCGTCGACACTATGCCCGACCTACGGCACGGCACCGGCGCCCGCCCGCGCCGCGCAGCCCGCGCCGCGCAGCCCGCGGAAAAACGACGCCTCATCCGCACCACTACTTCGACTACACAAATTCACTAGACCAGAATGTACAGCATGTGCGCAATGCTTATCAGCTTCAACAAACAACGTTTTTTCACCAGGCAGACGCACGTTTTGTCCCCGATTTGGGAATCCTGCGTTATTGGACAGGGCGGTCAAACACCGTTCTTATTAAATAATTCCAAGCTCGTCGCTCTGTTACATAAAATGACGCAATGCGTTTTCGAGATTATTTTGTGACCAAAATGGTCGGGGTAAACAATGCAGCGAGTGACGCAAATATCAACATACGGAGACAATATTTTCTCGCTCGCCTCTCGAGACACGTCTTCATTTCGGATCGAAGCTTTCAACACATTTATGAGCATCTTTACCTCATGTGAAAACAATGAAAGTAGAATGTTTATTACTTACACAATTTTTTCCCCAGACAGAAGATTATGGGCTATTAATAAGATATTAGTTTAGGCACTTTTTCATCCGAAAGGGAGGCAAATTAAAGGGTTTCAAATATATATACCAATATAGTAATTTACGTCTGACATTTGCCTGGATTTTGGAGCAAAAATCTAGAGAGTAATTTGTGCAGAAATGATTTGAACTATATCTGAGACGATCTCTCCAAAATAAATTACAATGCAAATACATGCATAGAGAAGAAACGGCCAAGAAAAAGTATAACGTTTAGAATAAGCCGTTTCATTTCCGCTAACTGCATCGTATAGGTATTCATAGCTCTATTCCGACCGACCGACTTTGACCGACTCACAGTCACACAAATCATACTCTTCGTGAAAAGTAACAAAATAGAGACATCGTGTTTTAAAACAGGTGTTCAGAAGTCTTTTTTGAGCAGACATCCACCTAAAGAATCCTTTTCACTTCTTATTTTATATGAAGAACCTTGTTTTAATACCAAAATTAAAGGTCACACGATATCGCTGTTGACATATTACTTAAACCAATAGAGCTATATTTCATTCTCTTGTTAAAAACATTATAATCCTTACCTACATTTGTAATAATATACTTGAGACCCTCATTTATCTCAAGTTGTACCTACATTAATTTATGTAAGAGACACATTACACTGATGTAGCGTCATCAGGGCAATGAATTATGATGTCTCAAGAACTATCATCATTCATCATCTGCCTAACCTTTTCCCAACTATGTAGGGGTCGGCTTCCAGTCTTACCGGATGCAGCTGGGGTCGGCTTCCAGTCTTACCGGATGCAGCTGAATACTTGTATTTTACAAGGAGCGACTGCCTATCTGACCTTCACAACCCAGTTGCTGAGTAATACGATACCCCTTGATAAGACTGGACAGCCGGGACCAACGGCTTAACGTGCTTTCCGAGACCCCCTATGCCTCTGGGTATGTAAAGATGGTAACCCATCCACGAACCGACCGCGGCAAGCGTAGCTTAACCTGATCGATCGACCCGTACGGCGGTTATTACTTAGCCACGAGCCCAAGTCACAAGAACCGTCATTAGCTGGGACAAAAGTGACACTTTAGGTCACATCGGTGTTACGTTGGTCATAGATTGCAATGAAGAAAAAATGCACAGCGGTTGTAAGAAAACTATGACGGGTTTGAAAATTCCAAATACAAATAAGAAACCAATTCAAAGACTGCACAAGTATCCAATGGATTGTAACGTAACAATACATATGTATACTGTCATTGTCTGGGACCACGCAGACACTTCTGCATCGATACAATTTGATATTATTACGTTACAAACTGAGTGAATCATATGAAGAAATACTTAACAACCGTATTAAGAAAGGTATGATGGATTTGAAAACTGAAAACGCAGATGAGAAAGAAATTTAAAGACTTTCCGGTGGATTGTGACGTTACATTGCAAAAAGTACTTTTTCGGAACACCGCTGACACCATCGAATCTGTAACATTTGATATTGTTACGTTGCAAATTGGGTAAAACATAGATTTCAACGAAGAAATACTAAACAATCGTTATAAGAAAGCTGTGAATGATTTCAAAACTGAAGACGAGAGCTCACGAGAAAGAAATTAAAAAATATTGCTATCTAAAGTTTCAAAAGAAAATACTTAACATGCATTAAATTGAAATGAAGGCGTTTCCAATTGTAATACTCATGATTGTATTTAAATTACTCATAACAAAACATATAAAATATAATGCCGCCCATGGGCATGTGTCCGCCCGTATTTTTCTGAATATTCATGAAAAATTATCGAAAATTAACTTTAAAAGGGGAGGTCTATCTTTCATATTTTTAATGTTATTAAATTTTTTTATTTATTTTTTTAATAGCGTTTGTGACATTGATTTACATTTTTTGCCATATCTCCGAAGTTATTGTAGTAGTCTGTTTATTATTTTTAAAAGCTAAGTTATTTTATCGGGTTAACCAACTTTTTTTTTTAATATTACCGATTATGAAAAAAAAACGGAGGTGAAGTCATTTTATTCTAAAAAAAAATCAGTATTTATTTAAATGAATAACATGAAAAATGACCCAAGTTTTAAAATTAATTTTCGATATTTTTTCATGAATATTCAGAAAAATACGGGCGGGCAGCATTGTATTAATAATGAAATTTTATCAGATTGCTGTGAATTAATAAATAATGAAGTACCATTAAAATTGGGATTCCTACCGAAGTATTCTATTTACCCTATATCTCGACATCAACAGCAAAAACAACCGGAAGGCTAGTTCAAGTATAGATATAGAACAAAAACCAATCTATTTCAAACACAAAAACCTTGCATGGCCGAATAGATAAGACAAAACTATCTATGTCGGTAAACTTACAACCGGAATATTTAGATAAAGATAAAGTGCAACAAGTAGGTAATCGTAGGTAGGTACTGAATGCAGTTCAACGCCCATTCGACATTGAAGAGGCAAACAAAATGCAGTTTCATTTATTATCGTCTATCTCGTGATGTAGGTATGTACATTATAAACACTCTTTATATTTGTAGACATACTTCCGAACCCACTTCATATTGAAATTTAAGGGACCTTAAGTTGCGATTTTGTATTCGGTTTGGTCCTTAGATACGAAAATTGGGGACGTCAAAACTGTCAGAATTTGATTTCGCCGATGTAAGTGTGGGCAAGTTTAGGAATATTTTGGTATTTGGAGCCATAAATTAGGGACATCTATCTGAATCTTCGAAACATAGGTTTAGGATCGTCTTTTTTGTACCGCTCAACACGATATTTAAGACTCGAATATTTCTGGGATTTACCTGAGGCTTTCGACAAGTTTGACCACGCTAATCAGGGTCTTTTTTGGTGCGAATCTTATATTACTGTACCATTTGACAACACGGTCGTTCTAAATGATAATTTATCTATTTCAGTATATACGAACATTGTGTTACTTAGTAGTTATCAAGTAAATATAAACAAGTGTACTTATCATGAAAACGTCACGTGTGAAGACATTCGTTATTATGATTATTTGTCGTCAGTGTTTTATTCCAATTATTAGGTCAGAGATCAAACATTGAAAACGTAGTTTTTGCTACTTTCTGACTATCTTAAAATAAGCACGTTGGAATTATCTTTTTTTTTATTCGAGTACTATAACCACGCATGTTTTCCAAACATACAGATATGTAACTAAATACTTTCATACATATGCAAGAAAACTGTAGAGCTTAAAAATAACTTAGAAGTACTTCCAACACGGGCTTGAGTTCAATCCTCTGCTTATATATCCAAACTTTACATATTGATCAATTGCACAAATAAACGAAGACATGCTAACGCCCAAAACCCGTGTTTTCTCAATAACACCAATGATTCACCCATACAATACAATGAACCTCCCAGACTTGTGCAGGCTTCAGTACTCACAT
The DNA here is from genome assembly GCA_949629135.1 of Eremobia ochroleuca. Taxonomy (NCBI): domain Eukaryota; kingdom Metazoa; phylum Arthropoda; class Insecta; order Lepidoptera; family Noctuidae; genus Eremobia; species Eremobia ochroleuca. The sequence goes on along the minus strand of OX451403.1, from coordinate 15,574,817 downwards.
TGTGAGAAGATTCGATCATATCCAACGTAGTGGCTATATTTGAGAACAACCATGCATCCTCTACCGCACACATTTTTATGCCTTTATTAAAACCAATCACAGCACTTGTGCACAAACATCGAACCTTGGAGTTCAACGCACTATGTACGTTTTATTTAAATCGTATGTATTTTGTGGAGCGCAATGAAGGAAAAACTTGACGCGCGCTGAGCGACTCGCACGCACTGTGCGCACGCATTGCGTACACGCAGGCCACACCTCGACGCCCCACCAATGTTCACGATATACGCATGCGCCGCCCAACGAGACGCCACGTGCTAACCCGCCTTTCAGATTGGTCCCTTCACGTACAAATCGACGAATAAAGGCAAAACGTTAATTTTCCTGAAGCGCTGCCAAGGGACGGCGACCGTCATTGGTCGAGCGCACAATCGCTGTTTTGAACGCAATCGAACAGTTTAAGACCTTTTTTAAGGCAACAAACAATGATAATTTGGTAATTGATTGTTGTAAATATGCACTTTTGTAAGAAAAAAGTTTTGATGTTACCATTTAAATAAATCGTAATCTTACGCAACGAGTGAGTTACTTCATTTTGAATAACGATGTGTTAACTTTATTACTCTGATTAGTGTAAATAATATTTATCGCTTGTTTTGCAGCGTAATAGATAATGACTAACATTATAATGAGTTTAATTACAAGAGATGAATTGAAAAACACAACAAAGAACAACACAAACGTAAGAAGATTTTAAAATGAGGCGTTACGTAAAAACATACTAAGCTAAAAGATAGACACATAAAAGTACCTACCTAAGTACCTACTGAAAACTTTTATGTCGATGTCATATTCGCTCGCCATGTTGTCAAAATTCAAGAGAGCCAGTATATTTACGAATTTCGTAATTCTCAGGAGGCAATTATCCAGATACAATCACGCAAGCTCGGTTCCATTACTCAGGGAGACATTATCAGAAATGTATGTCTGAACAGTTACAACGGCTGAAACCTATAATAATGCTACAAAAAAAGTGCCTAACGATTACACCTAGACTTAAAAATTGACCTACAGACTGGCTTAAACATAATCTTCAATCCATATACGTGTCTAAAATATAGTTTTCAAGGCAATCACAATTAGATACGCCCAATGAACACCGCTTTAATTTTCAAGCAGGTCTTGATTTATTTTAATCATCATCTGCAGCCATCTATCACGATAACAGTAGTTACCTACCTACCTATTAAAAAAAAAACTTACAAGGAAACCAAAACTAATTATCGACCTAAATCAAACTGTAGATTTTATTTAAGTACTTCTATTTGTTCTTAATGGCAAAAACATATGAGAAATGTTTTTGCCATTAGGAACAAATAGAAGTGAATCCGCTGGACGAAATCCTACACGAGCTGCATTGTCTGAGTCAAGGATATTGCAACCAATAATGTATATACAAAACCAAATTCAAAGCAGAAGACACTATAAATGTGTGTGATCTACAAAATCAAAGAAACACAAAGAAACAATACGAGCTTAAAACGAAGCACACAAACCTACACGCCTCAGAAACCTAAATTAACAAAAAACTGAAGCTAGATCGGTTAAACGTTTAACAAAAGAAACAGTAAAATGGATCTATAGTTACGAGGGCGGGTCAATAAGTCCGTGACTTTTGGAATAAAACACAGATTTTTTGATAAATAAATAATTTTATTTTTCAACGTAGTCTCCCTTGAGCTCTATACACTTTGTCCAACGCTTCTCCAATTTTTTTATCCCTTCCAAAAAATATGATTTGTCGAGGTCCTCAAAATAGGCCTTTGTTTGCGAGATGACTTCATCATTGGAGTCAAATCTTTTTCCACCAAGCCATTTCTTCAGGTTTGGGAACAAGAAGTAGTCACTCGGAGCCAAATCTGGAGAATAGGGTGGATGAGGGAGCAATTCATAGCCCAATTCATGGATTTTTGCCATGGCAACTGCACATGTGTGCACCCTTGCATTGTCTTGGTGGAAAAGAACTTTTTTCTTGGCCAAATGAGGTCGGTTTTTTTTCAAATCGTCATTGAAGCGGTCCAATAAGTTGGCATAATATTCCCCATTGATTGTTCTTCCCTTTTGAAGGTAGTCAATGTGGATTATCCCACGTGCATCCCAAAAAACAGTCGCCATAACTTTATTGGCTGACAAACCCACCTTGGCCTTCTTTGGCGCCGATTCACCCTTAGAAACCCACTGTTTTGACTGTTGTTTGGTCTCTGGTGTGTTGTGATGGATCCATGTTTCGTCCACGGTTACAAAACGGCGCAAAAACTCCTCCATATTGCGATTAAACAACGCCAAACCTTCCTGTGAAGTTGTTACACGATTGCGTTTGTGGTCGACTGTGAGCAAACGCGGCACCCATCTTGCGGAAAGCTTTCTCATGCCCAAGTGATCATTCAAAATTGAAACGACTGAGCCATGCGAGATCCCTACGGCTTCCACAATCTCTTGCACTTTCAATCTTCGGTCGGCCAACACCATATCGTGAATTTTTTCGATTGTTTCGGGTATAGAGACCTCAACTGGGCGTCCAGGACGTTCGGCATCTTCAGTGCTTGTACGGCCACAACGAAATTCAGTAAACCACTTTTTTACCATTGAAATCGATGGTGCAGAGTCCCCATAATATTTATCAAGCTTAGCCTTGGTCTCGGTAATGGTTTTTTTTCGCAAAAAATAATGCTTAATAAGCACACGAAATTCACTTTTTTCCATTTTTTCCTCAAATTACTGGGTAGTCTGATAAAGATAGCTGTCAAACACAAACTAACTGACGCAGTAAGTTCAAATTTTGATAGGAGTCAACTGACAGATGCCTGTTGACAGGAGTAGTGTTGCTTTTTCAGTAAAGAGGTCAGAAATTCAAAAAGTCACGGACTTATTGACCCGCCCTCGTATAATGATGTCATAGACAAAAGGTAAAGCAGACAGGCAAAAACCTTCAAATGTATGTAGTTAATTTGTACCTGTAGGATATATTAATATTATCGTCTAGCTCAATATCAGACAGCGGCCTTGGGGTATGTTGCCAACTCTGACTTTCTACAATTATATCTATAAAACCAATTACCTCATTCTTTTACAGAAGCTACTTACTGCTTTATCAGATAATAATTTATCGTCGCCAAAATATTGTACCAACTATTTTTATGAAACATTATTCATCTAAAATTCATTTTCAGAAGTCAGGATCGAATCATTCCAGAAATATCAAAGGTACATTAAGCTATATTTGGGAATGTTAACGTTTCCAAAAGCCCAAATTAAATGCGCAAACAAAAGGCTATACGGGTACGTATGTACAGTAAAGCAACACAAGCCAGACTCAGGACTCGTTAGTGGGGAATCTTTTGGCATTATCGATAAACATCCCGTCGGGCCCTAGGCTGTCTATGTATAGGTTGTCTTAGGGCAGGCACGCGGCGACGGCGCGCCGGGCCAGACTGAATTTGTTAGCTTTTTTGGAGGTAGGGTTGGCTCTGTGCCTCAAGCACATGACGTATAAAATACTACACTTGCAGAAATATTTCCTGCGCATAATCCTCTACAAGAATCCTATCTCGTTCATCGTTAGTTTAGCTATCTGGCAATTGACAAGGCATAAACTTAATGGAATATATGCTAGAGTCAGGATAGTATAGAGCGCTATTTGGATTTAGCCTTGGGCACCGATGAATGGTTTCATTGTCAAATGATAAGAGGTAGAGCGCACAGTAGATTTTAAAGAGTTTGACCGAAAGAAACCATTTCAACTTTATTTTGAATTTAACATCCAATTGAACAAAAAACGATCACCTCTCAGTTTTTTGTTCAATTCCTGATCAGACTTCCTGTGCACTGAACATTCATTAATCATTTACCTAAGACAGCCCTAATATTTAATTGTGTGGGAGGAGGCAATTCGTGGAACAGCTTCTAATTGTGTGTGTGCGTGTATTTCAAATACAAATAAAATCCCACTTGTGTGCGCGCCGCCGGTTCATTGTCAAGGCCAACAGCCAAATCTCCCGCTCGAGCCCCCCTCACTCCCGCCTCACTCCACCCATAGTCAATTATTCGAATTCGCCGAAAACATTGGTGTGCTACACGCATATTGCTCGGCCGGAGAAGCCTTCTACTTCGGTGCTCCTGAGTGGAGCAGCAATAGTTACCAAACTGCATCAACTATGAAATTTTTGCTGGTGTCATTACTTTTTAGTCTTTTGGTACAGGGACTGTGGTTGCCGCCGACGCGATAATCGAGTATTTTTAACGTTGCATATCGCATTCCGCCAGCTTTTTATCTACGGTGTGCTGCTGCGTTAGTGTGAAATCTTATTGCAATAAAAACAACATTGGCTTGCACCTATCGGTCTAGACTAGACGCTAAAACATCTCCAAAAGGTGACGCTAGACATCACGTTTTTTCACCAAGGCCCACCGCATTAGTCGTTACTCAAATTTGATCACAGATCTATGTAAATTGCGTGACTAACAAAAATCGTAATAAATTGCACTGTCTGATGTGATATTATGTACCTAATTGTCGTTAAGGCAAAATAAAGGTGGAAATTTTAAAAGAAAATAGATCATTCACGAAGGGTTTGTGGAGAGTTTTCAATTATTGCAATCCCGATTAACGATTACAATCGAAATTGATCGCGGAAGCATTAACATAAACTAATTATTTTGTTATCTTTGAAACCTGCCCTGTCCGTGACCAGTAGCTTCTAACCTAAGGTCGTTTGATATCAAAGTATCATCTGCAATTTATTAAAGATATGCAAATGCAAACTGTTTTGTAAATACAAAGCCACTTACTGGAGTAACTAACTAATTATAGAATTGTAAGCAAATACTTTCATCATATTTGGCTAAAAAGTTGTTTCTACTATTGCATACCTATCCATGACTACTTGATTTGGTCTAAAAAAGATATTTAATATACTATACTTCATTACTTGTGTGTCCTTAAATATTGTAATAACTGAACTTGCACGGCTAACAGTGGTCAGAGCACGTGATAAAAAAGTTACGGCCTGTTATCGTAATTATTGCATCGTGCTCATGTTGCATTATGTAAGAACCAGGGCAAGGAAAATAAAAAAATAATGATAGAGAAACTAAAGTACATAGTTGCAAACTGTCGTGGAGTGTCACATAAAACTTCAGAAGACAGTTTCGAAGAGGAAATGATGGAATTTAAAATTCACATCCGGATAACCAATTTTATAATATAAAAACAATCTTAGTACTCAATTAATCCGTACAAGAGTTAATACTGCTAAAAATATATGTCAGTGCATGGAAAGATTGAGTCGATAAGTCCAGTCAAGGCCGCGTTATATCACCAACGTATGCATCACGTTGCAACAAAAATGATTAGATAGAGTAATCGCTCCAAAGTATACACAGCACTTTCTTTTGTCTCAAAACTGTGATCATAAAATTTTGGAGAAACAGTTATGTCATTCTCAAATATTCAATTTTAAGCGTTTGAGACAAGCCATGGTAAAGCAAATGGGTCAAAGGACCAACAAGAAATCAAATTAAATCCTGGATGTTATACTCCAAATACCGACGAGGTAGACCTAAACTTGAGACAGCAAAAGGAACAGAGAGACAAAGAAACTTATTGATATAACTCAGACTATTAATAATACAGAGCGCATCAAAGAAGCCATTATCCTGTCCTGCGATAAAAACGGGCCTCGGTATCAACCCGAACAGAATTATTCAACATGCGAAAAAATAGACAATATTTAAAATTTGTCCGCGCATACATAAAAATGCAAGCACAATGATCAATCCCAAAATCAAAGAGCGTAAAATATGTACATATTTTATGTGTATAGGTAGGTACTGCTATCGGCTCTATATACCTTTAAAGACCATCTACAAGATACGGCAATTATGCGTGACTAAAATGCATTTTTACTGCCTGTAAACTTTTACGTGAGTAAAATCAACATAACATATCCTTGAAGAAAAAAACGAATGAAATATTAATATTAGAAAATAACCGACTTAAAACTTAATCGACTAATAAATCTTAGATAACCGAGAGCGAGATTAATCAACCCTCAAAACACCGATAGATGCTTCAAGAAGAACGACAACGGAAAAGCTTGACGACAAAACGTGCGAAGAGATTTTTTCTGGTAGCGTTGAGAAAATAGACGCTACGCACGAGGCACAATAGTCAAGAGGCGGGTAATGGTAGGCGGCGCGATCGATCACGGGTTGGGGCAGGTCGGGCACACCGCGCTCTACGTGTTGAGCTGTTTGGGATCGAGCCTACCGCACTAGAATTTTGGAAACTGTGTATAGAATATATGTATATTAGAGATGGTAACAATGTTATAGGCTTTAGTAGTGATGCATGAGAAACTAGTACACAAGTTTAGAATAACAAAATGTCGGCGAAAATTTTGGACATGAACAATTTGGAGTTTTTTTTACACACATTAATTAGGTACGTTTTCATTAGAGATGATTACTCAACATTAAAATTTAACATGTTGGGACAACGTTATTTCTGGAAATATAAATTATTTATGATTTTTCAATACAGATGCATTTAAGCTAATAAATGCAATGGCCACAATTTTATTCAAATCACTTCAGTATTTTGGGTTTTCCACATATTTAAAAAGTTCACTAAATCTGAAAAAAATATGTATATTCGTAAGTGGGCTGTTAGATTCATTATTAGCTTAAAACATAGGTATCCACAATCATTAAGAACTTAAAAACATGAGGAAACAATACCAGTTCAAGTGCGATAAATATTCGGCAGCCCGGCGTGTAGCTGTTGATAAAATGTTAGCCTAGGTCAAGGCGAAATTCAGTTTACAAAAAAACTGGCATATTTTCACAATAAAAACGCCGGTAAGTAAATAATTTATAGGATAGAAAATAAACGATTAAATGTACGCACCACATCCTCCATCTCCATCCAGTCCATGTCGGCTTTTGTTATTGTATGTCTAGGTTAGCTTAGAAGTCTGGATCTAGTGCTGCGCGAAAGTACTGCGCGTCGCGACGTTCGGTACACGAGTGCAGCGTCGTGTAGTGTGTGTTGCACCGAAAATTCGTTCCCGCAGCTCAGACCCGCGCCCCGCACCTCACCCCCGGGCTCGCAAAATTTTCAAACTTCGAACGATTCGCGCAACGCCATCTAGGGGCGATCGGCGCCCCATTGCCTCCGTGTGTGGCCTTGAACTTGACTGTACACGTCGCGAGCGACCCACTTTTGCGGCGAGCCCCGCGCCCCTCACCGGCGGCAGCCGCGCGCATTGTCACGGCCGCGCCACCTGAATGGATCTTAGTCGGCATAAGGCGTATATTCGCATGGCGGCGCCGAACACTCTCGTTTTCACCGTACTGTATTACGTCACGCTGCAAGTTACATAGCTGGATTATCTTGCACACGTTCAGCGCGGCCGATAGCAGGGCAGAAACTTCTCACGAATGTAATAACGACGTGAGTACTAGTTTGCTGATTCGTTGTTTCCTCGTTATGTGATCTAAGAACATTGTTGTGACGCTTTTTGTCTAAGTCAACGTTTTGAGTGGTGATATTTTTATCAATTAATTGAATGACAAGTCATAAGTTGTAGGTAACAGAAAGTTAAGGCCTATTTTATTTTTATCATCGCCATTACCTTATTAAGTGGCATCATTTTTATTACCTATAGAATTCTTTGATAAGAACCTCCAACTGCACTTAGCTTATTAACTTTTTACATAATATTTCCGTCATCGATTGACCTATATCCATTGTGTATTATCTGCAGGTTTATTTACTTTATGGGTTAACTGTTTCAGGTGGACTTCGGAGCGGTGCATTGTTATCAGGTTCAAAGATTCTAGAGCGCGTGGCTAACGCGCGAGGAATATTACATCTCCTGAGCAGCAGTGCGATTCTGTAACCATCTAAAAACACGAAAACTTAGGTGAAGTGAGCGTGGAGTGAGCTGTCAGTGTCATCCCACCTGATACTAGAGATTGATTAAACATACATTTACAATCATAATCGAGATTTGAATAATATTTTTATGCTAATTCTATTGAACATTTTGTAAAATTTCAAAGCTAGTATTTTAGTTGTCAAAACATTATTATTTTGTGGGGTTTTAAAATAAAAAGGCAAAACAGAAACTTAGTGAGAATCTCAATGTTGTCTTTTTTTCCTAGATTATAGACCAGAGCAAAAAAAAAAATATTATTAAAATCACGATTATGATTGTAAAGGCATGCTTGGTCAATCCCTAGCATCAGTAGTATGACACTGACAGCTCACTCGACGCAAGTTTTCATGGTGAGATTTTTACAGAATCGACTGGCTGAACGTGAACTCACTGCAGTCTGGGAATCTCGTCAAACTGTAAGGTTTTGTTAATGTTTTCTTAACTGAACATCACATTTGGTAACCAAAATAGTCAACAATGTCTGCACGAAGTTCATCACGCTTACTTATTTAACACATTCAAGAAATATCAAAATAAAAATAACAATCATCCAGATACAAGAGTCGCAAAGTGGGAAGAAGCCTAACAAACTCCAAATCTCGCTAATAGAAATTAACTATAATGTATATCGAAGGTAAAACTACTTAGAATCCTTAATTACATTCCACAGGTATGAAGATAGACAAAGTTACATACTTAAGAGTCAAAACTCTCGTTAAACTAGCATTTGGCAAAACCTCTTTAAAATTATTAAGTGTGAGAATCTAGCAGAAATTGATTCTATTAGAAAAAATGTTATTCATTTAACTTGACCAGTAAGCTAAGAAAATGCAAGAAAGTGGAACGAAGGTAAATTCAAGTGCACTAATAAAATTGTATAACACTTCCCAGCGCAGTGGACATGACTACAAGAATATTGACTCAGATTAAGGTCAATCAATGAACCGAATACGCAACTTCAGGAGGCAACACTGCATTTCCACCGCATATTAATCATGAAATGATTCAGTGTTGCATAATCGAGATCAATCTCTTTTGTCGAGTTGCTAAGTTGTGAAAATCTAAATTGTCGACCCCTGTCATTTAGTGTTTGAAGAATGTTAATTATCGCATGTAGAAAAATTCTACAAGTAATTTTAACCTCGGAAAGGGTTTGCTATTTCGGCTATACAGGGTTACTTTTCAAAGACCAGCCAAATTTAAGGGTGTGGTACAGACTATCAAACTGAACAATTTTGTCCATAGGACCAACATTATAATCACGAATAAAAATTCAGCCATCCTTCCGTCGCACGTTGCGGGAACTTCAATCATATTTTTGTTTCACAAATCTGAAATGTCGCCGCCCCTCTGTTGAGACGAGAGGACTGCGCTCAAATTTTCGGTTGCGCTGGTATATAATTTATTTACGTAAATAATATTTTCGTAATTTATCACTTTGTAGGAAAGACACCAGCAGTAGTACCACGGGAAGTTTTTTTTTTTACCCATGTTACACTCTTAGTCGACATTTCATAGTTTGACACCTGTCACATTGACACCTGTCCCTTTGACACTTCTCACTTTGACTTTTGCTATTTAGACATTTCCCTACCATAACACTGGTGTGAAAGCTCAGAGTGAAGGAGGGTCTGCCGCGAACATTTTTAACCCTTTACCGCATAGGAAACCATATAATATGGTTTGACATGTTTACAGTTTATTTTACTCTAAAAAAATAAAAAACTAGCGTATAAATCCTAATGGGGTTTATTTTTCATATCATTAGCAATAATAAAACACAACTATTTTGTCTATCATCACATACCACTTGGAAATAAAAATAAAAAAAATAAAAATACACTAAAATTAATTCTGAAGCTTTAATAAAGACATTACATAACCTAAAAAAAAAAAAAATTGTCACTTATTTAATATATCATGCAGTAAAGAGTTAATATCGCTTGGTACTCGTAGTACAACAACAAACTGAGATTTTAGACCTTATTGCGATTAACTCAGAATCCAAATTCTTAATATACTTGTATGACCGTGAATCTGTTACCAGTATCGGAAACAGATTCACGGGCATATGTACATACAATATATTGAATAATATACTTACACAGCGATAATACTTAGGTACATTGAATAGAGTCGGTTCTTACTACAGAATATTCGGCCGAAAATTTTCTGCAGGCGGGAAGGGATTGTGTTTTGGTTTCGTCGTGTTTGATCAGAGGGGTAGGCAGAGGCGCGGCTGAAACTAGATTTATTTCTGGTTATATGCGCCCCCTTAAATTTGGCTGGTCTTTGAAAACTGACCCTGTATATTAGGCTGAAATTGGAGACAAAAAAATGAGGCCTTGAAAAGTTTGAAGCTTGGAAACTTTGTGGGAAAATGATGTGTGCACGATATTGTTGTCGATATTTCAACCTAGCGTTCTGTCTTCAGGCAATACATTCTTTCTTTCGTTATTGTTTTTGGTTTACAGTGTAGTTTGTTTTTAATTTCACTTCATTATTCAGTCTTACTTCTTTCATGCCTGTTTAATTCATTTCCTCGGCGTTTTCATTTGTATATCTGTTTGCACGCGAGTCGTCTTTAGTTCAATCGGGTATTGTTTCTTTAAGCAGCTTTGTTTTGCCCGCACTTAACTAGGTCAAAGTATGTACATAAGTTCTCCTAAAGTGTTCGGTCAGCTTGAAATGAAATTATTAGACTAAGTTCCTCCTTGAACCAACATGTTATGAGGAACGAGCTAATTAGTTCAATTGATAACTTACCTACCTATTACCATTCTGATATCTGTTTTTTCCATTTTTCGGGTGTTATCCACAAATTATAACTTCCGACTATCATAAGGATCTTAATGAAGTACAGCGCAGATACGATTTAACTAATTTTAAGGACTATCACCAGTAGTGTGCAGTCGTCAAAACAGAATACTATCAGTCTTTGTTTCATAATGAGTCACTCCATCTAGCTTTGGAAGACGACATTAATGGCCAGTTTAACTGCTAAAGGCTTGGGATTGAAATGCAGCCAAAAAGTTTGAGTGAATCATTCTGTATTATTATGCAGTTTATGAGTTTCGACAGCACGTGTAGAAGTTATATAGAGAATCACAAAATCGTTGTTCATCTGATGGTGGTGGACCGAAGATGATAATGGTCATATTATCTTCCGAACCTTTTAAGTTAAAAAGAAACCAGTCTCCCAGATATTCGGGAGGTCTGAGAGCTGATTTACAAAATACATGAATAAAACACATTCACAATGATGGTAAGTAAAAACATCCTTATTCACAATGATGTAGCAATATTTGGATCCCTACTTGAATATTATCGACACGATACAAAAAACTATCACTTACCTGAGAAAAGATCAAAGAAGCGAACATAATCCAAAAGAATATAAATAAAATATAATTAAGTATCGTATCTTTTACACGTGGAATTTGAATTCAAACTGGATTTTAGCAACCTTGGCCTTGTTATATACCCCAAAAGTTATCTACAACATCCGCAATATTCGTGTGATAACCTTCCAACCTCATAAAAAAATTGCCATAACGCAAATCAATGTTTCAATCGAAAAAACAAAATGTCATCATCAGCCGCAGCAGTGGAGCAGTCCACTGCTGCGCTGCCGTGTGCTGCTGCTGGTTTCATTGAAGAAAAATGTGATGGCCAGCCTTTAAATCGGCAATTTTTTTTGGAAATATATAGTGAATAGTCTGCATTTGCGTGATGTCTAGCGTGATATTTATATAGAGTACTATTTGTTTTAGTTTAAGACAATTACATCCTTCTTTTTCTCTTTCTGTCTTCTGCTTTGTATTTTTGTAACTTGAATATCGTGTCTTCACTGTATCCTTAACCTAGGTAATCTGTGGAAACGTCCTGGATTGTACATTTACCCACTTCCGGTTGCTTTTTTATCTTAGATGTAATATAATATATAATGTACAGACGCCAGCACATCAAGCTACTACAATCTGTCAAATTTCTTTAATAGATTTTCAACTTTATTGCTAAAGTATTAGGTTCAAAGTTGATTGGGAAAATTTGAAGTATGTAAAATTGTTTGTTTTCCCTAACAAAATAAATAAATAAAGCCACTTCAATTTCACGTTATCTAACTCAATACTCTGTCTCATTCTATTTCAGCTGCTACTAGCACCCCTGTAAAGGTCTTCACTCCATCCAGCCTGAGAGCGTTCTACGCTACGTTTGCCGATTCACCGTCTGCACTCAAGAGCAAACGTCAATTCTTCAACTGACTACGGCGGCTGTATAACCCTTTCCAACCGAGTTGAAGTGATCGTGAGTTTCGACTTTACAAAATTCTGAGCACGATCGAGCGACTAGCAAATTATTCCTGAACCTCACGTATGTGAGGATCTGACTCCTGAAGACATGGTTGCATGAGATTTTCTCCAGTATTCTTCCCAGGACCTCTGAACACTTTCCAAAGGATTAATAAGTTTTTACTGATCTATGCGAAATTTTTACTCCCGGTTGCAAAGGGATAAAATGTAGCACGCGGAAATCAGATCAGATGGGTTTTTCCATAAGCGCAACGTGCATGTGTTTTTAAAACAATCTAAAAATAACGTAACATTTACAATCAAGTCATGCAGAAGATGGCAGCGAGCTCATCATCAAAATAAATTAATAATAATGCAAGAAAGAATTGAGGTCGGAAGCTGAAGGACCGAAAGGGAGGAGCAAAAATGAGAACAGCAAAGATTTCTGGATGTCATATACATCCAGAAATGCGGTTTCTCAATAAAATATACACCAATCGGGCTTCTAAATCAAACTTTGCTTCCATACAAGTTTATTTTTATATCAAGCTATGGAATAATCGTAAAACATTTTTTTATAAACAGTTCATAAAATAATATCTTGAAGTCGCGTGTCGCTATGCGATAACCTCGTAAAAGTTTTTTTTTTTTTTTCAAGGGATATCTTAGAGTACGAACCTAATCGAACAACTCCGTTAAATAGCACGGAAGGAAGCAGCAGAAACTTCTAAGCATGAATAACGGATGGATATAACCATGGATAGTCCCACAAGAAAATCAAACCCCTATACCAGGCATGGATGGATATTTGAATATAAAACATGTGCGGTCGGGGGACCCCCGTCAGGAACGACGTTCCTTACGCGATACTCGCACGCACACACGCACAACGTATATAATAGAAAGAGACACACCATTCATTACAACAGTAATATTTTCTCATTGTTTGTCTTATTTCTTCTTAGGATATTTATTGGTGCTTATTATTAAATAAATCTGTGCTTATTATCTTATTTATATGTAATTAGGTATATATTATATTTATAGTTTTAATAGATTAATGCGTGTATATACAACGTGTAACGTTAGATGCGCAAAACCTGAAAATAGTTTGATCAGAATAATGAGCAGAATTAATTAAACCACTTTTTAATATAGGTCACGTTTTTCAAAAAATCTTCATTAAAAACGTTGCGGTGTCTATTTATTAATAGGTCAAGCAAGCCAATGTCAGCGCGGCGCAGCGGCCCGGTGACGACACCTCCCTCGATAAAGCGTCGTCGCAGACGCAAGAAACGATCAGAACGGCCAGTAAAACTAAAACAGCACATAAAACCTTTACAATTTTTTTAATGACTTATTTTCTCTGTGAAATAGGTCAATTGAATTAAAAATCAGTTGGGGTGTCTGAGGTTTTGCGCATTTAACGTTACTTACACGTTGTATATACATATTTAAAATATTTATTCCTCAATTTTCATGATTGCACCTACCACTGTTTGTCTCTGCATCACCAAAGGTTAACTGGTAGAAAATACCTATGGCATTAAGCCCGCATCTGTACATTTATGTGCTTGAAGTATTAAATAAATAAATATTTGATATAAACTGACAAAATTTTCGGGTTATGGACTTGTGAACAGCGTTTAGAGGAATTTACGATAACTATCATTGATGTTCGATACGGTAAGGAAGCGTATCGAATGGTTGTGAATAGCAGTAATATATGCAGAAAAGCTAACTGTTCAATGAAGACGATAATGAAGAGCAACCTTCTTTTATCATTGAATATTAGATTTGTCATCAAATGAAAATGTGAAAGTCGCCTGCACTTACTGTGTTCCAACTTGGTCCTTAACCTGGATGCTAACTACATGCTCAAATACTAAAGCGATAAAGCATGTTGATTGGTTTTTTTTCGCGATTTCAGGTTTGGTCCCATAGTAAATGTTTTTTGTTGTTGTTGTTTGTTGTGAGTTGTTTGTTGTGATAAACAAACAAGTTTTGTAATGGGACAAAAAGTGAAATGACGAAAAAAAAATCAGCTGTTCCCTACATTTTGACGACTCGTACGAACATAAATGTAGGGAACAGCTGTTTTTTTTTTCGCGATTTCGGTTTTGGTCCGATAGTAAAAGTTGTTTGTAATGATGAGTAGAATCATGTGTTTAAGTATCGATCATTAATTACCAGTCACCCTATATACAGACGCCAGCACATCAAGCTACCCAAAACTGTCAAATTTTCCCAATCAACCTTGAACCTAATGTTTTGGCGATAAAATTGAAAATCTATTAAAGAAATTTGACAGATTGTAGTAGCTTGATGTGCAATTGAATATTGAGGTATCAATGATTCATTATACTGATGACAATGTAGTATTAATGATGGATTTAGGCTGAGTTTCGGAGACCGAAATTTAACTTTACTTTGCAATGAAAGTGAATTAATACAAACAATATTAAAAAAGAGTTAAATGTGAGGATATGGTTCTTATTCAATGTTGCGTTTCTCTTAATAAATAAGAACCTTGACACTATAACATTGACTACTTTTGTGACCATAATTAATAAATTAAAAACAAACTAATCTTGTCCCCTCAGTGAGTTCAGATCAGAAATCTTTAGCACTAAGCTCCATAATTGTGTAACGCACATTCAATCTGTCCATTGAATTCATTGCTTCATAGGTTTGTAAAATTTGACTGCTTAGCAACATAATATATACGGAATGAACAGGAGTGAACTGTCAAAATGAAACCCATTGCAAGCAATTGTCATTTTGTGTGTGTTATGCAATTACTCTGCTGTTGAAACTTTTGTTCCCAAGCATAGCCACAATATGTATAATAATATGACTTACCTTAATAATCACGACTGTTACTTATATTTCTGGTTGTCGTTCACATATTTCTCCAGAGTTTATGATGCCATTGAGCTCCGGTTTGTGTCGAGACATAGCCAGATTCCACCTGAAATATAATATAGTTATAGTTTTTAGTAATTACCACAATAAATAGTTCGTTGAAACAATGGCTGTTAAAGACTACAGTTGGTGTTCCAACGTCTCATTGTTCCAATTGTATAGGATTTCTTTCAGGTCTCCAGAGGATTTATTAAATATCCTACTTTGATGCCAAATTCATTGAAGTCGGCATTTATCTAGTAGAGCATTTTTAATGCTCCCTCTTGCAATCTCTTCCAGGCAACCTTGGAATGGACAGTAATTGCGTGGATATAAAAAAAAATTGGGTTGTTATTGGTGCCATATAATAGGTATACTATAATATAGAGAATATTCTTCTTTTTTGGGTCCTCAATGACATTTGACTGGTGATAGATGTACCTTAGCTCTATTGCCGCTTTGTTATTTTGGGCCTGCAGCTAGGTTAACAAAGAATGTTGATGTAGGTTTTTCTCAAGGCCGAATTTGGTGTTGATTATTTTCCCAACAACTGTTCCCCGTTGTCTCTATTTCTTCCTTGTTTATACAAATGGGTGTGGACATATGAAGGTCTCATGTATTTTGTGTTAAAAGTATGGCCTATGAGTCCATTTTCTTGATCTCAATCCTCAAAATGGGGGCCCATTCTTGAGTATACAGAAAATAGGTGCATCCCCCCCTCAAATTGAATAAGTGTTCTGCAGCAAAGCTATGTTGTGACACTCCCTTCTGTGCATAGTCACAAACTCTTTATAGATGTTTAAAGTAGGATGGACAGGTGTCCGCAAATCCATGACCAAGCATGTATTTTAGGTACAGTAGTTGACATTATTAAAGGTGATCCCAACCCATTACATTACCCATTACCTTTAATAATGTTAATTAGTATACCCAAAATACACGCTTGGTCATGGATTTCAAAAGAATCAAATTCCAAAGATTAATTGCATCTAATTCAGTGTTTATTTATTTCTGGACATTTTATCTTGGGAGCTGTCTCCATAAAAAATATACACAGACGAAGAACCTGCTTCTTTTATAAGAAATTGGTTAAAAAGACATTATTTACCCATTTCTGGTGTTCATTTTTATTTTAATTTTGTAATTAGCTAGACTGATTAAATAAACATTTATCAAAGTTTTAACACAAAATGTGTAAACAACACTTCAGGAATATTCTAGCAAGTACCAATAACTATCTAAATAATTATTACTTACAGTATGCAGTAGTATCAGATTATTATTGATGTGATAATTTTATGGAAGACTTCCAACTTCCTGTTGTTTATGTATGACTCCACAGGTATCCTGTAAAGTCATTGAACTCTTCATATTGTGAAATGTAACAAGAACGAAATAAAAGGAAAGTACATAGACTATTTTATAAAAATGTTGTTGCATTTCTGATGAAAACTATACTATTATGTAAACATGTATATATCTTACGAAATATCACTTCTTACTCACAATTATTCCATAAACAATATTGATAACGCTGAGATTTAAGTATATAATTGAAGACTTTTAATAAAATTGTATCCTCAAGAATCCAATTAAAATAAATAATTTCTCTAATAGCAAAACCAGAGAACTGTCAAACAGCCAAGGCTGCAGTTTAGGATTTCACGATTTAAGCGACACTTTACTGTTAATAGCCATTCAGAAATCTTTTATATGACTACATTAAACTTACACTATACAAGATATGCACAATTTTAACTTAATATTAATCTAAAAACAATTAATAGGTTATAATGCTGTTATTTATCCGCTTGCACTTTCGATTCGAGTGAAAAGTGCATTCTACTAAAACTAGAAACATCTTAGCAATGCATTTAGCTGTCCTGTTTACACGCTCCCAGAAGTATATGGTTATTTCTTTCTTATGCTTTTACGAAGTTTCGTATTGAAGAAAATGGAACTGGAACGTTATCTTAGTGCTACCATAAAATATAAATTGCAACTGAGTTTTAATTATATTTGAAGAAAGAGCGTTTAACAAAATCGCATTTTAACTTAAAATTCGTGTGTCCAACTTTATTATTAGATATTTAATCTAATAATAAAGTTGGACACACGAATTTAAGAAACATGACAATAAATAGTACATTTGTAAAATACATAAATCTAGCTATGTTGTCTTTAAAGGCAATACATAGTCTCAGTTTTCCATTCAAAGTGGTTACTTTTTACCTAGATTGTTAATTATTGCAAATTGGAGATAAACTTCCCATTGAATTTGCACAGTAAATAAAATGCAAGTTTCTATCAAAAACCATGATAATTATTCTTTGAGACCGGATCATGTATGTAGCAGAACTATTTATTTGCGAACGCTTTTTGCTATTTTCGAAATACGTTCCGTTTCTTTACTGACGTGTAACTTAACCTGGCAACTTTTCCCAAAAAGCCGACGACGACGACGTTTCTCATTTCGGGCCAACTCATCGGTCTTTTTGACATAGAATATGTTTGTTTTCAGTTCTTTATGTTATGAATTGTGACTGAATTATTGCGATAGAGATATAAATTATCAATTAAAAACATGGAGGTGCAATATCTCGTGTTTGTTTTGAGTGTATTATGGCACGGCACGGACGCTATCATGTGGAACCTCGCGCCCAACACACAGAAGTGTTTGAAGGAAGAACTGCATGCTAACGTGCTCGTGGCAGGAGAATACGAAGTCACAGAGGTTGCCGGACAGAGAGTCGACTATGTCGTAAGTTATAAAGATCATTTTTCTTGGCAATATTCCACCGCCCATACGGCACTGGTGTAACGGTAAACGCGAACATTTGTCATATTGTAACACTGTAAAAAGAATTTGTTTTATCTTTCATAAAAAAATCAATTGAGAGTGGTCCAATCTTGTATCTAATCTAAAAATATTGATGACAGATGTTCCATTTCAAGACAGCTCTCAGCAAGTCAGTAGTTTAATAATGCACCTTTTCCCACATAGAATATATTTCTTATAACTATTGTTGACATATAAATGCATGAACAATAAAGGATATTCAAGAGTATCACAACCAATGGATTGTCAATCATATAAGTATGAGCAAACACTACTAACAGTAGGTGGTTGGTACCTACTAGGCATATCTGGTATAAAGATTGAAGTGTTAAATAAAATAAACTTTACAAATTCTCCATTGATACTGTTTGAGTTTAGCTGTGTTACTGATAAGGTACTGAGTGGTAATTCATTGTTTTCATTCTTTGACTTTCTTTTGCCACACTTGCCTGTTGTATAAACATACCCAACAAAAACAATACTTGTCAAAAAAACCAAGTCTCGCAACTCAGTTGTTCTGCGGTAAAAAGTTGTGAGATCCATGTAATACCAAGTCGGTTATTAATTTATTCAGTCTCTACTTAAGCGACTTTCTGTCTTAATACGTCCAGTCTCTAAGACCACGATCGTGGTCCATAACAATTGAAAATCAATTGTGTCTGGAATCTCCGTACTCGAAGCATTAAGTTGTTACGTAATAATTAACAGCATCTTATAGTGACACATATCAATATTAAAATTCTTTAATGTTTTATATAAATATATTGAGACTTGGCCATCGCCTGAAAACACGTGTAAATTCAATCGCCTGAAAACACATGTAAATTCAATTATTTAGTGCGATGGCCAAGTCTCAATATATTTATATAAAACATTAAAGAATTTTAATATTGATATGTGTCACTATAAGATGCTGTTAATTATTACGTAACAACTTAATGCTTCGAGTACGGAGATTCCAGACACAATTGATTTTCAATTGTTATGGACCACGATCGTGGTCTTAGAGACTGGACGTATTAAGACAGAAAGTCGCTTAAGTAGAGACTGAATAAATTAATAACCGACTTGGTATTACATGGATCTCACAACTTTTTACCGCAGAACAACTGAGTTGCGAGACTTGGTTTTTTTGACAAGTATTGTTTTTGTTGGGATCTCATTTCTTTTTGTATTTTGTAGACAGTTCTACTTTTTTCCTTTTCGGTACCTTCTACTTATTGTATATATGTATATCTACCAGCAACGAATTTTCTTAAAGCCCTCTCTCTGACTTATGAACTTTTCTTATTTTTGTAGGTAGCCTTCCGTTTTCTCTTTTCCGGTACTACTTCTTGAGCTTCAGCTACAGTTTTTCTAAGAGCCCACTCCCTGTCTCTATGCGTTTTTCTGGGAGGCTTTGATGTTACAATTTTTGACAAATCTGGACGGTAAATGCTTCTTAGTCTGTTGTATTCACAAATTGAGGATTCCTGCGCTTTAACACTTCCAAAGTCGACATTAATTAGATGTAAACCGCCCAGACTTGTAACTCTCGAAAGTGCCACGTAAGCTTGACCGGATGTGAATACTGTAGAACCGATATCCATCAGTGCATTATGTAGACTTAGTCCTTGACTTTTATGTATAGTTATAGCATAGGCTATACATATGGTAAACTGTTCGCGATGAACATAAGCTCTATTAATAATTTCAAATTTAGTTTTAACCGGACAAAGTTCGTAAACATGTTCGTTATTAAATATAATGTATATTTTCTTAATGATTTTTGTATTATCCGGATCAACCTTTACTCTTTGCACTATACCGATAGAACCATTAACTAAACCAAGACTCACGTCAATATTTCGCCTAAGCATGACTTTTGGTCCTATTTTTATAATTATGTTTTCTTCCAGGCCTGCTGTCATAGAAGCATCATCTTCATATTTTTTTATGCTTTCACGAGCTCTTTTTGTTAGGTATTTGGGGCAATCTAAGCTATCTACAGCTGTAAGTTTTATTTCGGGATGTGGGAGAGATCTAAGCATTGCAGTATTTAATTGTTGACACATGTTTTTTGTAGGTAATAAGCAAACGGTATCAGTAGGAAGTCTCGAGAGGTGTTCAATTATTTCAACCAATCTGTTTTCATTTGAATCGGATTTAAGAGTTATTAATCTAGTTGAGAGTAAGTCACGGTCTTTTTGTGTAATCACACCTAATCTTAACACTTTGTATGCGCGTGGTATATAATTATACAACCTTACGCACTCGTAATACGTACGAATACGCACGTAGGTACGTTTTTTGCATTAATAAATAATTTATTTAATACACGTGTTTTCATGACGGGAATACCCATTTTTTGCTCGATTTGGCAGGGGCACTACCATGCGCCTATATTTATATGGGACTAGCTTAAACCCGCGGCTTCGCACGCAATAATAATAATAATAATTGCCGTAAAATAAAAAATAAAACATCGTTACGAATAAAGCCAATATTGAAAAAATTTAATTAACTGAAGACTTGACTGTATGAGCTTAATTTTCTTTGCGGTCTTTTCTAGATTTTTTAGTTTTTCCTTGATTCATACACCAAACACTACTTATATTCCAAATTTGAAGCTTCTAGGTCTGCTAGAAGTGCCTTAGAATTTTGATGATCGGTGAGTCAGTCAGTGAGTGACAAAATTAAGAAATTTGACCCGTTATAATTCTTAAAAATACTGGTTCAAATTGAACGAAATTTGAAATATACGTGTCTTTACAATGCCTGCATGGTTACTGAAAATTTCAGTCTTCTAGTTTTATCCACAACGAAGTTACAGGGGGTCGAAAATGGTCTGAATTGCTTCGAGAAAAGGATGGTACGGCCGTGACGCTTTTTTGCTCGACTTGGTGGGGGCACGGCCGTGCCCCCAGATTGGCTTAAATGTAACTATAACTTTTCTAAAATAAATCTAATTGTTCTAAAACAGATCTCAGAACAGAGAGAACATCAACTTGTAGCTTGTAGATTGAATCTTGATTATTGGTATGGTTCATAATAGCTCTGCCAGAACTAGGTAAATGAAACATCCAGAACTTACTAAAAATATAGTCTGACAGTTTATGAGTTAAGGCTAAAGAAGTAAAGCTTCCATCCAAATTTGAAAATTCTCACTGGCAGAAAGCTACACTATTGCCGAGTGTCATATGGCATGTTTTATGTGACTACAACACAGGCAGAAGCTATATATGATAAGGAAAATCCTTCTAGACAATCCAGTAAATACACACATACAGTGAGTGTTATCACTTACATACCCAAATCACTCATTCTATATTTCTTACTAAACCTAGCTGCAAAGAAGTGCAGCTGATAAACTAATCCCTCTTTTAATTATTGTAAAAACTGTTCTCTAATATTTATTCTTCACTCCTTTCAGATTCGTGACTCCAAAGACCACATATTATCACAGAGAGATTCCATAACCAAAGGGAAGTTCACATTTGTGACAGAAACTTACGACACATTCGAAGTGTGCTTCATATCAAAAGTTCCACCAGGTAAGAGAACCATCTGTAGCTTAGATATATTATAGTTTAAGCCTGGAATTATGTTTGCTGTTCTATAGCTACCTGATATAAAAAAATTACAACTTCATCAGAATGTTCTGGATTAGAATGTTGGGCCAAAAAAGGGATGAATTAAAGGCAATTGCATGCAGCTGAGATGACACTGCTACTGGTGTTACATGGTTAGTTGTGTGGAAATCATAGGAGTGAGCAAAGTTTTGAGTCTGAATGTTGATGGCTAAAGGGAAGACCAAAGAAACCATGGATGAAGTGTGTGAATGATGATATAGTTAGAAAGGGAGTGACTACCGTGATGACAACTTTGACAAGAAGAATGGAAGAAAAAGACATGTAGGGCTGACCCCAAATAAATTAGGATAAGAGCAGGAGAATGATTAATTATTTAGCTACCTGAAGGCCAATCCCTGTAATTAAAAACATTCAAAATATACAACGTGTCCCAGAAATCAACGTCAAGCCGAAAACGGGCAATAGGCCAAGTCGTGACAGCTATTAGAAAAATATAAAAAAAAATCTTGGTCATGTACTTTTCGAATTATAAGCATTCAAAAATAAATCTCAAAAAGTGACACCCTGTGATGATTTTTCAAGTCCTGTGACTACATTATTAACATTTCGGTAGTTTTTTTCTCTGTGATCTAACCATGAATAACCCTTCTGTAAATTACAGTTAAAAGTTAAAACGTAACTGCCTCAGTTTTAAATTAAATGTTAGATTTTTGCCCAATATTGAATTCAAAATAATGACATCACCCAACTTTAACCGACTGTACTGAAAAAAAAATCTACTACACTATTTTGGCAAGTAACTTTAAAAGATGGCGCGTTTAGTCAGGATTCCAAAATGGTATAACACATACTAATTGCTACTTCTTAATTGAGGAAAAAAAGTACATTGTTGGTTTTAGGTGCATTTGAAATAAAATTCAGTCGTTGGATTTCTTTTATTATAATTTTTATTAAATCAGATTTACGAAGTTTTATAACAAATGTTCAAACTGTTTTCCTTCAGCTGCAATGCAAGTTCTACATCTCTTTAAAAATGATCGCGTAATAAGACGGGCGTATCTTCTTGAGTTGATGTATTCAGCGGCTTCTGCAATTCTTTGGCGCAGCTCGTCTAAATCTTGAATTGGTTTAGAGTACACTTTATCCTTTATCGTACCCCAGTAAAAAAAATATATGGGGTTTAAATCGGGTGAACGGGCAGGCCACGAAATTGTACCACCCCGCCCAATCCACCTATCGGGGTATTCTCGATTGAGAAACTCTCGTACAGTGAGAGCATAATGCGCTGGGCAGCCATCTTGTTGATACCACATGCTGCCGTAAATGTTCAGTGGCACTTCTTCCAATAATTCTGGTAATTGGTTCTGTAAGAAGTTCAAATAACCCTGGGCATTTAAATTCTCCGGCAGCTCGATTGGACCAATAACTTTACCATTCAAAATTCCCGTCCACATATTTACTTTAAACTGGTACTGAGATCTATCTTCCCGCATCAAATTTGGATTTTCCACGTGCCATTCGTGCAAATTGTGGAGGTTCATGTAACCGTCCTTTTTAAATGTTGATTCATCGGACCATAGAATTTTTTCAAAGAATCGCGGGTCCTCTCGGTGCCTCTGCAACATCGTTCGACAAAATCGTACTCTCTCTGGGTAGTCTCGGGGTAGCAGACTTTGTACTCGTCGTACATGGTATGGGTGAAACTCGTTCTTTTTTAAAATACGATGTGCAGTACTTTTGGGGACTCCTATGCTCTGTTCAATTCCACGTACTGAGATACTTCTGTCTTCTTCAACTGCTTGCAAGACTTCGGCTTCGTAGGGCATAACGGGTCTTCCCTCGCTAACCATTTGGCTAGGAAATCGACCCTCTGATAATGACCGATGCACATTAATAAATACTCGATGATCGGGATGACGCTCAGCATTCGGGTATCTCTCACGATACACTCTTGCTGCGGCATTGGCGTTGCATAAGCATTCTCCATAAATGAGATGCATGTTGGCGTATTCCTGTGCGGTGTATCGAGATGGCATGATAAAACACTACACAAACACGGGGTTGCGATTAAAACAAGTCCGGGGTTGTCAGAAACGGTGCAGATAAATCCAAATTACAATGCAAATCAAGTCCAATAAACAAAGCCACAGTTGTAAGTACGAAGTCAATACGAATACAAAAAGATGTGCAGTCAACGAAAGAGCGTAACGTACTGCAGTATTGCACAATTTGCCGACGCATCCCTGTTTAGCCAGAGTAGCGTCTCTATCTGTTTCACTCACACATATGAAATGATGTGTCAATCCGTCTCCCTCTTAGTTAGATAAAAGTAGCGTCACTATCTATCTCGCTCCCACTTGTCAAAGTAGCGTCACCTCACATTAGCTAAAATGAATCTTTCTCGCTCACACTAGTCAAAATAACGTCACTCTTCGTCTCAATCGAACTTTTATGAAATACGGCTTCATAAAAAAAAAATGTTTTTTCTCAATTAAGAAGTAGCAATTAGTATGTGTTATACCATTTTGGAATCCTGACTAAACGCGCCATCTTTTAAAGTTACTTGCCAAAATAGTGTAGTAGATTTTTTTTTCAGTACAGTCGGTTAAAGTTGGGTGATGTCATTATTTTGAATTCAATATTGGGCAAAAATCTAACATTTAATTTAGAACTGAGGCAGTTACGTTTTACTTTTAACTGTAATTTACAGAAGGGTTATTCATGGTTACATCACAGAGAAAAAAACTACCGAAATGTTAATAATGTAGTCACAGGACTTGAAAAACCATCACAGGGTGTCACTTTTTGAGATTTATTTTTGAATGCTTATAATTCGAAAAGTACATGACCAAGATTTTTTTTTATATTTTTCTAATAGCTGTCACGACTTGGCCTATTGCCCGTTTTCGGCTTGACGTTGATTTCTGGGACACGTTGTATACAACATTATTTTTTGTATATGGCAATCCCAAAACAAGTGTCTAGTATTTTTATGTAAGGAATCTATGTAAAAAAATTCAAAACTGTATCATGAAAAATCACGAAGTTATTAGCTTGTTATGTTACCTGATTGTCTGTACAAAAAGTTGGTTACCACTTAACATGCGCCGCCGGCCGACCGGCTGTGACCTGTGTTGTGCGCATATGATTGCGGATATGTACTTAGTGCCACTTGGTGTCCAACTTGTTACCTTTTTACATATTTTTGGGACAAAATATATACAACATGGTGTATAAATTATTGGAATTGATTCAGTTACTTATTCTGAACAAACTATATTCAGGTTTGCAATATACTAAAAATAATGTTGTGTATATAATTGTCCCAAGCTCATTTCAGCAACAATCAATGTCAAAAAAGTAGGGAAAATAGAGGTATATTTGACAGATTAAGACTGAAATCAGACTCTGAATGTTCTTAAAATTACGAGAATTGGCGCTCTTGTTTACTTAAGTGAATCCTTAAGGAACCTTTTACTCATACAGAAGGTATCCTATGTGTTAGTCCAGGGAATATCCTCATTGCATGTTAAAATTCAATCTGTATATAATAAAATTGAAACACTGTTTGTTGGTAAGAGCATCACTTTAAAAAGGCTGTACCAATTAGGATTTTTTTAAATATTTTTTTTTATATGTTGGTAATAATCCAAGGCTTTTACTGAGTTTTTTTTAAGTTGCTTGGTAAATTGGAAAATTCGGGTAAACAGAATGTGCATTTTCTATGGGTATTTTGTATGAATGATTGAAATTTGGACTGGACAATGTCTGTTGGGTCAGTTAGTTGGCGATAAATGTAGTATTTTTTTTAATAATAATTTGAATACTAGTAGGGATTAGCTACATCTTTACTCTATATAGATACATGAATACAAAAGATAAATGGCCATGGTAAAGTTTATATAACAAAGTAAATATCTGTTATCCTATTTGTATATAGCACAGCTGCATATTAATTGCGTCATCACTACATAGTATAAAACAAAGTCGCTTCGCTGTCTGTCTGTCCCTATATATGCTTAGATCTTTAAAACTACGCAACGAATTTTGATGCGGTTTGTTTTGATAGATAGAGTGATTCAAGAGGAAGGTTTATATGTATAATACATGCATAATATAGTAGAGAAACACTGATAATTTTAGAGGTTTCTAATGTAATGTCGTAAATAAACACATTTTTTTGCGCTTACATTGTAAACGCTGGCTGAACCCGTCGAGATAGATCAAAATAATGTACTACAGTATTGTACACCTTAAAAAGTTCTACAAAAAAGTCCGCGATGGTATATGTCTATCTCTTAGGGATAACCCACAAGAACCATTTTTATCCTATACTTTTTACGAGAAAATAATGGCTCTAAAATTATCAGTGTTTCTCCATTGCACCCGTGCGAAGCCGGGGCGGGTCGCTAGTTATTGATAATCTTAAAATAGATTACTATTGTACAGAAATAAGGTGCCATGTTTTTACTACCTTACATTACTAAACATTTTTTTATAGGTTTGCTTTATCTCTCGTTGTCACGAGTAGAAATAATTATCATACCTCTCATCTTTAGGCTGCCTGTCCAGCGGAGAAACAGAGAAATATTAACCAGTAGGATTGCATAAAATCTCAGTGACATTTTTCTATTGGTTAATATTTTCTCCGTTTCTCCGCTCCGCAGCCTCGCTGCGCGTCAATGGACAGGCAGCCTTAGCCAAGTATCCAGCTCTACCCCGCCATCCAAAAGGCCTGTCGCATTTCAGCTTATTTTCTTAAAAATGATAAATTCTTTTTCAGAACGCCGTGGCGTAACCCAAGATGTGATGTTGGATATCAAAATTGGAATAGAAGCCAAAAATTATGAAGGCGTAAGTATTATTACTCATTCTCATAATAATAAAATAGTAACTTCTTTTTTAGTTTTCTACTCTTGATCACTTACTAATAAAGAGGATTTATTTAGATCACTAATTTTATAGCTGGCAACAAGATTTTCGGTACTTTAATTTAAAAATATGGCAACATTTTCAAACATTCACCCCCACCTTGAAGTAATACTTTCGTAGAGCTCTTTATATGTATATTAATATATTTTCTTGATTATCGGTGACTCTACTACAATCCACAATTCTCCAGAACACTTGGGTAATAATGTGTGGGCTTTATGTGTGACTAACAAATTTGTGGTTTTGAAGCATGCATAATGATAACACAAGTCTACAATGGTTTTGATGTCACAAAAACTAAAGCAGTTTTTGCATTTTCTAGGTATCTAGATTATAGCTGTATTTATATTTTATCAATACAACGCGTAGTTTTTGTGATACTAATATACGAATAATTCGAACCTTATAATTGTTTAACTGCTTTACCTCGTTGATCTAAATGAAAAAAAAACAATTTGGGACTCCCTTCCATGAATGTTCTCAAGACACTCTCACGTGATGCTCCAGCAGTAATCAGCCATCATGTATTAATCCCATTGACCTTGGTACCTATCATCCATGAATTTTAAATCCTGATGGAACCATTCTCCTTGTTCCTAACTATAACATCCAAGATTTTCGGGAAATCTGTCTAAATGGCTAGGGAGGTAGTGGATCTTGATAATCATGATACATCCAAGCCTTTTAAAATGTTCTAGCAGGTCCAGCACTAAGTCTGGGTAATTTACTGACTTATGATTTCCTAAAAAGTTTTTCGCAGTGTTTACGAAAGATATCCAGGCCACCATGACCACGTTTCTACATCATTCATAGAATGCACAAAATTGCTATCGTTCATCAAGTCTTATCTGTGGGCCGTCAAAAATACTAGCTTTTAATTTTTCTGTACTTAAACCAGGTTTTTTTTATATAGTATAAGTAAAACAAGAGCCAATTTTATCCAATGCCTTCCCATACTGTTTCATCAATCCTAATTTTATGTGCAATGGTGGCAAAGTAGGAAATTGTATATCTGCTGAGTGGGGCACAGCTCTTGTAGTGGACTCCAGATCAGGATAAGTCATTTTTTTTCGATTAACACCATTTAATTTGACAGCACAAAAATAAAAATCGTCGTAATTTTTCGGTTCCCTCCAAGTCATGGGTACATCAAACTTCAAATGGCTTCATTTTCCATTTACCCACTGTCTTAAATGTTGTCAATTTGCAAACCGTGTTTGGAACCCATGGCCTGGCAAGGTCCTTAATATTTATTTAAGAGAAATATTAAGGACCTTGCCAAGCCATGGGTTCCAAGCAAGCAAAGTATTCAGATTTTTCTCATTTTTTCAATATACATATATTCACCACAAATGTAATAAAATGTTTTCGTATTATTTTCGCACTTTCTCCTTGACGGAAGACATTGCAGATTAATGACGAAAACAAACTAGTAAAAACGATCACTGATACGAAAGTTTGTTAGACAAAGGTATTTACGAAACTGTACGAAGTTTTGAAGTTATATATACTACTTTTTGTATTCGAAGGTAGTAAACATTAAAAGTATAACCCAAATATGCACCAAATTTTTTATTTTTTTGGCTTGTGTTTAATTATCGAAATATAGAATAATAGCGCCGGCTCAGATAGATTGAAGAAGACTATCCTGAAATGTAAATACATTTTCCCACAGCCACTCTTTTGTATTCGTCTAAATGTCAAGTCTGTCTATTCATTAGTACACCTTTTAATGTAATTTTAAAACCGTGCTCATATAGCCAAAGGTGTCGCCAGTAAACATTTAACCATGTTCAGTCAAGTCTAATTCAATTCTAAGACACAATTTATAAATATAACCAAAAAATAACATTATTACAAGTAATTTTTTTATAAATCAATATTGTTAACAAATGCTCAAGGTACTTACTACTAATGTGTGTTGTGTTGTATTTTTTCTTTGATTAACCTGTAATATCTGTTGCATAAAGGATAAAACAGCACCTTAATTGCGTAACACTATCAATTACAAACTGAATCATTTTGAAGGATATTGCTAATCCATTGCTTCGTATGTTCGAAAAAATTGTCTGCTCAACAACGTAAATAACGTAATGAATGTTGTTAACTGTCAAAATGAAAGACATTCCTACTGTTAGTGTGTTACGCGATCACCCTGCAGACATATTGATTAAATGTAATCTAAATAAAAACTAAATAGGTAGATTAAATTACCCCACATCCATTTGGTTGTTCACTAAGATTACAAAAAAAATACCCTGCCCGAAAATACGTATTAAAACTTTTTCAAAACCCCTCACGAAAATCGAATCCTTTCTTCAGTCTTCCTTCTAAAAAAGAAAGATAAAACTATTCATAAAAACCTCTTTCGTATCCAGATTGGTGAAGCCGCCAAGCTGAAGCCCATGGAACTAGAACTGAAGAGATTAGAGGATCTATCAGAAGCCATCGTCCAAGACTTCACCTTGATGAGGAAGCGAGAGGAGGAGATGAGAGACACCAATGGTAATTATTAATTACTTTCATCCTTCATTAGCCTGTCATTATATATAAAAGACGAGGATTGGTTAGGTGGACCAAAGGACCAATATTTCGAGTTGGGTATTTCGCTTCTTAATTTTTTGGTCCTTGCGGATGGTAGAAAAGTATTGACAATTTTTAATACAAGCGTGCACTTAGCTTTACTTAGCACATGCTTAGTTTTAGGGAGTTCTTTTTTCCCGGTAGAATATCATCAACTTCATGAAATATACTAACAAACGTAATTATAATTTGATTTTAGTTTCCATTGTCATTCTGTTTCAGAGTCCACAAACAACCGGGTTCTATTCTTCAGCTTATTTTCAATGGCATGTCTCCTGGGTCTCGCCACGTGGCAGGTTCTCTACCTTCGTCGGTACTTCAAGGCCAAAAAACTCATTGAATAGCACAATAAATACTTAGCCGCGGCTGGAGTTGCTTGCGGGCAGATAAGCTAGAAATTCGCTAAGAGATGAAATGATTTCTTTATTTCTAAGTATTCCCTTTTTTTTCTTGGCAACAAAAGATGTAAATATGATCTTATGTCTAATTAAATTCTGACAGCCACGTAGTAGAATTCACATCATTAATTGGCAACACTGAATTCGATCAAATCCCTAGTGATAATGAAATGTTGAAGCAGCCGATCGATTCTGTAAAAATCTCACCGTGAAATCATAAGTGAAGTGATCAGTGTCAATAGTGTTAATCCCTAATGACAGCTCACTCCACGCTCACTTCACCCATGTTTTCTCGGTGAGATGGTTACAGAATCGCACGGCAGATCATCACAACACCCCGCAGGCCATTTTAACCGCGAGAATAGATCTATATTACTTTATATTTAAAATAATAAAATTTTTGGAATACTTAATACAGATTTATTATTTAATGATTTTGTTGTAAATGATTGCGTTCTTGTCTGTTTACGAATGTGGTAAATAATATATTTGAAATAATCTTTTGTTTTATTAAGGACTTAAAAATAATTTTTAATGATACCGTCAAACAAGCCAACTTAAGGTTAAGGTTAACGAATTTATTTACTCATAAAGAACAATACAGTTCACTTAATAATGAGCTTAAGTAAAAATAAAGTAATGTAGGTAATATACAGCGATCGAGCAATTCTAATAAATGTTTTCATAAATGTATTCTTTTAATTTTGATTTAAACACTGCAAGCGATTTGCTATCCTTGATATTATTTGGCAAATTGTTGTATAATTGTGCTCCTTCATATGTGATAGTCTTTTTACCATAATTAGTCCTATTTCTTCGCAATTTAATCTGGTAAATAAAGAAAAAATTTAACTTTAAAAAAAAAAAAAAAATTTAACTTTGCCAATCAAGGTATCTTTGCCCTAAAAGCTTTTTTTAAGCAAATCCGCTAATATAAGAAACAATTTTAGTTTTATGGCAACATTTATTATTTGGGTGGAAAGTTGATTATATTTGTGGCAAAACTATCTAACGCATTCGTTCCAAAGTTCATTTAGTAACTTGTTAGAACTTGTCGAGTGCGGGGTATGTTTTTGCGGGCAAATTTCCTAAGGAAAGTGTTTGTGGATTTTACCTCATGGCGAAAACACAGGTAAGTGTATTTACTGTATGTTATAGAATATCAGTTGTTGAGTATTTTAAATATAGTTTCATTATTCAGGACTTTATAAATGAAAACTTTTAATGATGGGCAAAGTTACCCTAAACTGTTCAGACCCTTCCATGTCAACATTGCCCGTTATCAAAAAGCACTCAGGGTTGTCACTTTTAGTTATTTTGTAACAGGTGGAATTAACGCAAAACCATAGAAACAAAACATCAAACACCACAATTACATATTTCTTAACTAACGGCTTTAAAATAAAGTACTTAATTTCTTATGTTATAAAATATATTAGTACAGACGTCAGCACATCAAGCTACTACAATCTGTCAGATTTCTTTAATAGATTTTCAACTTTAGCGCTAACGCATAAGGTTAAAAGTTGATTGGGAAAATCTGACAGTTTCGGGTAGCTTGATGTGCTGGCGTCTGTACCTAGTGCAATTGATGTATAATTTATACAGGGTGAAATTTTAATCACCATTTTCCTCTTAAGGGGTCATTGTACTCATCATTAACTCATCACAAAAAATCAGCTGTTCCCTACATTTTCACGAGTTATGCGAACATAAATGTAGGGAACAGCTGATTTATTTTTCACGATTTCAGGTTTGGCTCCATAGTAAATGTTGTACAGACGCCAGCACATCAAGCTACTACAATCTGTCAGATTTCTTTAATAGATTTTCAACTTTATCACTAAAGCATAAGGTTCAAAGTTGATTGGGAAAATCTGACAGTTTCGGGTAGCTTGACGTGCTGGCGTCTGTACATAATGATGAGTGCAATGACCCCGTAAAAGGAAAACAGTGATTAAAATTTCACCCAAGTTTCAAGTGAAGAAGAAAATAAAATTGTGAGAGTCTTGCAAGCTTCTAGTGATTTCGGATCCCCCCTAACTAAACTCGATCTAAAGTTATTGGTGCATGAATATTTAAGAAAAAATTCTCTAGAGTAAAAAAGTGAAAATAACATTTATTTAATCATTTTACTGGAATGTGACAACCCTTAAAATCTTAAACCGTTTGTTGGGCCTTGTATGGAAAAGGGCACTAACCGCTAGGTAACATTGCCCACTGTTTTTATCACGAAAATATTTAAACTACAAACAGTATTTTAAAACTTAGGTTAAGATTGCCTTAAATTGTAGTCGTGGTGCTTTCTACGTATTTATAAGAGCTTGATTTGCGTCAAAAATCGAAGTGGGCAATGTTGGCTAAAAGTCCGGATTATTTTGCCCACCATCAAAATTGAACAAATCTTGCTTTAAATTTTAATTTTTTAAATATTTTACATAGCAAATGCGTGCATATGGTCATATAGTTGTAGTAAATGAAAAAATATACTTAAGTCCTATAGAAAATACTTGTAATATATTCGATTTTCTTAAAAAAACGGGCAAAGTTGGCTTGTTTGACGGTATGGATAAAAAAAAAAACTGCCACACTGCATGACACTAAACTTGGCTTCTAAGAACATCATTTGCACAGAAGGGTGTCTTAACACCTGGTTTCGGAATGGTTAATCAACACAAAAGCTAAGGGGATTGAACATTTTTATATGGTGTCCGCCATTTTATTTATTTTTTTCAAAATTGCGGCCCGTCGATCTCCATATTTTTTTGAACTTGCGTAAGTCTTGTTGCATAGATGTTTGAAACTTTCAGAGTGATTATTATTACATTTTGTTTGCATAATATCTATGCAACACGATGTAAGCAAGTTAAAAAAATGTTACGTGGTCATCAAATAATATCTCTGAAACATGACGCTTCACGGGGTTTGGTATTTTAATGTTTTCTGTTTGCATTGATGTCAGCTATCGATTTATATAGGTATCATGCGTGGCCGCCATTTTGAAATAAAAAAATGGCGCACAGTAGGTATGCCACGGTCCTTCAAAGCCCTTTGATGTTAATGCATTGTTAATGCGCTCGAGCATTTGACAGTCACTTTTTAACTACCAACAATGATAAGATAGTCTACATTAACAAATGATTTAGAAACAGCGATTGTTCATTAAAAAAAATACACTCCAAACGACAATACGATATAATCGTGAAAGCCGTTGAGCGCTTATACGCAAACGGCCGGAATACGATCGTTTGACGGGGTAAAGTAAAATAAAAGTCAAGAAAATTCGGTAACTTATGTTTAATCGCGTAGAAATTGATTTAATCCGATTTTCGTAGGGTAAATACAAATCTCACTCATTGTAAGAGTAGCTAACTATTTTACAAAACATTGTACATTTACATTCTTGTAATATAAAAACAGAATATTAGAAGTTATTAGACCACTCTCCCCTCTCCTAAAATGATAATCTACGATTCAAGCAGTCAATGTAACAATAACTAACAAACTAAAATACTAATATTTCTCTGTCCCGCAGGTAAAACAAAAAAGGGAAAGCTATGTTCATTTTTGGAACTACATTTTTAAGATAGGCTATTGAGAGTTGTCTTGCCATATTAAATTCAACCTTATTTGTAATTTTATACCTTCTCTTTCATATTTTACCTGATGGTAAAAATATTTAGTTTACGTCAGTCGAATCTCAGGTGTCTGCAAAATTAGGTCTATTCTCAAACTCACTTTAGCCACTATAACATGCTTTAGGAATCGTAGATTATCATCTTTTCTGACTAGGCAAAGAAGTCACATGGTAGGTTTTATACAACAGCCGTGCGATTCTGTAACCACCTCACCGTGAAAGCTTGGGTGAAATGAGCGTGGAGTGAACTGTCATTCGCTAGGGACTAACACTATTAAGTGCTCACTTCACTTATGATTTCACGGTGAGATTTTTACAGTATCGACTGGCAGGAATAATTAATTAAAAAGCTTGCCTCAGGCAGAAAGCTTAGAATCGTAGCAGAAAGCGGATTTTAACAGTTAGAAGGTAGGTCTAATCTCATCCCGAGTTTACACCAAGCTATAAAACATGTTTTCTGCATGTTGTGTCTTCTATTTTCGTCTATCGTTTACACCTAAAACTAGTTATAAAGAGGTAACAATATTTATGACTGAAACAATATCAATAAATGTATGAAACATGTTTCAAGACTTGTTGAAAACAAGTATCACAACTTGTCTACGAGTGTAAACCGATAGTTCCCATTTGTTCTATGGAGCATGGCTTCATTAAAATAAAATTGTCTTATTTTGTCCGATGACGTGATATTCCACAGAACAAATGCGAATTACAAGTGTAAACGCGGGATCAGGGGCACCTATTCTCTTTAGTTTTCTCTGCGAATTTAACGCAAGCTTTATACCCTCCGTCTAAGCATTAAAACCGAAAAACGGTTTGTAAATGTACAGTGTGATTCTATCACATAGAGTATTATCTATTGTAATACTATACATAGTACAGCCAAATCCCTGATATTACATCCTAAGCCGAAAAATATTTTGTGACCTTTCTATAAAATTTTTCAATATACAAATATGTTGGGTCATGGATGCTAAATCTTAAATTTGAGGAATCGTCTAAATGCACTTTGTTTTTTTTTATTCCACTATTTTACTTTATGCTCGCCTTCCAATACGGGGTAAGCACAACCCCAAGCAGTTTATGTTCGATTTATTTAAATTAAATGATAAAATGACATAAATATACATAAGTTACAAACAAAGTTAGAGCAAGCCAAAGTAGTTTGTACATTTTTAGAAATATCTAAAAATACTTAATGTTAAATAAACCATCATTTGCTAATTTCATAATTTGTTTCATAACATTATAGGGCACTATTCAGGATATCTATGTTCTCTAGTACGAGACGCGCTGTTCGTGTTTGTGATGCATTAAAATACAATTTTAAACAATTCAGAACAGAACACATTGCTTCAACAACAGCACATCTAGCCCCTAGCACATAGATGTCGCTAATTCATATATATTTTATTAGATTTAAAAGTAACCAAGTGACGAAGTTCCTCGATCGATTAATCAATTGGAATGTTAAAATACAAATAAAAAATAAATACAAAGGTAAAATATAATATAAAAATATACTACACATAGCTATACTTCATAATAACATACAATTTATGCTAATATACACTAAACCAATACTTTTCAAGCAGGTAATTTCAAAGGCAATACAAACTGTATTCAATTAAAATTTTATGGAAATGTGAACGGTAAAAAAAAGAAGGAATTTCTTCATCACAACAATAAATCATACAAAAATTGAAATTTACGATCATCCCATCGAAATCATAATTGCACAGTACATTTAATTAACTTATTCTCCTTATATACAAGACACTGTGCCACTGCGTGGTCATGTGAGTGTTTGCGATTATCAGAGGGGATAGTAGTCGAGTTGCACCGTGAGGTGTTTGACGCCTGCCTCGCGGAAGATCCGCGACGTTTGCTCCGTCACGTACCTAGGGTCCACTTCCTTCGCCACTTCGATTTTAAGCGCACCCACGTGGACGTCACTACACAGGGTCCAGAAGTGCGGTTCATGGACCGCGTGAACGCCGGCCAGGCCGACCACACGCGTATATAAGTTAGGTAGCGCGCGCTCCAGTGATGTGGGAGTCCTTTGCATGAGCACGCCCGCGGAGTCACGCACTAAAGGTACCACACTCGCGGCTATAAGAAGCGCTATGGCCATGGAGCAAATGGGATCGGCTCTCATCCAGCCGAACGTTCTCATGAGGATGGCTGAGATGATGACACCAACTGATCCTAACGTGTCAGCTAGGACGTGAAGGAAGACGCCCCGCATGATAGCGGAGCCTGCTCCGGTGGGAGCCTCGGTGTCGTCATCGTGGGAGTGTCCATGGCTGTTGTGTGAATGACCATGGCCTCCACCGCCACCGTGGGAGTGGCCGTGTCCACCATGGCCGTGCCCATGTCCATGGTGGAACGCGTATATGCCCACCATGTTTACTAAGAAGCCCAGTATCGATACCAACAGCAGGCGTTCGTGTTTCACCTGGAAATAATAAAAATATTTGTAAGTGTACTTTTATAATGGCAA
Source organism: Eremobia ochroleuca (assembly GCA_949629135.1). Lineage (NCBI taxonomy): Eukaryota > Metazoa > Arthropoda > Insecta > Lepidoptera > Noctuidae > Eremobia > Eremobia ochroleuca. The sequence goes on along the minus strand of OX451403.1, from coordinate 15,539,157 downwards.
TACAATTCTAAAAACAGGGTGATTCTACAGAAATTGGCAGGACCAATGTTGCCATTAATTCAGAGTTAGTAGACACCAATTATTAACAATGTGATAATCTGTTTGTAGGTAGTTCTCGTTAAATCAATTTGATTCGACATTGATAGGCATCGCTACAATAGTAGCTGTTTGATTTCACTATTCATGTGATTAATTCGGCAATTAAATGCTGTAAACTGAAATTAGTGTTGAAACACTTATTTCCAAGTAAGTACTAAGAAATCTCACGTTAAAGTAAGTAAGAAGGGGTATTAAAGTAAACTCATGTCCGTGACATGGGTAATATATTTTTAGGAAATGCAAACGAAAGTGCGTTTATCTGGCATTTATTCTATCTATAGCACTTCGCCCGCGTAAATTTCGTATTTTTCCCTCCCCATTAAAAGGTTGTTTTCGAAAATTCATGATTCACCATCTGCCTAGCCTTTTCCCAACTATGTTGGGGTCGGCTTCCAGTCTAACCAGATGCAGCTGAATACCAATATTTTACATGGAGCAACTGCCTATCTGACCTCCACAACCCAGTTACTGGGTAATACGATACCCCTAGGTAAGTCTGGTTGTCAGACTTTCGGGCTTCTGACTACCCGTAACAACTGTCAAAGATCTACGAATGACAGCCGGGACCAACGGCTTAACGTGCTTTCCGAGGCACGGAGGGGTCTCGGTATGTAAAGATGGTCACCCATCCACAGACGAACCGCGGCAAGCGTAGCTTAACCTGTTCGATCGACCTGTGCGGCTGTTATTATTTAGCCACTGGACCCGCTGGATCTGCGTAACATACCATAATTATAAGGTCTATCTATTCCTACATGAAATATCCGAAGGGGTCATTGTACTCATCATTATGAATAACTTTTACTATACTTAGGACAAAAAGTGAAATCGCAAAAAAAAATCTGCTGTTTTACCTATACATTTTGACGAGTTATACGAACATAAATGTAGGGAACAGCTGATTTTATTTACGCGATTTCAGTTTTGGTGCCATAGTAAAAGTTGTTCTTAAAGATGAAAACAATGACCCCTTAAGAGATTTCGTGCGTGAATAGATACATACAGATAGCAGTATACCTACCTACTCTTTGTACTGCAAAGAATGGGTAAATCCTGTGTATGAGTTGAAGTTCTATTAAATCATAATAAGCAATTGATAAGATTGTTAAAGAATGGAATAAGATTCAATTTATTTTTAGCAACTGCTTTGTTATTGGGCCGTGAGGAAACCGAGGTGGTGTAGATGATTTTGGACCTTGTTAAAGATATCAGATTGCATGATAATTCAATTGATGTTACAGGCAGTCAAAATCAATATTGGTTTCATCTGAACTATTTTAATATAATTAAAATCCTTATTTTAACGAAAACGTTCAGGTGCTTTTCCACAGCGTAGGCTTTACATCCTTAGCGATGCCTCCATCATTCATCATCATCGTTCATTCGTCATTTTCTCGAACGTAACCTCATAGTATTATTTAGGTAAATGGCAAATAAATACGAATTGCGGGAATCCATGTAAAAAATAGTTAGCAATATAGGAAGGCCATTCAATTCTCCTCCAAATACACTAGGTTTGATTGTGACAGCGGACTTGTCGTTTGGTACAGGGCGCCCTATTTTTGACGGCATTCTCCTTTGACAGTTTCGGGTAGCTTGATGTGCTGGCGACTGTACTTGACCAAGTGTTGCCAACTGCAATAAGTGTTTTACCTATCATCACGCCTGTATTTCCAGAAGGGTTGGGCAGAGATTTACCTATAGTACACGCCAGTAATGTTTGAGTTCCATGTAATTGGCCCTTTAATGTTTCTCACACGCATACGGAGTTACGGACTCTGTAATCCACAACATGGCAAAAACAAGCATGATGGCGGTACGTTCCCGGAAAAGCCTTTTCACAAGGAGCTTTTCCACTATTTTGACAGGCACAGCATAAAAACATTAAGCTGTTCTAATAACAGTCAGAAATAATCGTTAACTACTCTACTCGAAACAAATGATGACGTTGACCAGACAAACGTGGTTGCAGTCAATTTACAATCAAGCGATAAGTTACGACACTAGAGCACAGATAGAGCTTATCTGTAACACGTCAGGCCTCGAAAATGTCGGCACGTGCTGACATGTTCCAGTGAAAATAGTTATCGTGCTAAACGATCTTTATCTAATTAATGTGAAGCCGAAACATGTTCTGAAATCGGCCCTTCATTGTTTCTGTTTGAAAAGAAAAATTTTTAGGGTTCTATACTTAATGGTACGAAAGCGTCGGTCGGTGCGTGAGTCCGACTCGCTCTTGACCGGTTTTTTATTTGGGACACACACAGGAAATACAAAAAGTGAAAAAAAGGAGCATTTAAAACTAACAAAGTTCAGTAAAAACAACCAAAAAAAAAAATAAACCAAAAAAGACCCGTGAGAGGCCAAAAAGGCTCCTATCTCAGCATAATGCTGTGATATTTAAAAAATAAATACCAAAATAAGTTAGCAAGCTGGGCGGAAAGAGCCAACATTCAACCTACTTAATAGGTACCTATTAAGTAGGTTGAATGTTGGCCATTTGTTAGGCCACCTGGGATAGGTAATTTATTTCACCTTACTAAGGACATACAGCATATATCAGAAAAAATATCAACTGTCCTATAAAAAACTTCAATACCTACGCGACCCAAATATAATTACTACGGTTGACTATTTCTTCGCGATTACGATGTTGATGTTGTTCTGATACACCAGCACCCTAATTGCGTAACACTATCAGTCGCAATATGAATAATTTTGAAGGATATTGCTATAAATTGCTTCATACGTTCGAAAAAATTGTCTGCTCAACAACGTAAATAACGCAATGAATATTGTGGAACTGTCAAAATGAAAGCCATTCCTACTGTTAGTGTGTTACGCAATAATTACCCCTGTATAATTTATGTAGAGGTAGATAATGGGACATAAGGTACCTAGACATGTGTAAAAATGACGAAAATTCATTTGAAAATAACTTAGTTAGAAATAAAAATAAGTACCCGTCCTTAATTTAAAGTGTTGTATCAGCTGCAAGTCAACAGACGTATTTTATCAAAGATAGGTATTTCCTGAACAGAACGCTTACTTAGGTAAACAATACGTGAGGTTTTATCATGCATTGTTAATTTTAATCTTTTCTGAATGTCATTAACATACTTGGTAGTTAGTTGGTAGTCACTTTGTCGTATTTTTTTTTTGGAAGTCGGTTTTTTTGTTTTGTAAAAAAGTTTTTTTCATTTTTTAGTTGTAATACCTTACACTCAAATTCATATAACACTATCCATTAAAAAAAGAATGTTCGAAATCGATTTCATAGATTTCACGGTGAGATTTTTACAGAATCGACCGGCAGTTAGCCGATTAGGCATTAGATCACATATGGGCACTGATCCACTGCTATGCTTCCAAATATCTAGTTAGATTTCATTGCGATTCCAATCAGTGTTCGAGCTAAATGTTGACGTAATAAGGTAATCGGTAATCCTCGGGTCCATATTAATAATAATCATATCCATATGGATCAGGGATTACCCTGCCTTGATTGCCCCAAGATTTGGAGTTCAGTAACACAATGGCGCCGATTCTGTTATTCACAAACTAAACTAAATTTAAGTTCAGTGTATCTTTTTCTTTGTATTCCATTAGGAAAAGGACAGAACATAAATATTAGTTTAGTCCTGTCAAATTAAGAAACGCCATAGACAAGTTTAGACGTGATTAAAAATTGGCTACCAAAAATACGTCAATTTACGTCAGGCGCCGACTAATTGACAGGACTAAACTAATATTTATCTTCTGTCCTTTTCTTAATGAAATAGAAAGAAAAAGATGCACTGAACTTAAATTTAGTTTAGTTTGTGAAGATGAGTTCTTTTACGCGTTTGACCTTTGGCTTCGCACACCATGGCTTTTAGCGAGGGAGCGAAGTAGAGGAAACGATGGTTAACATACAAGAGTTGGTTCCCGCACGAAACAAATATTTATATGACCGACTGAAAAACCTTTGCACTAAATACATACTTTGGGACCGGCCAGATAGGACGAATGGAACGACATGCCACGCGGATGGAGAGATTTAATAATAATAATAATAATTTTTTTAATTTGAATGCAAAAAGCGGAAAACTGGGTGTTGAGGCCTAACTTGGAAGTGAGCCTTTAAAGTTTTGAGCAATGGACCGTAACACCCCGAGTTGACCAACTAAATACATAAGATAACATTCCCAAGTAATTCCATGTTCTTTTATTTTCACATGTAAATAGACACACCATACAATAAACCCTGTTACGATACTGCAACGATACGGTTATTTCTGACAATAAACTGTTGGTAATACTTATAAAATACGTGCCTTCTCGTCAGAATTGTCTCACTTATTTGCCAACTGAATGTCGACACTATTAAAATGATGCTGTGTCGAAAATCGTGTGACGAGGTAGGGTGAAAGTTGGTTTACAGTAGGTAGTATACTTTTCGGTGATTGTGTAGTGATTTTTGCTGGCTGAATGGTTGCATTTTAGATCACATCACACTAATATTATAAAGGCGAAAGTTTGTGAGTGAGTGTGTGTGTTTGTATGTTTGTTACTTATTCACGCTCAAACACTGAACGGATTTGGATAAAATTTGGTACACAGATACTTTATAACCGGGATTAACACATAGGATACTTTTTATCCCGATATTCCCACGGGATCGACACTTATATGAAACCGCGGGGCGCAGCTAGTATTATTATAATATTGAGGTATTCGAAGTATACGAATTTACTTTTTTTATAATATAAAAAAAGTAAATTCGTATACTTCGAATACTATAATAGAATTAATAGTTCAAAGAACATATTATGTTCTTTGAACTATTAATATGTAGTATGCCTTAAGACCTATTAAAAGAAGATCAATAATAGTGTCTATTTATTTTAGCTTTATTTCTAGATTGTTACTTAATTAAGTTTTTTTTGAAGTGAAAACTTCTTTAGCGGCGTTGTACACTTTTTTTTGTAACGGGTAAAAAATGTAAAACTCGCGTCAGGACACGTGACCCTGATCGAAAATTCGTAAGACAGATGGTGAGTAGACAGCCGGCGGCGCGGCGTAGGCGAGGAAGTATCCCCCTCTCTTTCTACGGCGCGGCGAAAATGTATGCCTGCGCCTGTTGTTTAGTTTAGGTGGGGCAGGGTGCTTGCGCGAATGTTCGTGTGTGTTTATGTTACAGAAAAAAACTTAACTTAAATGAATGAATTAATTAGAATTGTAGTTAGAATGTATTGATAGACTTGAAGGTACATCTCTCGACAATAAATCTGCAATTTGGGAACTACAGATAACTGGTGGAACATATGGCACACCTCAGGTGGACGTGAAAAAATTAAAAAATTAATAAAATAATGGTTCTGGTAATAATGATGGTGAAAAAGTCGTCGAAATTATGGATGGAAGTTGATTTTTCTGAGAGATAAACTTTTTAATATAATATAAATTGTCATGTTTGTGCAAGATAGCGCAATAAATAAATATTGTATTCTACGACATAAATGATAGTACTTTTATACTGATAATTAAAGCAATTCGTGCAAAATGATTCCCTAACCATTCCAAAATATAAAAAATGCACAACGTTAATATTTAAGTTTTCACGTCTGCCGGCACTCCCGGAGTTCAACCCGTCGTTTTTTTTGTACAGAAAATAACATAACATTGATGCCTTTACTTATTCCCCGAAGCGTTAGAAAGAAATGCACTTATAGTACTTTCAACCTATAGAGCTCGTCTATTAATCTATGCTAATAATAAACCGAAGAGTTTGTTTGTTTGAACGCGCTAATCTCTGGAACTACTACAGTGGACCCCCGGTAATCCGACAAACGTTTTTCAGGGCAGTGTCGAACTATCGAATTTGTCGGATTATATAGTACTGCCTATAAGACCTCCTATAGTCCGGAATTTAGCGAAGATCTAAGTACATTAGCGAAGACATGTCGACAAGACATATCATGTCTACATGTCGGATTACAGGGGGTGCCGGATCAGACAGGGCTCGGATTACTGAGGGTCCACTGTAGTTCGATATTAATATCACTCTACGACCCTTACGAGCCAAGCAAAAATATAAAAGTCAGAAGGAGGAGGAGGAGGATATTTATGTCTGTAATCTATATGGTGTACATAATAAAGAGTATTCTATTCTATTCTATTCTAGGGAAAATGAAGTAATAAATAGCGCGTGCGAGAAATGTAGCCGTTAATTAGTATATTATTATGGTATCTCACGACTTCCACACGAAAACGAAGTCGCAGGCAGAAACTAGTTTATACATAAAACGTCTGGCTGAAATAATTGAAGGTGATTCATTTTTCATTATTTAGGTGATACTACGTCCTCAAATCGTTAGGTATTTGATAAGTGTTAAGTAATAATTTAAAAATAATGTTTTTCTTCAATAACACAAAGTTTCAAAGATTTATTGTTTTGCTTATAAAAGTCAATGGGACCATAAAGCTGATTAGTTCTGCTGATATTATTAAAGACATTTTACTACAAAATTCACTTTAGACCTTATTCTAAGTGCGTTAAGATTGTGTATTGTGTGACTTGTGATTGATCTTATCAATATCACAAGGAACTAAGTAAAACAATTGAAATGTTATGCATTTATAGAAAGTAATTTCTTCTTTCACACTTAGTTACCTTGTGAACTACAGAATTGTCTCACTACTACACAAAACATTTTTCCCTTGGTCTTAAACCTTACTTTTATACTTTCTTGTAGTACCTACATTTTGATTATTAGGGGGTAATCTTCAAAACTACTGATCCAATTCCGAAAATACTTTCACAAATGGGATGCTACATACTGTAGCATTGCAGTGTCATAAGATATAATTATTTTATGTCAAAACAAGATATTACACGCGTTCGAAGCCGCAGGCATATAAGCTAGTCTACCATATTCGTAATATTCAGAAATGTGTTGCTAGGAAGATTTTTGTGCCACTTTTTCTCCCTATTTTAAACAGGGAAGCAGTGAACAATAAGTGAGTATAACACAAAAACAATGGTGCCAATTCCCTTGTACACAAACTAAACTAAATTTAAGTTCAGTGCATCTTTTTTTTTCTATTTCATTAAGAAAAGGACAGAAGATAAATATTAGTTTAGTCCTGTCAAATTAAGATACTCCATAGACAAGATTAGGCGTGATTAAAAAATTGGCTACTTATAATACGTCAATTTACGTCAGGTGCTGACTAATTTGACAGGACTAAACTGAAATTAATCTTCTGTCCTTTTCTTAATGAAATAAAAAGAAAAAGATGCACTGAACTTAAATTTAGTTTAATTTGTTAACAACAGAATCGGCGCCAATATCACACTTCTATGCAGGGTCTGTCAACTTTGTTCTACGAACTGTATGTAGGTGGGCTTGAAAACAAGAAAAAGACAACGCCATCAGAGTAAAAGAGATGAATATATAATGTTGCCACTAAAAAAAACAATTTCGTATTTTCCATAATAATGAGCTTATTATTTGATTTTTAAAATAAATTACCCTTGAAAAAACCTTTAGCCAATATTCTGATATTACACAAATATATTTCATTGAGGAATATAACATATGTAATTGATTATTACATAATAAAAAAATGATATGGAGGATAATGTGTGGAAACACTAACGTCCGCACGTCATTATTGATTATGACATTGACCGTTGACGTCACAAGAAAAATGTCTGCCGCCGCTTGCGCACCATTTTATGTTGTACTTATTTATTTGTAATAAATAAACTAGTTCCATTTAATTCTACAAACATTGATAGCGTTGAGTCGAGCTTGCTCCTGCGTTCCTGTGTTTTGGTGAAATTAAGTGTGTATTTGTGAGATATAGACTCGGTGTTGAGACAGTGACTCTTGTTTGATTTTGTGTTTAATTTCGCGATGAGTTCGCAGTCAGCAGCAAAATCAGTCATAATATAATAATTAATCTGTTATTTAAATTATAATTATTCACATGCTAAATAAAAAAGTCAAGTACTAATCTTTGTTTTACTAGACTGCTCTGTATAGATAAGTTTTAGCATTTTATGTACAAGTACAGTGTGTTTCTCGATAGTGATTGTTGATGTCAATTATTGCTGAGCAAAAATCGGCCATCTTGTAGGAAACTATCGAGAAACGCACTGTACTTGTGCATAAAATGCAATACAAAGTATCTATAAAATGCACTGTAGTTCAAAATTCGCGCCCTAGCTTCTACTCCTTAGTTTTCGTGGGCGGAATATAGATGGCGCCAGTCGGTAAGGAAAAATTTCCTCCTAAAATTTGTACGGAGCAGTTATTCTTCCCTCTGTAGGGTATATATGTTCTGTGCTTCTATGTATTTCCCAAAGAGTTGGCAGTTATGCACCTAAAAATAAAACATACATTTCCCCACTTAACAAGGGCGGAGCCTATTGACATCAACTAGAAACAAATCCAAACTCCAAGTCACCGGGTGAATAAATAAAAGGTTAGGTAAAACAGTGGGTGGGACAGAAACTTGATGCAGCAGCATGATTGCAGAAGACGGACGCCAGGATGTTGTGGCACAGCCTGGGAGAGGTGTATGTCCAGCAGAAGACTGCAATAGACTGAGATGACTGAAGATTTCAATCTTGCTATAGGCAGGCATTTTAAGGGCAAAATCTGTGCCAAACCTTGAGTACGATTATTTTAAAGACTTCTAAATAAACCTGCATGAAAAATGAAATCAATCTAAGATATGGAACTTATGTAAATGTAAGGTACACTAATTGTTATTCGTAAGTTACACAATATAAAACAGTAGATGTTGTAAAGTTGTGAACTAATAATGTAGATAAAAGATTAAGTTTAACTTTGAATAAAAATTTATCATTGAAAGATAAAATTGGTTGCATAAATGATTCCATAATGATTGGTCTTTTTTACCCAATTATGGCAATGCCACAGGGGCCAGAGAAACTCGTAATTTGTATGGTTTTTGCCATGCAAACTGTAAAGAATCAATATCAATGTCTTGTTTATACCTTTGTAGTTGGCATTGTCATTGTAGTTAGGTTTAAGTTTTAACCTTTTTTTTTTTTGACTATGTTAAATCGGTCTGTTTGGAAATTATGGGAATAGAAAATAAAACTTTTAATTTGTAAAATAATTGCTTATGATATTCTCTGTGTTACTCCATTTTATGTGGTGACATGAGCAGGTACTTGTTTTTGTGAAAATACTCAGTTTGATTCTTTTGAACCTATTTTGGTTTAAGTCAATATTTATTGATTATCTTTAAGTTTATTTTTAAATAAAAAAAGAACCAATCAGAATCATACTGGATAAGCACGTGTCACTGAAAATAATTAAATTCTTCAAGCAATAAACTAAATAAAAATTGCTTAAGTGGTACTACTTGTGGTATATGTTTAAGGTCAATTACAGAAGAAAGTAAGCAAAACTGAGTATTTACCTCTGGTGGCTCGATAGCTCTTTCCACAGCCTCGCTCATGATGAAAAATGCTATAAATAACAGGAACAATCCATTTACAAAACCAGCCAGCACTTCAGCACGCGCATAGCCATAAGAAAATCGTTCATTCGCGCGCCATTTCGACACTAAGGAGGCCGCCAGACCTGCCACCAGCCCCGTACAATCAAAGAACATGTGGAATGCATCAGAAATTAGACCTACAAAAAAAAATAAACACGAATCAGTATCTTATAAGTACACAATATGCTGCAAAAGTCTTAGAGGAAAAACATGATAAAATTATTTATGAAAATGTTTTTTAGTAAACTTACCTAAACTATTCGTCCAAACACCATAAAACAACTCAACAAACGCAAAGGACAAATTTAGAATAAGGAACATAAATAAATTCCTCGAATTCTTATCAGAATAAATTAGTCTCATCCAATTTGCAACCTTTTCACGTATTCCACCAACAGTTCCGCGCGGAAGCCGCGTGTCCTTTTGCGTAAGGGGCAACATTGTTTCTCCTATGTTTTCTGCGGGCTCTTTTCACGTCATTTCACTCAAAAATCACAATAACTGAACATTAGTAACATAGCTGCATACGTGTACTTGACAAGCGGTTCTAACCTCGCACGACACTTTAGGTATAAGATTTTATAGAAAAACAACGATATTTTAAACACTTCAGTGTCTAGTATCGTTACTTATTTCATTTACACAAACTTTAATTGTGATTTTTTAATAATTTATAAACTTTACATCGTGCGACAAACCAACTTGTCGTTCATGAACTGTCAAAAAAAATTCAATGTTACCAATTATAAAATACCATGGGCTTATTTATTTCTTTAATTTCATAATAAAATTACACATCAATTTTCACAAACTAATTTTGTCTAGTTTCAAAATAAGACGCTCTGACACTCCAGGTACAGTTAATGGAATAGGTATATAAAGAATTATAAAACTATAGATAGATATATATATATACAGATATAATATGGAATATAATTAAATGCGTATCAATTTAATTGAAAGTGTTTATTTAATTGAAATTTAATTTAATTTATTTGAAAGTCAGTTATTTTTATACTGTAACAAAATGATTGTATAATTTTTACTTTTTCGTACATACTATTTTGTCTATGATGAAATGCTTTTACAATTTAATAATACTGAATATTCCCCTATTGGTCAAACATGATAACTAATATTTCACGGCCAATAGGAACAAAGATCTACTAAAAATTATTTGTAATCGAAACAGCACTTTATGATGAGTCATAGACTTTCAACTGACACTCGTTTCCGGAAAAGTTTTGCATAATATCTATGAACATTAGTTTACATTGTTTATGTCTTCGAATTGCACATTCCATTTTAGGATTTATTTAATTTATAAAATTAAAAATAAACCTCGCTGTTATTGTAAAGTATACAAGTTTTATACCCGAATTTATTTTCGTGAGGTTTTGTGTTCTCTTTATAACATTAAAGTTTCTTCCCGCCAACTTTTCAAATCAATTCCACCGGAAATTCGTCTATAGATGCGTTTGTTTCCGAAAAGTGAACGTTTCACGAGTCAACAGCAACGTCTTTCGAGAAGTTCCAGGCGCTGTTTGCGACATTTTTCCTTCTTTTATCCGTCATCCAATGTTTTATGTGATGAAATAACACGTTGATTAACGCTTATTTTCAATATTAGTGTTCATAGTCGTAATTAAGTAATCGCTAGATTACGATATAAGCTAATATGGGCGACGAAAGCCATCCTAAAACTCTCTACGTCGGTAATTTGGACGCGAGTGTTACAGAAGTATTCATATGTACGTTGTTCGGACAAATAGGCGAAGTAAAAGGTTGTAAGATAATCCGCGAGCCTGGCAACGATCCCTATGCCTTTCTCGAGTTTACAAGTCACACGGCGGCAGCTACAGCTCTGGCCGCCATGAACAAGCGAGTGGTCCTCGACAAGGAAATGAAGGTTAACTGGGCTACGAGTCCTGGCAATCAGCCGAAGACTGATACCAGCAACCATCATCACATATTCGTAGGAGATTTATCACCAGAGATTGAAACGCACATATTGAGAGAGGCATTTGCGCCATTCGGTGAAATTTCGAACTGTCGGATAGTCCGCGACCCACAAACGCTCAAATCTAAAGGGTACGCTTTCGTTTCTTTCGTTAAGAAGGCTGATGCAGAGGCCGCTATTCAGGCAATGAACGGGCAGTGGTTAGGATCCCGCTCCATACGTACGAACTGGTCGACGCGCAAGCCGCCGTCCAAGCCAAATGAAGGTGCACCAAGCAGCAAGCGAGCAAAACAGCCAACATTCGACGAGGTGTACAATCAGAGCTCACCAACGAACACGACGGTATACTGCGGTGGATTCACTAGCAATGTTATAACTGAGGAGTTGATGCAGAACACATTCTCACAGTTTGGCCAGATACAGGACATACGAGTGTTCAGGGATAAAGGTTATGCCTTCATTAGGTTTACAACTAAAGAAGCTGCGGCACATGCCATTGAAGCAACACACAACACAGAAATTAGTGGGCATATAGTTAAATGTTTCTGGGGCAAAGAGAATGGAGGAGGAGATAACCAGGTCTGTATACCGAAGCTGCAGGTAACTAATATTTCTTTTCAGTGTGCACAGACTTGCATGTTACAGCAAATATTCTGTGACAAAGTTGGTAAACATAACAATTTCACATTGAAGAAGCCATATGCATCAGTGTAACAATTGTCAACAACAAGTAATATTCTACATGAAACTGGCCAAAAATATATTATGAAACTTTATTTATACTGTACCATAACATACTATGGTTGTATGAAACACGCTATGGAAGTGGTAAGTAATTACATCTGCCGGTCGATTCCGTAAAAATCTCACTGTGAGCTTGAAGTGAGCAGTGTCAATAGTGTTAATCCCTAATGACAGCTCACTCCACACTCACTTCATCCAAGTTTCCACAGTGAGATGGTTACAGAAGCGCACGGCTGGTATATTTTTGTAATTACCATACATAAACCTTGATTTAGCTTTTCAAAGAAACCAGTCTGTGTAATGGTTCAAGTTTAAAAAGAAACTCATTGGATTATTGTATTACTGTACACTTGATAAAATCTATGACATAAAAAGAAATATAGTCATAGACAGTTCCTTATTGGAAAAGTTGACAGTAGAATGTAGCTTTTGGCGAACAATAAACATGCTTTGTTGCAGTCAACTGCAGAAAATAGGCCGCTTGCAAATTTGAAAAGGTCCAAATGCCAATAGAGGCTACTTTTTATGCTAAATTATAAGTTTTTTACTAGCTCTAACATTGTAGCTAAACAATTGAACATCTATCATAGCATATTTGGTCGAGGAAACATTGTTTAGTAAATAAAACATGTTAATGACAAGTATTATTGATCAAATATTGGATATAATGACGACCACCACCTCTTGCCAAACTTGATTCTGACACAATTTGTGTTGTCAAAGTTTGATAAATTATTGTTGAAATTAGTTTGAAATTTTAATATGCTGGAAAAATAATAAACATAATATTACTGAATTGGAGTTACCAAAATGTGTGTTTACCCTATCAAAATTCCCAATCTTGCAGATATATTGGAATATTTCTTCCTCATTAAAATTTTGTTTGTCATTTCTAATTATTACCATACCAGACAATTTTTTTTAGTCATATATATTGTTGCATATAATTCTGATTTGCGTAATATGTAAATCAGAACATTTAAGACCTGTTTCCCAATTTAAATGAACCTGTTGATTTCCTGTAAGGTTTTTAAAACGGTCACATATTTGAGGTTATCTTTATTTGAATAATTAAGATCTAATTTCCTCATACTTATCAATTGCATTGTAAGAATATTGTTATCAATACCTAATAAGCCCAAAACTCAAGTATGCAACTTATACAAAAATGCAAAGTCACCATATTACTGTTGTTGTAAAATTGACCTTATTCTGTTGGTATTTTGGTTGCTTTTGCATACTTTCTCACATGCTAAAAACAATTAATTGGCATTCACTCATGCAAACAAAACAACAGCTGTGGTTGAGTTGAAACACAACTCTTGTTTCAATTACAGCTAAATAAGATTTTTGCTTTGTGTAGTATTTTGAGCACTTTTTTCATTCTTCTCAGCCGACAGTATGTGATTATAAATTCTTAGAACAGTATCATTTTCGTGATTTACATAGTTGTGATAGTATTTACTGTTGTTGAATTAATCTTTATAATACTGTTTTAAACTTGCCAACTGGGCAAGAATCATACTAAGTATAATTTAAAATTTTAATTTTGGCTCTGGTGCAAAAGAATACAATACTTATTGCTACTTGAAGATGTACCGTCATCATACCACCAGCATCACCTGCCTAGCCTTTTCCCAACTATGTTGGGGTCAGCTATAATAATAATGTAATATTCCACAACTTTCACACAACGCCATCTAGTCCCAAATTAAGCAGAGAAGCTTCCATAATGTTCCAAAAATTACTTGAATCAATAACTAGGCATGAGGAAATGCACTTTAACCCTGCAAGTTTCAACTCCAAATAAAAGTAGAAATAATCAATTTCTATGCCAAATATACACCATAAAATTCAAAGTATGCATGAACAATGTTCATTTGTTAATGCAATGAGGTCACTTTTCCCATGGTAACTAAAATTAATTGTATTATAATGACTTGATAAGTGATCAAAATAGAGTAAAGTTACTAACCTATTTTTAATTGTTTACTGAGAAATTGAGTAAAAAAGTCAGAATTTTAAATGTGTCAGCTGCATATTAGAGAATGGCTAATTTTCAAAGCAATGTTCTTATCATAATTTCTATTCTCGCAGTCAATGAACCTCACTGATATTCCTAATTGCATACTTTGTTTACCTATTATGTTTCATTGTATAGATAGATAATTGCTTTGTAAATATCCCAATAACATGAGTATAATTTGTGATTCCAGAGTACAAACAATGCGACAGCGGCGCCGCCCGCGATGGGTGCACAAACGCAGTACCCGTACCCCTATCAACAAGGAATGGGCTACTGGTATGCTCAGGTAAATATCAGCCAAATTACATACTTGCTTTAATCTTTTTTTTTTTTATTAAAAACAACCATGAATAAGTAAAAATTGGGGTGATCAGACGCATTTTTTCAATTCACAAGAAAACATTTCTTATTGGCTGATTTTCACTCCCTTACCCTCCCCTCCCTCCCTACCCTCACTAAAGAAATTGCACAACATGAGTTTCAAGTAAAAATTGTTATCAACATGGTAGTAGAAAAATACTAATTATTTTTGCTACAACAGGATTAGTGATTGCTGTACAGTGTACAGTGTGATTACTTTATCGTATTTTGGATCAAGGTTAGAAAGCTGCGTATGCTTCACTGGCTAAAGCAGAAGCGACGCAAGCGCAAGTCTCATGAAATAAGTACCCACATTATAATGACATATTGTATGTGTAATAATAAATAATAATTGTACTCTCCAAAAAGCTTGTATCCTTGACCAATATTTATATACGAGGGCGGGTCAATAAGTCCGTGACTTTTTGAATTTCTGACCTATTTACTGAAAAAGCAACACTACTCCTCTCAACAGGCATCTGTCAGTTGACTCCTATCAAAATTTGAACTTGCTGTTTCAGTTAGTTTGTGTTTGACAGCTATCTTTATCAGACTACCCAGTAATTTGAGGAAAAAATGGAAAAAAGTGAATTTCGTGTGCTTATTAAGCATTATTTTTTGCGAATAAAAACCATTACCGAGACCAAGGCTAAGCTTGATAAATATTATGGGGACTCTGCACCATCGATTTCAATGGTAAAAAAATGGTTTACTGAATTTCGTTGTGGCCGTACAAGCACTGAAGATGCCGAACGTCCTGGACGACCAGTTGAGGTCTCTACACCCGAAACAATCGAAAAAATTCACGATATGGTGTTGGCCGACCGAATATTGAAAGTGCAAGAGATTGTGGAAGCCGTAGGGATCTCGCATGGCTCAGTGGTTTCAATTTTGAATGATCACTTGGGCATGAGAAAGCTTTCCGCAAGATGGGTGCCGCGTTTGCTCACAGTCGACCACAAACGAAATCGTGTAACAACTTCACAGGAAGGTTTGGCGTTGTTTAATCGCAATATGGAGGAGTTTTTGCGCCGTTTTGTAACCGTGGAGGAAACATGGATCCATCACAACACACCAGAGACCAAACAACAGTCAAAACAGTGGGTTTCTAAGGGTGAATCGGCGCCAAAGAAGGCCAAGGTGGGTTTGTCAGCCAATAAAGATATGGCGACTGTTTTTTGGGATGCACGTGGGATAATCCACATTGACTACCTTTAAAAGGGAAGAACAATCAATGGGGAATATTATGCCAACTTATTGGACCGCTTCAATGACGATTTGAAAAAAAAACCTACCTCATTTGGCCAAGAAAAAAGTTCTTTTCCACCGAGACAATGCAAGGGTGCACACATGTGCAGTTGCCATGGCAAAAATCCATGAATTAGGCTATGAATTGCTCCCTCATCCGCCCTATTCTCCAGATTTGGCTCCGAGTGACTACTTCTTGTTCCCAAACCTGAAGAAATGGCTTGGTGGAAAAAGATTTGACTCCAATGATGAAGTCATCTCGCAAACAAAGGCCTATTTTGAGGACCTCGACAAATCATATTTTTTGGAAGGGATAAAAAAATTGGAGAAGCGTTGGACAAAGTGTATAGAGCTCAAGGGAGACTACGTTGAAAAATAAAAGGATTTATTTATCAAAAAATCTGTGTTTTATTCCAAAAGTCACGGACTTATTGACCCGCCCTCGTAATATTATGCTGCTATAATATCTAACATTGTAATGAGATTTTTTTTTTTTTTTTGCATACAGAATCAGGTAGTACTTCTGAATTAATCTATGTTTTATAATTAATGTGTGGTAGATAGATTTGTATGGCATTTTTTTTTTTTTTTTGTATTTTAACAAACCTTTTTTTTTTTACAAAATTGTGGAGTAATTTTTCAGTAGTGCTTAAGTAGTTAGTAATGCAATTAACAATAATTTCTATAGATTGTATTCTGTCGTAGTTCCTTGCCTAGTAAACTTAGAAGTAACTTGGTAGTTGCAGATAACAACAGGTAAACGTGTTTTGTATTTGCTTTTTATAGTCGAATAAAAAACATGAACATTTATTTAAATCAATCATAAAAATGCTCAAATTCGCATGTGTTTGGAAGAACGATAGCATATCGTAAAAACGTGAAAATCAATATGCCTTTTAGTTGAAACTTTATGGAAAGTAAATATTTTTAACAAGCAAGAAGTTTCATGTAATCCTGACTCTATTTATGTACTAAAGATATGGATCCAAATACAAAAAGTCCATAAGCACAGCCTAGGTATTGTCCAGTGTATGACAATATTATATTTTGTTGGACTTAAAACATATAAACATCCTTTTCCTGTTGAGTAATTTGAGTATGTAGTGACGTATTTCTAAATATTTATTCCCTTTAGTGAGAACTTACGAATAATTATTCGATGCTTATTGTTGGCCATGGGGCAATATTGCCGTAGTCTTAAAGCTATAAAACTGCTTGTATCTTGCTACGTTTATTCCAAGGTTCAGATTTGCTTATTATGTACTTTGTACTTCTAAAAAATGAAAACGTACGCGTGTTTAAATTCTCCTCGCCTAAGTAACGTGTATCTAGACTGATAAGAGTTTGTTATCACTTTTCTAAACAAATGCCAGATATATATAAATATCCAAGATTTGAACAATTTTCTGTAACACTTCTTTTACTAACATAACAAATCGATTTGTGTTTTCTAATTTTTATTACTGTGAGTTGCATTTTATAAAGAACCACAATTTTACTAGACACCTAATTTCCATAAATTCCATGAAACTACAAATCAATTTCTCTATACTTGAAGCTTATAGTTCGAAGCTATGCTTTTACGTTAATACGATGTATAGCAATAACGAGCTGCTGAATCCTCAACATTCTAATCAGCCGGTCGATTCTGGAAAAATCTCACCGTGATAGCTAAGGTGAAGTGAGCTTAGAGTGAGCTGTGAGTCATGCTGATGCTAGGGATTGACACTATTGACGACTCACTCCACGTTCACTTCACCCAAGTTTTCACGCGTGAGATGGTTACAGAATCGCACGGCTGTAATCGAAAGTTCACTTCACCTTCCTAACATATTTCTACCAATCATCTGCGAAAGCTTTTAAAGTCATAATGACTTTAAATGATGCCAATATACTAGCCAGATACACAGAAGGTGCTATACCTGTTAGCCAATCAGATGGCCGATGACAAAATTCTAGTTGGCAACGGTACATACTCTAATAAACCATTTACCATGTTGATACTAAAAAACAGGAAAAAGCACATAAATGTAACGGAAATTTTTAATTTGGCAAAACCAGTCTTAACTATAAAAATTCTAAAATCAATCTACAGGTGGTCATCACTACATACGAGTAGTATAAAACAAAGTCGCTTCCCTGTCTGTCTGTCCCTATATATGCTTAGATCTTTAAAACTCCGCAACGGATTTTGATGCGGTTTTTTTTAATAGATACAGTGATTCAAGAGGAAGGTTTATATGTATAATAAAACATAATATAGTAGAGGAACACTGATAATTTTAGAGGTTTCTAATGTAATGTCGTAAATAAACACATTTTTTTGCGCTTACATTGTAAACGCTGGCTGAACCCGTCGAGATAGATCAAAATAATGTACTACAGTATTGTACACCTTAAAAAAGTCTACAAAAAAGTCCGCAATGGTATATGTCTATCTCTTAGGGATAACCCACAATAACCATTTTTATCCTATACTTTTTACGAGAAATAATGGCTCTAAAATTATCAGTGTTTCTCCATTGCACCCGTGCGAAGCCGGGGCGGGTCGCTAGTAAATATATAAAGCTAAGTAACATTTTAATCGTGCAAACAACAGTGTGAATATTATACTTAAGTGTAATAGATCTGAATTACAGCAAGGCACGATACGTACGTCGTGAATTATGCAAATGCGTCCATTGAAAGTTTCACGTTCCATCTACTATTGAATTTTAAACGCGCGTTGTTTTTGTGAGCGTTATGCGTGCTCTTGTTGCTAGAGCTACATTGTGTGCATGACATTCGACTGTGCGCGTAATGATGCGGCATGAGATTTTATGTATTTTTCGTTGTTTAATTTAGTGAGATGTATTTTTGTAAGAATTTTTGTTATGTATTTGGAAGTTTTGGCATGATTAACGTCAACTTTGGAATGCTAAAGTATGTTTACAGTAATGCATGAAAAATGCATGAGTCTCTTTGAATTCATTCTTATTTAACTAGAAACCTTCATTTTATATTGATTCCAAAAATATATATTAAGTATACCATTCATAAAAATTCACATACAAGGAAAAACTACAGGAAATAGCTACAAATGAATGATATCTCATTTTTATAGTATTCAGTCAAGTAAAATGACGGCATTTCTTCCTGACACTTTATAATTACTAAAATTAAAATTGAAAAATACTCGTCATCATAGTAATAAACCCGAATACTTGACACGACAAAAGTATGGCTTCAATAAATCCTTAGAAAAAAAAAAAAAAAAAAAACACAATTTCTCACTTGAAAGTAACTTTGCATGTCGATTGACTGATAATCGCTGTCCGGTGTTAACGAGCGCGCGTGTTATTTCAGGGCTACCCGGCGTTACAAGGGTATATGGCACCGGGGTACTACCAGCAGTACGCCACCGCCTACAGTAACCCGCAGGCCGCAGCAGCAGGTATGTCAATTAAAATATTATTAATGCGTAAAATTGGTTCACATTCCTGGAACGAAATATCTGGAAGCTAGTAGGAGGGGGGGCTTTGACTAGCAATGCAGGATATTGGAAACAGTTCACTTTGGACCTTGATCTCGCTGTTGGCTTTTGGATCTCAATTACAGGTAGTAGTGAACACACTGCCAGTGAGTTCCAAATGTTGTCTCTGTGCATAATGAACGTTGTTAAGGGTGTCATCTTAGGTTATTGTTCAACTTTTTTCCCCAATATTTCTTCTTAAAAGGCAAACGAAATTGTGCGAGTCCAGAACACAACTTCTTGTGAACATAACTTGTACTATCAGTAGGTTCCAAAAGTTTTTTCCGCCGCTGCCTGATCACAACAAAACAATTTTTAGTATTACTTATTTTGAAATGATTTTTATAACCTACTATTCTTTCGAATTTGGTTTTTGATACCTACAGCTTGTGAGTCCCCGGGTATGCTTATAGCATTTTTCAGTGTTATTGTTAGTTAGACTTATTTGTGACTATTAATGATCCTAAAACAGTTTTATTGCTTATTGTTACTGGCATAACACACGACGTTGATCGAATTGAATATGGATCACAGAACATATATACCCTAAGAGGGAAGAATAACTGCTCCGTACAAATTTTAGGAGGAAATTTTTCCTTACCGACTGGCGCCATCTATATTCCGCCCACGAAAACTAAGGAGTAGAAGCTAGGGCGGGAATTTTGAACTACAGTGCATTTTATAGATACTTTGTATTGCATTTTATGCACAAATACAGCGCGTTTCTCGACAGTTTCCTACAAGATGGCCAATTTTTGCTCAGCAATAATTGGCATCAACAATCACTATCGAGAAACACACTGTACTTGTACATAAAATGCTAAAATTTATCTATACAGAAGCAGTCTAGTAAAACAAAGATTAGTACTTGACTTTTTTATTTAGCATGTGAATAATTATAATTTACATAACAGATTAATTATTATATTATGACTGATTTTACATGAACTACGAACTCATCACGAAATTAAACACAAAATCAAACAAGAGTCACTGTCTCAACACCGAGTCTATATCTCACAAATACACACTTAATTTCACCAAAACACAGGAACGCAGGAGGTCAAGCTCGACTCAACGCTATCAATGTTTGTAGAATTAAATGGAACTAGTTTATTTATTACAAATAAATAAGTAAAAGATAAAATAGTGCGCAAGCGGCGGCAGACATTTTTCTTGTGACGTCAATATGACGTGCGGACGTTAGTGTTGCCACACATTACCCTCCATATCATTTTTTTATTATGTCTTAATCAATTACATATGTTATATTTCTCAATAAAATATATTTGTGTAACATCAGAATAATAGCTAACGGTTTTTTCAAGGGTAATTTATTTTAAAAATCAAATAATAAGCTCATTATTATGGAAAATACGAAATTGTATTTTTAGTGGCAACATTATTATATTCATCTCTTTTACTCTCATGGCGTTGTCTTTTTCTTGTTTTCAAGCCCACCTACATACAGTTCGTAGAACAAAGTTGACAGACCCTGATATGGATACCTATAGTACTTTCAGTTTAACCTGACAGTCAACTGCTGTCTGCCTTTCACCCTGGTAATTAGTTAAAATAAAAGTGAGCTCTGTTGTCAAACATACGTGTCGCTATCAGCATTGCTATCTGCCACCTCGATTCTATTGTTATCAAGGGGCGTGTTAACTAACGACTTACTGCGAACGTTTTTATAGCTAAGTGGTTTGACGTAATGTCAATTTCAAAGTACATGTTTCTCTATTGAGAGATCAGATTTTGTTCTAGGTAATCAACTTTATTTTTTCTAACATTATAAATTCGAAAGTAACTAGTATACATGTTACCTTTTGACGCCTAAACCACTGACCGGATTTCGATAAAGTTTTGCTAGAAGATAGATGGCATCCTAGGAAAGGACATAGGAGCTTTTTGTCCCGGTGTAGAACACCCTGTAAAAATTTGGAGACTAAAAAAAATTATTCAGTAAGTTTACCCAATATCAATTTGGCATCCTACCAATAGTGTATTGTTTCTGATAAACAGAAAATAGTGCAGCTTTACTGCTTATTAATACTTCCGCAAAAATAAATGGGTCGCATTAATCACCAGTTTAATGACCGCCTTGGTAATTACTATCAACTGTTATAAAATCGTCACATCGTCATATGTATATTGATTCAGCAATACATATTTACGTACAGGTTAATGATAACCATATTTACATTTACATAACAAATCGACAAGTCGTGAAAATGACTGCCGCAAGCACTGTAGCGCGGCAGGCGGTAGAGAGGCACGCGTGAGTTGGGCGGGCGTAGTAGTTCGGATAAGCGGTCGTTCGGTTGAGCGACGTTCGGATAATCGACGCTTCACTGTAATGTGTTTGTTTTGTTGCAGCGGGGTACCGCATGAGCATGCCGGGCGGCGGGTCGGCGGGCGCGGGCGGCAGCTGGGGCGGTGGGCCCGCGCCGCTCATGTACGCGTCGCCCATGCCGTCCGCGCAGTACCCGTCGCAGTAGACGCCCGCGCACCCCCCGCGACGCCGTGACATGTCGCCTCATTCTGTGCCTCACGCGGTCCTCAGCGGACCCGACGTAATACAATACGAACTCTGCGTCAATTTTGTAAAACTGTCTCTGGACAGATAAGTTTTGGTTTAGATTTTATTTTTGTACAAGTCCAAACGGTTTTCCGTATAGACTCCGGTAAGTCGCGTTGCGTGTTTGCAACTACATTTGTATAAAATTGTTCTTGTTACTGTATAATAAATATGACGGCGATGGTGTTCACGTCGCAAATGTATATTTTCATAGCATTGCACACTGTTAGTCGAGGGACCTAACATCGTCAGTAAGTGCGGGTGGTGTGCCGAAATATATAAGCAATCGAGTTATCGTACATATCTCGAGATGTTGAATTTGGCGGAGCAGTCAAACAGTGTACAAAAATGTTGGAAAATAGCAATACCGTTCAGCTTACTTTACAGGTGGTTAGTGACGGGAGTTTGTGGCCGGCTCTGGACGGTATCTCGAGTGCCAACTGTTGAATTTCATAGAGGTTTGATGTGCATCGCCAGCAGACGTCCGGCGCCCGCCGCTGACTCCCTTCGCTGTTATTGACCGACCGTACCCACAAAATTATCAGAGTGTTGTCCGGCGCCATCTAGTTTCTATAGACACAACTAAATGACGCTATGTTCGCAGCACCGTACAGTTTCGGATTCACGGCGCAACGGTGTTGTCGACCTACATAGATAGGACATAACGAAATAAATTATAAATTTTTAATGAAAAGTTATAAATATATAGGGGGGAGTAGTGTCGCGAGTGGCCTCGTGTACATACGTTGATATTTATTGGCGCCCTGCGCTGGCAGACTGAACTATGTTCCCCGAGACTCCTCACACGACGCGCCAGACAGTTTTGACCTATTTATATTAAGTTGGGCACATGTTGTTTTGTTTGACCTGAATTGTTATGATTTATTGTATGGAAACACTGGTGAGTCAATAAAGCTGTGGGTCTGGGACAACGGGTGTTTGATTTGCCGTCTAGATTAAAATATACTACAACTGTATTATGTTTCTGGGTCCAAATTGTTTTATATGAGTCGACTGCTAGGTCCATCTGTGATCGAATACAGCATACGTTCGGATACGTTCAGCATAAATGTTCGTTCGTTCGGATGACGGGAATGATTCAAAATTATTGTAAATTCATAACGAAAATGGTAAAATTTTGTAAAAGGATAAATAAATAGTTTAAGTTTACAATTCCTTTTGATTATTGTTGTATTATTAGTGGCGTCGATTTCTGTTACGATGTACCTTTTTTGTGAAATGCCAGAACTATCAGTTTCAATAGATCACACAGATAAAGGGAGGCATGCAGCCTTGTTCTGAAGTAATATTTTATAATTTGGGACACTTCAAATGATTTGTTATAACTGTTATCACGGAATTTGATAGGCCTTACACCATAAAAGCTCATGTATTTGGTCTTACATATGAAATAGTTGTTGCCTTAACGCTGAATGCTTATATAGTGTATGGCCTATCTTAGCATATTAGAGAAATATTGCAACAAAAGTGTGCAGAAAATATACAATTTCATTACAAAAAATGAGTTGATTTACATTACACCTATTTGAGACAATACATTTCGAAATCAACGAATATTACTAATACTGTTACAATAAATAGTGATATTTTATTTACCCAAATTTAAATAAAGAACATTGAAAGTATTTCATATCAATATTTTACAATTTTAGATAAAGCACCCATACATTGAAGCCGATTGGGTTTAAACCAATTTTTTTAGGCCGAGCTCTAACGAACTTGATTTTACTCAAGCTAAGTATAGGGTTTATTCCCGGTCGTCCCCACCCGGTCGTCCCCACTGGGTACGAGTGGGAATAAAAAGTTTCGTTCGTCCCCAGTGGTGACTCAGTCAAAGAGACCGAGAGTCGAAGAGCCAAGACGAACATATAACAATATAGTGGAACGAGTGCGAAATAAAAAGTTCCAATCATCACCACTGGAGACGAACGAAACTTTTTTTTTCCCACTCGTACCCTGTGGGGATGACCAGGAATAAACCGACTTATTTAGTAGTCACAGTTCGCTCCATGGATCTCAGCCTCAGTATCTTCGCATTAACTGTATATTCAGCGTAGGCGTTCTTCGAAACTATGCTCCCCTAACGTAACAACGAAGGCAACGACAAAGTTAAGTTTATTTTTTTCCTTTGCACTCGAGCGCCTTTTTCGCTTGCGCGAACTAGCAACTCGAGACGATTTCGGCCAAATTCGGCATACAATACTTTACAAGTACTTTAAAAACATTTATAAACAATAAAATTTCACGAGTGTATTCATTTATATGTCGAAAACAACAAATTTTGATAAATATTACACTATTCTGTGACTGAGCTAAGATTTGGCTACAATGTCAGCGGAGCCTACTACTTCCGAGAAATATATCTTATCGCACATCGTAAATAAGGAGATGGAGTTACAAAAGTCCATGGCCATCGTAAAGTCCGTTTCACGAAAGAAGTCCCGCGGCAATAAGTGAAACTAATTATCATTATCTAGTTAGCAACATTCCTACAACCACCCTCCTACCTCATACACCTTTCTTTATTTAAGATTGTGCATTTTAATAACCAGTGCCTGTAATACGATGTCGAGATAAATAAATAAATAAACATTTATGATTCCGTCACGCGACAGTGGCGCCGCATCTGTGAGACTTCTTTCGTGAGACGGACTCTAGCAGCGTGTCGCTCGATTTAAAACCAAATCACTCGGACGCCGCAGCAGTGCCGCTCGAGTTGACATCAGGACGGGCGCCGCAACACCGCCGCTCGAGTGCAAAGGACTAATTGCAATACGATCACATCACATTACGCAGCGCTGGCGTAGCAGGGTCTACATGACGACAATCAACGCTAGATGCAAAGGCATCTCTAGTGACCAACACCCTTTTGAAAAAATAAATAAATTCAAAATTTCACCCGTCATTAGTGTCATCTCACCATCACATCTAGGTACAGACGCCAGCACATCAAGCTGTCAAATTTTTCCAATCAGCTTTGAACCTAATAGTTGAGCGATAAAGTAGAAAATCTATTAAAAAAAAATTGACAGATTGTAGTAGCTTGATGTGCTGGCGTCTGTACCTATTTTGATTATAGTCTACTAGTTTTTGCGCGGGGCTTCACTTGCGTGGATATATAAGTACTACCTTGATATAAAGTATTTCATGACCTAACCCAGGCCAAGATCTACCTTTGCGCCAAATTTCACCGATCAGCTATTAAGGCGCAAAAATGTAACAGACCGACGAATTGTTAAACAAGTATTTCTAATATTATTGGTGAAGTGCAGCACAACTTGAGAACGCTCTGGAGCTTAAATCTCATATCTCAGGGCAAAATCCAGAGATCGCACTTTGATTTTGCTAAGTAAAAGTTACAAATATGAACTTTATTTCCAGACAGATAATATTAATCTACACATACGTATAAGCGAATGACAGCCAGCGTTCCATACGAATGAACCTTATTTGCTAAGTTGTAAGATTCGAATTCAAATAAAACTTAAATTTTACTAAGTCTAGTGTGACTACTATAGTCAAATACTATAATAACTATCAAACTACATACTATACTGGGACTCGAAAAAATTTTCAAGTTCAATTTTAATTCCAGAATTTTCGACTTTTTGTCCTAGTAAATGAAATTTAAGACTCGAAATAAATGAAAGTCTGAAGGCGCAAGATCCGGGCTATACGGTGGATGTCGAACAGTCAGCCATCCTAGCTCCTCCAGCTGTTTATGTGTTAACTTGGCGCAATGAGGTCGTGCTTTGTCATGCAAAAGTTGGACTCCAAGTCGTTTTGGCCGCTTAATTTTTAACATCTCTGCTAGTTTGCGAAGCTGCTGCGTAGCGTATATGGAATCTATACCTTCACACAACGCTCTATAGTGTTGAGTACGGGTATACCATAAAAATATGTAACGCCGTGTTGAGAATTTTAAAATATACCCAACTCCAACATTCGTTTTGGGTATAGTATAAAAATATTTACCGTCGTGTTAAGGATTTCAAAATATACCCGACCGCAACATTCGTTTGGGATAGATATCAGATAAAGGGACGTTTATTTTATAGGTGAGGAATTGAGGTAAATCATACGAGAACAAAAGTGGATAAATAACGTTTATTAGTTACTAGAAAAATAATCATAAAATTAAAAAAAAGAATTTAGCGCGCATTATGGACATTCATTTTAACATTCTGGCCTAAGTTATGCTTTCGTTTAGTTTTGCGTTCTGTGTTAGACGGTCGCCCAGCTTGTTTTGTCCTTGTTCTGATGTATTGATTTTTTTAATCATATTTGTAAATTTTCCTAGTGCTCTTAGATTGTGGACAGTGGGGTTTGTTTCAAATAACTTTGTGAAGCGTTGTACTTCAGTCTTAAACTCTGCAAGTGCATTTTTATATTGTTGCGGAAATTCTACAGCAACCTGTTGCTTGTAAGACGAAGAATTGTCTACATTCTGTATCGGCTCTTGTGTATCGGAGGAAGAGCACTGTGGTACTACCTGTATCGGCTCTTGTGTATTAGAGGAAGAGCACTGCGGTTCTATCGAGTCCAAATCATTGTTCGGTGTTTGATTCAAATCTACCATACTCATGTAGAAATTTTCATTTATCACATTCCCCGTCGCAATTCTTGCTAGTGACATTCTATCTTGAATAGACAGCCGAGGAGAATTGGGAAATATGACTCCTAAGTTTTGTTCAATGCTACACAGGTGCTTGCAGAATCTTCCACATTTTCCAGCGTCACAGTCACAAACGGCTAAATCAGCTCTCACAGTGTAAAAAGTATTTGGGCTTGTCTCTGATTCCACACTGTACTCATTATCGTTGACTTTAGATATATTTTTAATATTTCGAGCAGTCTTCATGAACATTGCATATATGGAATCCTTGGTTTTTCGTGTGTTAGCGTAGGAAACGATGCGCCGCAGAAAATAATTTTCAAAAATGGACGTAATGAAATCTACTAATGCGCAAGCATTAAATGCTTTACAGCGCTGAAGTATGTCGTCTTTAAGAATGCGTATAGATGCTTCTGTTATGTTGTTGGTGTTGTTTCCTCGCGTAATTAAATCCAATCTATCAGAGACACACCATTCAAGCCGGCGTTTCCATAAGTTACTCAGATGATTTAACAGAGCTGGCATAGTCTTAACATACTCGTCACCTGTCAAATCCTTATACAATTTTACTGTTTCTTCTGGATCAGTTACAAAAAGAATATTTCGAAATCGTGTCATGATTGACTGTCTTTTCATTATGTCAACCTTGTGATCTGCAACGCAAAGCCAACGCCAAAAGGCTTGGCAAACATGAAATGCGCATAATAGTAATCGAGCATTTGGAAAAATTGTTCTCAAAGCATTTCGTTCGGCAGTAGAATCATCCGTCATAACAATATCAGGCTCAAATTTTTTACCCACCTCGTTCTTTTCTACAGCTTCTTTAATAGCGGCAAAAACCAACGTGTAATTGGACTCATTTTGCTCAGTATATATAGCACATGCCAATGGAAGACCACCGATTTTGTGAGATGTAAAAACTAGAGTAATCGCAGAACTGGTCTGGTCACACGATGATGTTGTGTCTACAAAAATCATATTCTCATATGCAGTAGACAGAAAGACTCGTTTCATAATAGGAGTAATTATCACGATAATCCTGGGATTTTCTTTCAATAGTATCGAGTAGCCTTTGTTATTTAAACTCTCAATTTTCCCTTGTATGATTTCGGGGAGATTGCATTCATTACGGTCACCATAGTTTTCAGTACGCCATTTATTGTACAGACGTCAGCACATCAAGCTACTACAATCTGTCAGATTCCTTTAATAGATTTTCAACTTTATCGCTCAAACATAAGGTTCAAAGTTGATTGGGAAATTTTGACAGTTTCGGATAGCTTGATGTGCTGGCGTCTGTACATGTAGTACACATGATTTTCGGAGGGATTTATTTGAGAGTTCGATAACATCTCTATTCCATTTAGATCCTCATCTTGAAACGAGTCCAGTATGTTCAATTCGTTGTAATTTATTGCTGCGCAAGGTGTCATTCCATCATCAAAATATTTCTTAAAAGTTTCTTCGGTTTGTTGGCTGCATTTTAATAAATTCAAGGCTTCGGCAACGTAAACACGATGAGAGTGTTCAAAAACTATAGTCACTAACACATTATACCCTTCCGACAACAGTTTGTCGTTTCGAATAGTGTCCTTATTAACTTTTTTGATAACAAAGTCTATTTTAGCCTTACAGTTTTGTCCACGAGACGACTTCTCTGATTTTTTATTGATCGATGAATGTTGACATGTATAGGTTTTTCGATACAAGAAGCGCTTCAACGAAGGATATGACTTTCGAACTACCCAGTTAGTGTTCGTAAAATTTGATATTTTTTTAACAAACTCGTCGATAAACTTAACATATCGTTCTTGTTCTTCATTTTGATCAGTCTTCAGTCTAAATCGCATGGAGTACTTTTCCTCCGATTCAAAATCCAGATTCTCGATAACTCCACAATGTTCGGTTATAAAACCCTCTAAACTAGCTTTATCTATCATTATTCGCATCTACTTTTACGCTAAAAGGATCACAAACCATATAGTTATCGCTTTATTATAATTTTCGCAATGTACTGTGCACTTATTACCACTTTTTAAATTAAAAAACACTTGAAATCACAATTCAAACAGTACTGACTCGCACGTGGTCACAAAATGATGCAACAAACAAAATATTGCGTCAAGCCTCGGGCGAAAAGGATAGAACGATTGAAATAGTAACGTGCCAAAAGAGTACCGAACAATTGCTTCGTTGCGGTCGGGTATGTTTTAAAATACTAGCAGGGGCGTATACTAAATCTGAATCAGAGTTGCCCAACTATCGATAGTTTCACTATCGATAGTTGACCTCGAAAACTAGTAACAATATCGATAGTGCTATCGATAGTATCGATACCATCGATACTATCGATATCACAAATTAACCAATACTATTGATTGGAAGCAATAGTATCGATAGTATCGATACTATTACATTATAATACTATCAATAGTATCGATAGTATCGATAGTATCGATACTATTGATATCACAAATTAACCAATACTATTGATTGGAAGCAATAGTATCGATACTATTACATTATAATACTATCAATAGTATCAATACTATCGATACTATCGATACTATCGATAGTATCGATACTATCGATAGACTATCGATACTATTGATATGACGTCAACTATCGATAGACTATCGATAGTTTAGCGATAGTCGACTATCGATAGGCAACACTAATCTGAATGTATACCCGATATCAACACGCGCCAGTGACGTCACAAATGTTAGGTAAAGGTACACTTTATTGAAATGATTTTTGTTTACTGGATTTGAAAATATACCCGAAGGCAACGCGGTTTCTGACGTCATGACCGTTGTGTGAAGGTATAGATTCCATATACGCTGCTGCGTATACAGATTGGCGTTAATAGTCTGATGAGATTCGAGGAGTTCCCAGAAAATCATTCCTTGCCAATTCCAGAAAACAGACAACATAATCTTACTACCATGCATTAAGTTTAGGCTAGGCTGGTGGGTTTTCCCCGCGAGGAATTCAATAGGCATGACGCGTGTTAGTTTCATAATGTATCCAGCTCTTGTCACATGTAATAATGTCCTTGAGAAAGTCTCGTCTGTGCGGACGAAGTAACAAACTTTGACAAATGGCCACACTAACGGCCCGGTCATGGTCCGTTAACGCATGAGGTGTCCAAAGTGACATTACTGCGATATCCCATCGATTTGAGATAACGATCTATAGTTGCGTGGGATTGTCCAAGCGCCTTCTCTAAATCGCGCGTACTATAGTCTGGATGTAGCTCAAATTCGTGACGCAAAGCATCTTCATCGAAGCTGGTTGGTCGGCCTGGGCGAATTTGATCTTCGCAGCTTATATCACCGGTGTCAAAACGCTTGTACCAGAAACGAACAGTCCGATCGCTAGTAGTACCCGGTCCAAATGCAGTGTTAATCTTTTTAGCCGTTTCTGTTGAAGAGACTTTAAGTCGATGCTCATATAGCATAATAGCTCGCAGTTGACGCTGATCCATTTTCACTAAAGACTAATTATGGCGTTGCGTCCGCGCCTATTTATAGCCTCACCATAAAAGATGCTCATCCTTACATAACTTAAAATATGGCAAGAACTTATGAGACAACCTAATACGTCAATTTACGTCAGGCGCTGACTAATTTGACAGGACTAAACTAATATTTATCTTGTGTCCTTTTCTTAATTAAATAGAAAGAAAAAGATGCACTGAACTTAAATTTAGTTTAGTTTGTGAACAAGGGATTCGGCGCTAGTGTAAAGCAACAGCCGCTAGGCTAAGTTGCTAAAGCGCCTGTTAGCAAACACTTTGCTGTCAATAATGATCTTACTATTTCCCTATGAGTGGGAGCTACTGAATCGATCAGGCGCTTCACTCGAGGGAATGTTCATTTTTGTTGCATTTGACACAATAACGATTAAATTACATACCTAGGAATTAACGTTTGTTCTTTTGAAATTCATTTTTGTCGATCATTCGGACCGCGTGAAAGATAGGTACCGAAATCCAACATCGAGGGTTTGGCTTACCAATGAATTCAATTTTCATTCATTTTGTGTTTATACGTTTCACATAGAGTAAATAACAAATGAACAAAAAGTGAAGCATTTGATTTCTGATATCAGCTTAATCTGTATAGGTAGTAAGGTATGTCAAGGTAAAACCTTATAGATGATCAAGACAGATTTAGATGTGGTCAATAAAAAGAAAAAAATATTTGCCACGAGAGAAACCCTGGAGCTAGCCGCACCTGAAAAAATGGAAGCCGACCTAAGTGTTAGACAAGGAGAACTCTGATGCCTCTCATGGCGTTCCAAACTGCACCGAATATTCCCGATCGGTCACACACCGTTTTACAGTAAGTAATTAGACTAACAATATTCAGTAAAGAAAATTCCAATTAAATACTTTCTATTTTGTATCGCAGGTAATCATCTAACTAATTGAACCTTTCT
The DNA here is from genome assembly GCA_949629135.1 of Eremobia ochroleuca. Classification (NCBI taxonomy): domain Eukaryota; kingdom Metazoa; phylum Arthropoda; class Insecta; order Lepidoptera; family Noctuidae; genus Eremobia; species Eremobia ochroleuca. The sequence goes on along the minus strand of OX451403.1, from coordinate 15,508,024 downwards.
AATCCTTGACTCTTGAACTAAGTATGTCCTTCGGATGGATTCATCCTAAAGACATTATTCAGCAAAATAAAAAAAAAATCAACAAAATCGTGACTGGTTAGTCACAACGATTTTGTTTATAAGTATGTCCTTCTCAATCCAGATTCGACCTTATATCTCTCATGTCAGTTTATATTAAAACAGCTTATGCTTCGGTGAAAAGCTAGTAATCAACGCTTGGTGTTGATTACTAGCTAGATTGATCGTGGAATGTTGAAGTTGTTGTAACCTTGCAGAATATGTGGCGCCACGAAAAACCTACTGAGTATGGCGCTCAAATCCTCAACACAAATGCAAACCCTTCATAATAGTGAAGAGTTTGCATATTAATTACCTACGTTAGAACTTCAGTCAAATTTTGCCTACCTAGGTACCTATATCTTCCTCTTTCAACGATTTTCGACAAATGCGTGCACTGATTGGACAGGTCCGCTCAATCTGTGTGGTTCTTTACTCAAAAGACCATATCAGACATCAATCTATAATACATAGTCTTCACATGATCTGACCAAGATTATGTCTGGACTTTGAAAGAGACTGTGACCTCTGAATTTGTTTCGGCCTTCCTTTTTAGAGTAGTCATATAGGAAACGCCGAACTCACATCTAGTTTAAAAAAAAATGTGATTGACAAGTAAAAGTGTTTGTACAAACCTACTAACAGAAAATAAAGCATAATATCATTTAACTAAGAAATACCTCTTCTAAAATACCTACGTACCTAATATGTAACTACCTACATAGGTATTATTTTTATCGCCAGACGAATCAGTCTAGCTGAAATAAAATAACTATGATTCAAAACAACCTACGTGAAAAAGTAAATGAAAATACAACACAAATTCCCTTTTGTGTCCTCGTCCTACACAAGTTCGTCTGACATTGGAATATGAAAATTTACAAAATTATTTTATCTTGATGATTCAAATGGACCATTCTGGGTTGTTTTAGTTCATAAATTATTTTTATTAATTTCTGCTTCTCTTCTGTTGGAGGCAGCTCGTTCTTCGTCGATATTCTGATTATCCTTAACCCACTTGCTGTGACATCACAAGCAAAACAAGTATTTTATAATTTCTTTGAGAAATCCGTGCGGGGTTGGGGAATGACGTGAAAATTGCAATGACAGTGATCTAAAAATAAGGTCGACAGCGTTGCGCCGCTGCGTGCGCGCTCTCTTCAGTCGAGGACCAACCGTCGCGAGTTACAGTCGAACGATCATAAATCAGCAACCATGGTGTACGAGAGTGACTTCTATACGACCCGCCGCCCCTACAGGCCCAGCAGCAGCTACAGCACCGTGACGGTGAGTGCCGCCGCCGCCCTTCTAACACCTTCTACTGAGCGTGCCTCGCACCTCGCTCCACTCTCTCCCGGGAGCCGGACGCCCCTCGCACCAGCTCGACCTTCGCCACTCGCGTCCCTCAACAAACGGCTATCGACGCCACTCCCGCCTCTTCGATTATGTATGTGTTCTTGTTCAGTGACTGGAATCCACAACGACGATAACGATACTATGATTTCTCGCTGTCTTCCCAAGTGTTGACTTATTCCCGTTTTCGTAAGTTCGCTTGTAAACATCATTGCTAATGATAAGCTAGATCCACGTCGCCGCTTCTATCTGAAAAGACTTAGGTTTTGATAGGCGTCGTTCGTGGTAGCGTTCCGCAAGTGGGTCATTTCGAATCGAGAATCGGAGTCGGAAAGCGGAGCTACCGGGCGTGCCAAATATAGCCGCGGCTGGAGCCGCGCCCGTCCGATTAACGGCGACTTCTCCGCTTGCAGCGGCTGCCGCTCGGCGACTGGGAGAAGGTGCCGTTCGTGCCGCGGCCGAGTCTCGTGCCGGATCCGGTGACGGCGTTCGGCCGACGCTCGCGTCCCGGCGCGCGCCAGTCCATCCTCGACCCGGTCACTCGGCAGAACATCGCGCCCAAGCCGGAATCGAAACTGGCGCCGCTAGCGCCGTACGTGTCGCCGCGCGACCAGACGCGAGCGCGCGTTCTGGCGGCCGTGGGCCTACGCGAGCGCAACCTGGAGGCGGACCCGCTAGGCACGCCGCGCGACCACATGGACGTGCTGCTGGCACAGTCGCACGGCCGACCTGAGCACGCGGCGCATCGCCATGTCTTTTACAGCAACTACGCGTCGTACTGACGGGCGTAGTGTCTTTGTCGTGTGTCGCTTTCGCAATAGTAAGCTAGTCGGTCGGGTCGGGTCGGTGCGAGGGCGGGCGGCGAGGTGTGATCGGCGGTGGCTATAGGGCAGGGTTGTTGCAGACGCCGCGTCACTACGTGGTGGTGGACCGCGACCCGGTGCTTCCGCGCCGCGCCGAGGAGCAGTACTCGTACTCGTACAAGAGCACGAGCGAGCGCTCGGCGGGCTCCGGCCTGCCGCAGCGCAGCTCGTACAGCAACACGGTGGAGCGGCGCACCGGCAGCGGACCCGGCGGCTACTCGTACAGCAGCGAGCGCAGCAGCAACCTGGGCGGCCCCGGCGGCTACTCGTACTCGTCCACAGCGAGCGGCCGCCTGCCCTACGGCACCACCTACCGCCACTACTCGTACCGCGTGTAGCGCCCCGGCTCCCGCCCCGGCCCCACCTTGATATCCTTTGCTCCCTAACTCCCTGACCTCCCAGCTTCCCCAACATGTAACTACCTAATCAGTATTCGCTGTAACGTAATGTGATCGCTCTACTTTATTTTGTTCATAAGTGGAAGTTGATCGAACTAGAGCTTGTTTTAATGTTACTTTAAATTATTTAAAATGTGATTTAGACTGAATTTTTAATAAAGCTTGCATTTTCTAATATATTTCTATTTTCTTTGTGTCGTGTTCACACAACAACCTAAAGAACTGGGTCGATGATGAGCTCGATCCTTGTTTACTAACAGATTACTTCCATGTTACCCACTCTATGTTGGTTTGTTCTATATGTCCTATTTTTTATAAGTTTTGAATTATTTAACTGTTTTTACGTGCAGGGAACCGACAGGAAAAAGTAAATTTACATGTTGTATTAGCATAGCAGCTATTGAGTTAAAATGAGATATTGCAATAGCGTCTCATCAAAATAAACAAAGTATCAAAATAGACAAGAGTTGTTACGCATTGAAACCCGAACATGACATCATAGTATCTTTCCACATCCAAGAACAACACATTACAAATTATAAGACGTATTTACGTAGGTCTACGTAGCTAGGTACACAAACTTTTATAGAAACGCACCCACAATACAGGAGAAATTCCTAGTGTGGGGCAACGTTTAAAAAAAAAAATAACAAAGCTTAGACATAATCTTATCAGTTTGGTGCTAAGTTTCGACAACCCGCAGCACTCTAACAGCAGAACAAACTTTAACTTTTCCGTATCCTTCCTTACTATACATAGGACAACCAAGAACAAACAAATAAAACTACTATGATATTATTAAATGAATAAGTTTAACTGGTGTCCATTTCCCTGACAGCCGTGGTCGTCAGTGTACTACCTACCCTACTACTCGTCATACGTTCCCTACTATTACGACCCGTACATTTCGTACGTGCCCAAGCTCTCACAGGTAAGTTCGAAACTTCTGTAGATAGTGCACTGTAAGTAGATCATCCTTGGCTGCCGGGTATACGTCGCTATTCATACACACCGCCCATGGACATATGCACTGACTTAAGCACGGCTAAGTAAGTAACACGGCTTCCAGCACACGTAAGCAAGATGCATATTATTTTTAGATTACAAGCAATGTGCTTGATTACAGAAACAGCACGTACATGCCAGCAGTTGTAAATATGTAAATATTTGATTTTCGTGTGTATCATAACATGGAGATAGTTTACGGAAAATTTTGATTTGATTTTAGGTTGTTTCGCTACCTATGATTGATGTTTTAGTAATTGATTAGGTACCTAAATTACAAGGGTTCTTCCTCATTCCACTAGCAGTTGACCATTTAAATCATAAATTAGATGAGTGTTAATAAACACAAGAAATCTAGCTTAGGTAGGTATCTCTCTGAGATAGGTATTAAGATTAAGCTTTTAATATGAGTAAAATAATCCATAAGGTCAAATTTGGGCCAAGAATCAAACCTTGTGGTACCCCAAATTAATGTGACATTTATCGTTGAATCTCTTTCAGCCTCTTGGCACAAATTAGTTCAATGTAATAATAACTCAAGTAAAACTAAATAACAAACACTGAATTTTAGAGCTACTTTGGTAATCACAATGTGATATAAGTAACTTCCCTGGGATGAACACAATCAAAAGCCTTCAACTAATCACATTATAGGTACAATAACAAAACATAGGCTAAAATCTTGAATGTTCTAAAAGCATTAAATGTTTAGCTATTTTGTGAATAGATGATTCCAAGAACACATCAAGGTTGTTACCTAACTAAGTGCAAAAGGAAATGTAATTTTTTAAAGAGATGAGTAAACAAGTCAAAAAAGTAAATCTTCTCAATCAATCAAATCTGTTTTAGTATACCTCGACCTAATTACGTTGCGTTCAACATGTCGTAAAATTAAATGCTCATGCATTGTTTATTCCCAATCATCTTGTGCCAGCATATTGGAACTGAAGGGCTACCTATAAGAAAATTCACGTAAATAGCTCTTTGCGAAACACGAATTCTTTTCGAAATATCAAAAGAGGTTAATAATAATAATAATTTATTTCAGATAATTAAAATCCATATCTTGTTAGTATTTACAGGTTGAAATTGAAAACATGCGACAAATCGAAATGAGAGATTGTACTCATCATTGTGAACAACTTTTACTATGAGATAAAACCTGAAATCGCGAAAAGAAAATCAGCTGTTCCCTACATTTATGTTCGCATAACTCGTCAAAATGTAGGGAACAGCTGATTTTTTTTTTTCAATTTCAGGGCTGGTCCCATGGGACCAACCCAACCACCACCAGCCACCACCACCAGCTTTTACCATGGTAAAAGTTGTTCATAATGTTGTACAATCTCCCATTTCGATTTGTCGCATGTTTTCAATTTCACCCTGTATTAGCAACAATCTTAGCTTACAATTATGTTAGTATTGTTAGTAGGTACTATATACAGCCATTAATGGTATCAAAGTATTTTTACCATTTCACCGTGGCAAAAGAGACACTAAAATTGTTTAATTAAGCATGTGTCCGTCTGTTATTCTCCAGACATATTCAGCTAGGTTTCAAAGGAATGTTGTCTATTAATGAATCCAGCTATTGTTTTTATTATTCTACATTGTCTTTTTTCCCTGCTCTCTTGAAAGTATTCACTTATGTGTAACTGTAGGACGTTATAGCGTACTTTGCTTATTTCGTGATATCACGACTGATACCTACGAGGAAGAAGTTGGTACGCACACCAAAAATAATGCTCTACCTATGCCTAACAGGGTGTTTATCAACTAATGAAATCTGTCTATCAAAGTATCAATTACCTAGGTAGACAGATACAATCACTTTTTAAGTATTAAAAACTTTTCTCTCGGGCTCCTTTTGGAATCTGAAGAAAGATAGAAAGAATCTTTAAGAGTTGATTGCCAGAAAGTATGTACCAAATGAGCAATACTTTTCTATGTTTCCATGAAAATTTCGACGTGATTCAATTTGGAAATCTATTAAAAAACTCGTTCCAAAACAATTTCTATCTACTTTTGGCTGTTGGTAGTCACTATTCATAACTGCTCCAAAAGCACCTGTGGTGAGCGAATATTTAATAGCAGCCAAATGTTGAATCAGACGTCTCGAAACGCAAGTGTTTTGTTAGTTTGGCATAACTCGCGTAACGACCTCTCAATCATTATTTAAACGGCTAGATATTTAGCTAGATGATAGTTTTATATCTCAAGTGCAGCGTAGGGCAATTTGGCATTTCAAGTGGGATCAACGACTCTACAAGTTGCCCTTGAATTATTCACTATGTACTGTAATATAGATATGAAAAGATCTATACGTAATGATAATAAGTATTCTAAAATAACGTATCTATCCGTAAGAAGAAAATAAGGAATTAATGAAGTATGAAGTATTTTTCACGTATCCGTCAAAAATACTTCATAATTCTGAGCAAATGAGCTTCATCCAGGTTTAATAAAGAAATGCTCGAAGAACATTCATTTTACCGAACCATTACCTATTGTTTTCACAACTGGTGAATAAAATAGTGGTCATATAGACTGCCAAAATTCATGACAGGCAAAATATTGCAGCCGGTCGATTCTGTAGAAATCTCACCGTGAAATCATAAGTGAAGTGAGCACTTAATAGTGTTAATCCCTAGCGAATGACAGCTCACTCCACGCTCACTTCACCCAAGCTTTCACGGTGAGATGGTTGCAGAATCTCACGGCAGGAATGATTGAGACCTACGATAATGGGTTTCCTTTATTCCAAAATTCAAACGAACACTTGAAATAATAAACAACACCGTGCGATTCTGTAACCATCTCACCGTGAAAGCTTGGGTGAAGTGAGCGTGGAGTGAGCTGTAATTCGCTAGGGATTAACACTATTAAGTGCTCACTTCACTTATGATTTCACGGTGAGATTTTTACAGAATCGACCGGCTGTTTGTTTCAAACTATATAGCTAAGTAGGTACCTATAAATTTAGATTTTTTTATGTAGTGACTTTTCTTTGACTACAGAGGTTCTCAACTTTATTTTGCCAATACCGTCAAACAAGCCAACTTTGCCCGTTTTTTTAAGAAAATCGAATATATTACAAGTTTTTTCTATAGGACTTAAGTATATTCTTTCATTTACTACAACTATATGACCATATGCACGCATTTGCTATGTAAAATATTTAAAAAATTAAAATTTAAACCAAGATTTGTTCGATTTTGATGGTGGGCAAAATAATCCGGACTTTTAGCCAACATTGCCCACTTCGATTTTTGACGCAAATCAAGCTCTTATAAATACGTAGAAAGCACCACGACTACAATTTAAGGCAATCTTAACCTAAGTTTTAAAATACTGTTCGTAGTTTAAATATTTTCGTGAGAAAAACAGTGGGCAATGTTACCTAGCGGTTAGTGCCCTTTTCCATACAAGGCCCAAAAAACGGTTTAAGATTTTAAGGGTTGTCACATTGCAGTGAAATAATTAAATAAATGTTATTTTCACTTTTTTACTCTAGAGAATTTTTTCTTAAATATTCATGCACCAATAACTTTAGATCGAGTTTAGTTAGGGGGGATCCAAAATCACTAGAAGCTTGCAAGACTCTCACAATTTTATTTTCTTCTTCACTTGAAACTTGGGTGAAATTTTAATCACTGTTTTCGTTTTACGGGGTCATTGCACTCATCATTATGTACAACATTTACTATGGAGCCAAACCTGAAATCGTGAAAAATAAATCAGCTGTTCCCTACATTTATTTTCGCATAACTCGTGAAAATGTAGGGAACAGCTGATTTTTTGTGATGAGTTAATGATGAGTACAATGACCCCTTAAGAGGAAAATGGTGATTAAAATTTCACCCTGCATAAATCATACATCAATTGCACTAAGTACAGACGCTAGCACATCAAGCTACCCGAAACTGTCAGATTTTCCCAATCAACTTTGAACCTTATGCGTTAGCGCTAAAGTTGAAAATCTATTAAAGAAATCAAACAAGTTGTAGTAGCTTGATGTGCTGGCGTCTGTACTAATATATTTTATAACATAAGAAATTAAGTACTTTATTTTAAAGCCGTTAGTTAAGAAATATGTAATTGAGGTGTTTGATGTTTTGTTTCTGTGGTTTTGCGTTAATTCAACCTGTTACAAAATAACTAAAAGTGACAACCCTGAGTGCTTTTTCATAACGGGCAATGTTGGCATGGAAGGGTCTGAATAGTTTAGGGTAACTTTGCCCATCATTAAAAGTTTTGATTTATAAAGTCCTGAATAATTAAACTATGTTTAAAATACTCAACAACTGATATTCTATAACATACAGTAAATACACTTACCTGTGTTTTCGCCATGAGGTAAAATCCACAAACACTTTCCTTAGGAAATTTGCCCGCAAAAACATACCCCGCACTCGACAAGTTCTAACAAGTTACTAAATGAACTTTGGAACGAATGCGTTAGATAGTTTTGCCACAAATATAATCAACTTTCCACCCAAATAATAAATGTTGCGATAAAACTAAAATTGTTTCTTATATTAGCGGATTTGCTTAAAAATTGCTTTTAGGGCAAAGATACCTTGATTGGCAAAGTTGGCTTGTTTGACGGTACATATTGCTTTGCTAATATATTTTTTTCTAGAGCCTAGAATTTTTATTTCTTACCATAATTATGTCGTGAATCTGAAACAGTTTTTGCCACGATTATATAAACGTGTAATATTATACCTATAGTCGTAAGATTGGATATATAATTTTCTCTAGGTCTTCTACTGCCCCCTCGAAAGACTCAAACACCCACGAGGGGGCGTTATCGCCAACATTGAGAATCTAAGAATGATATAGAGAAATCCAAACTAATATTATAAATGCGAAAGTAACTCTGTCTGTCTGTCTTTGCTTCACGCCTAAACTACTGAACCGATTTGTGTGAAATTTGGTACAGACATAGTTTGGAACTCGAGAAAGGACATAGGATAGTTTTTATTACAAAAAATAAAATAAAAAATAAAATTTATTCCGGACATACAGCGCCATCTATTGGTCAAGAGTCGGCATCAATTCAGTACTACACTATTCCACGCGAACGAAGTCGCGGGCAAAAGCTAGTCCATAAATAATACAGTTAGATCGGATATTGGGATGATTCAAAACTGTCCAGAAGGTTATTAGGAAAGGTAGCCATACATTCACAATGTCATCTAGAAACGGACCGAACACGCGCACGCGTCTTCAGCGGATACGGCGATTATGCTCATGAACAGTACAGCAGCCGGCCGATTCTGTAAAAATCTCACCGTGAAATCATAAGTGAAGTGAGCTTGAAGTGAGCAGTGTCAATAGTGTTAATCCCTAATGACAGCTCACTTCCCGCTCACTTCACCTAAGTTCTCACGGTGAGATTTTTACAGAATAGCACTGCAGGAAATGGCAACTCGTTACCGCATCTATGTTTATTCTGGGGTGATTTGTAATCGGTTTCTAATGAAACCTTTGTGCAGTATTAAATTAAGGTATTTGATTTGATATGCTACAAGTAATTAGGAGATAATGTGCTAAGCCCGAACTTGGAGCCCCAGCACCCATTGTGGAATGCAACTATTTTAAAACTGTTCTCAAAATTGAGCAATGCAACTTGTCTGAATAGAAGGTGTGGAATTCACAGTTTTGTCCCCAAGGTTACACGTGCAGCAAACTAAATCCTTGAAAAATATTCGACTAGGATTTGTAAAATTATTTCTAGCTTAATTTATTTTCTAGACACAGTTATTTATCTCTTAGTGTTCGGTGCTATTCGAATGCACCTGTAGTTTCAGCTAACAAACTAAATTATAACCGGATTCTGTTGAAGCACGTTTCAGTTCTTTACTTTATTTATTGTGGTATACTTACCTACACAATACGATACAGTAAAATTTACAGCTTACAGTAATAAACGTAAGACGCGAGTCGTGGTACTGGCAGCAAGCCAATTTACAACTTCTGTAATCAAAATGAACGCTAAAAACATTCTTCGACGCAATAAAATGTGTTTAAAAACAAGTCGTTTACAATTATACAAGATTTAGTACCAACGTTTCTAGTCGACGTAGCTTACTATTCCGAAGGATGTTTGACAATAGAGATCAGACATGTGCACTTACAGAAAATCATCTGAGTGCCGATTTATTTGAAGATGATTCACTGCCCAATCAAGGAAGCAGTAAATTAAACAAAGGAAACATATTTCAACATGAAAGACCAAAGCAAATGCAAACCACTATTGAAATCATCCAGGAGCTTAAGCAGCAGTTAATCTTATTGCCTATTTACGTGGAAATTAAATAATAAATAATAACCTATAATAAATGATTAAATATCTTCAGAGCAAACAAAAATATATGTTAGCGTTATTTATTCAACTGAACTGGCCATGAAAAACAGTTAAATTCAAACATTCCTTACTACTTGGTTAACGAAAAACCTTGAATATCTTTAATTTAAGATGTTTATCCAAAACACTGGCCGGATGTATCACTCCCTAGACAAACAGTATAAAAACAAAAGCTGGAGCCGGATCAAGGGAGAAGCATTTTTGGCAACCGGACAGAAGCTAAGAATACTGTTAACGCCCATGTTGTTATAAGAAACCCATAGAAAATTCTATTCTTCAAATTTTCCAACTATCCTTAGCATTTCCTCTAAGCTAGAAGATGAGATAGCACAAACGTCGTAACAAATAAATAAATAATAAATTATTTAAAGATCGGATGATTGGTAAATCGCTGGCAGAGATGGACATAGTAACTTGATAGCATAGCTTGTCACTCTTCCATGACTGGATGCCTTCCTGTTGATTGAAACTTGGCAATTAAACAACTGAGTACACAAATTACATTACTTTCGAAAATATCTGGTACCACGAAGTACGAGTAGATGAGAAAGAAATGGACAGTTCGAAAAATAATGTGGAAGCTGCTCATTAACGCTTTAAGCAAGGTTATGGCTGCTAACAGCTAGATCATGTTTCTACTATATAAATAGAACGTAGGAAAGTCGCTATGGTAATAAAAGTTGCAATCACTCTCGCCATCTCCGTTGCGGCGTGTGCGCAGCGAAATAATCTAATTTTACAACACTTGGCCGATGATTCACGCCGCCATTGAGACGTACAGTAAGGTCCACCACCGAAATAGCCCTATGATTTAACGTATTATAAACAAACAGAACTTTACAGAATTGTGTAGAATTCCATGTTTTGAGCAGAATTCCATCTCAGCGAAATGCGTCAAAGTTGCAACCTGCACTCATACCTACATATCTTGTTACATTTGCACCCACATAATGTTTCACAAGCAAAGCTTCGATAAACAGAGTTATTATTGTAAGATTATTTTGGTCACGAGCTTTTAATAATATCTTATTGCATGTTTTAAATTCTTTAGACATAAATTCTCTTGCATGCGCACGATTTTCATGAAAATACATTTCATGACATGCTTTCTGCATTACCATTACTGCAGAAAATGCAAATTCTGTAGAATAACAGAATTCACAAAATGTTTGGTTTGTTTATCTAGAATGGCTGTTGAAGTTTTATAGTGAGTTCACGAATGCGTTATGCGTGGTATAATCTCGATATTCTACTAGCTTTCGCATACCTGTAGCTCATTCCAGAGTAAGCATATGGGCTGCCTCATCTTGAATTATAATGCCTCATCAATTGTACTGTTTCAAACGTTACTAACATGTTGTTTGCCAGCATAATAGAAACTTTATTAATAACCGCGCATGGCGGTAGTAAACAGCCATATGCTCGCTCGTAAATTCATTGTTTTAGCCACCATAAAGCATCTGCTAGATTCCGATTGACCTTGGGTATTACAAAAATTCCAGGCTGAGCTGATATACAGACCGTCAGCTCCTCGCACCGTCACTCGACTCGTCACATACCCGGAGGCACCCCACCACGTAGTGCGTGTGCGCGTGCGACCCTCAGTAATCCTGCGGGAGTTGGACCGCATTGCGTACCGCCGTCGCCCCGAATTTTCCGTCTCAGCCGTTGACGACTTTTTCCGCTCTGAGTCCACCAAGGTTTGTCCAAACTTTTCATTTTAAGCTCATTGAAACTTTCGACTTGATGTGCATTTTCTACGCGCAGACGTGAATAATTTTCGAAATGAACAGTCCAAAAAAGATCATTCTGATTATGTAAACTTTTACAATCACTTATCAGTGTTATCTGCAACAGTGATTTTAGTTGGGGTTTCTAAAAATCATGCTTTTAATTAATGTTTCCAGAACTTTGAAGATGAGACCAGCCGTATCCGCGCTGACACCGCTGCGCTACTCACGCGCGCACGTTCCGTTGTGCCCCGCGCTAAGACAGTAGCACCCCTCGATACGATTTTTTCGTGAGTAGACTACACTCCTCTAGCAGCATCTTTGAGATGGACTAATAAGATTATTCTTGTGCTGGAATAGCAGTAGATGGTAGTTAGCGATCTCAGTGATTTCCAAAGAGACTTAATTGTCATCCTTGGACTCAAGAACATCTAGAAGACCTTGCGCATGTACCAGTTCCAAGGCTAGGTCAAGTTTTTCTTGGCCCGAAATACCTAATAGTACTAAAATAGCCGGCCCATTGATGCGTCTATCAAAAGACTGCCCTGGCAGTGACATTGACGACACAACTACCTGACGCATGTCATTTGGCAATCATGTAGGTACACGATGCAATCATGAAAAACCTGTCTTGCTGCCAAAATCCAATGAACTTCTGGAGTTCGGTAACGAAAAAATCTGACCTTCAAAAGGAAGGATGTCCGTACCTTGGGTGTACATTTCATAGCTTATTTCTTGCGTCAGCGCATGTTTTGAGTGTGACGTAGGTACGTGTCTAACTGCTGGACAGTTGCACAGCCGTTTTATTTATAGCTCGGTTAAATGTCAGCGTTTGTTGTCTTGTGTCCACTAATAAAACAGCTCACGATTTATTTTCATTTAGATCGTAGCAAGTTTATCGTGGCGCGAAAAAGATTATAACATCCGTTATACAGTCATAAACTGCTGTATTTAATTTTTCTTACAACTTCATCAACAGATATTCGTACGGGGAACCAGTTCCGTATCGTTTCAGCAACGAGGCTTACCTCGCTAAGCTCGTGGTGCCCCTGCGCAGCGTGGCTGACCATATCCGCAACATTTCCTACTACAACAAACCCGCCGAGAAGTTCACTGGTGAGAATAATAACAATGTCCTACATCGCACAGTGAATCCTACACTCGATGTTCTCCAACTAAACAAATTAAAAAACCTGATAATTTTATATTTGTCCATAACTGTGTCGTCCGTTGTCCTTCAGTTTGGCCACCGACTAACAGTTAAATTCCAGTGTGACCCCATGGTAACCGTGAGGTGTTCTCGCCAGGACGCGGTCACCTCGCATGTCTGCAATACACCGGTAACAAGGCCTTCTCCAAGCGTAGGCCTCTCTACAAGGAGCTTAGCATCAGGGACGACGTGAACCTCCTCTCTTTCTATGCCAAGAACAGGCTCGCGGCCGCCGGTCTGGCCGTCGAGAGTGCCACAGGTACCTCGCCACCGTCGCAACGCTAGCGCTCGCTTACAACCCCTCGCTTAATTCTTTAAAATGAGTCTTTAAACCGGTCTAAAAGTGAAAAGCTACGCATTGATCACTAAACGAATATTAAACCGAGATATAAAGTTCGTGTCTAACCCTGCGTGTGGTGTCTCTTGCAGCGGGCGGCGCGCCGGAACAGCCGTCGGCAGCGCAGTGCGCGTAGCTCCCCGCGACGCGGCGCGGGCGTCGGGGCTGTCTCCGGTCGGGACAGCCCCGCGCTCGCGCCGTGTTCGCCCTTCGCGCTCTCTGATCTCGGTATAACACGCTAGAACTAACCAAGATCATCTATTTTTTTATTCATATTACAGATTACCTATTTTTGTTACTTCTGTTTACGAGTTGCGACGAACGAATTTATTTATTTACTAGTCATCGTTGTGATAGCGTTGTGTTGCGCCGAAATTTTGTCGGTGACCGAGACGTCTCGTTTTCACATATCTCGACTGATTTTACTTAACAATAAAGAATTTTTACTGAAAATGTAGTTGTTTTAATCATTTGCACGTTCATTGTTCCCAATGTCACGCTTATAAATCCAAGCTTTAGTAACGCTTAGCTTTCTGACTAAAATTGTTTTAACTATTCGTATAACACACGTAAATAAATATGATAAAATTACAATATAAATTATTATGTCCCCATAAGATCTTTAGCGTTAAAGGTAAAATAAACACTGAATCCACATTTAGAATACACTTCAAATGCCATTTTTTCTGGAAAATGCTCATGTCTCATGCATATTATAGTGAATTTAATCATGTTTGAGTAAAAATGGACCCAATGTAGACGCCACACTGGACAACTGCACTATCATTCGCATTACAGCATGAAGCAGCACTGAAAAAAGTACTCATACGAAGCCATAGCGAATACCATGCATCAGGGTTTGTCATCGAGCTTGGTGCTGGGGTCTAACAGCTTCGATTAGACAGCATCATGATCATGAGCGTTGTACTGCGTCGCTTACTGTCCGTCATCGTTCTTGTAACAATGACCATTGGCATTCATCATTCACGCTGTGGGATGATTAGCCGTTGATTCAAAGAGAGCTAATTGTTTCACCAATGGTCATTGGTTTACGGGACTCGCGTAACATTGGCCTCGGTGCAGTCAAGCTGCTCCCATGGAGGCCGAGCCGCAAGTTCCAGGTCCCGCAGATGATGGAAGACCCTGCTCTGGAACTGAAGGCAGCCAAGGCCGACCGTGCAGCCAGATTCCGTGCGACTACCGTTGAGCCAGTAATGACTCCAGCGGCTGATTTGGCAGAAATCAAAAGGAAGAGGCAGGAAGAAGCCCGTGCTGCCGAAGAAAAGTACGTATCCTTTAATGTTACGTCTACTCGTCTAGGTAATCCGATAACGTTGATTTTATGTTGTGTAATTCAACTGTGGCTCCATTTATGTTACAGGGCATTGAAGGAGGAAGCAAAACGTGAGGCTGAACGTAAGGCTCAAGTACGTATTATTACTTGATTACTTTTTAGGTTTTCTTATAATTGTTATTCGACATTATTTAAATAAAACCTTTTACCGCTTTCAGGCCGAACGTGAAGCAGCAGAAAAGAAGAGGGTAGAAGACGAAGCCCGTAAAGCAGAAGAGTCCAAACGCAAGGCTGACGAAGATGCTAGGAAAGCCGAGGAAGAAGCTCGCAAAGCTGAGGAAGCTCGTCTAGTTGAGGAGGCCCGTTTGGCTGAAGAGGCCAAGATTGCAGAGGCATCCCGCAAGGCGGAAGAAGCAAGACTAGCCGAGGAAGCTAAGAAGGCAGAGGCTGCTCGTCTGGCCGAAGAAGCACGCTTAGCCGAAGAGGCAAGACTTGCAGAAGAAGCTCGCTTGGCTGAGGAAGCGAAGTTAGCCGAGGAAGAGGCCAAGCTCGAGGAGGAAAGGCAGGCGGAACAGAGGAGACAAGAGGAACTCGCAAGGTTAGAAGAGTTAGAGAAACAAGCACAGGACGAACGCGAAGCCGAACTTGCAAGTCAGGTAAAAAATGCTTTTCTAAAATAATACTAATTTATCCATGAAAAAATAGAACACATGAACAAAAAGTTTACTCATTTCTGGTTTTCCCTTCATTTCAGGCTGCTGAACTAGCCGAGATCGCAAGACAAGAGTCCGAGCTTGCGGCCGCGCGCCTTGAGGAGCTTTCACACAGTGGTTCTACTGCTGAAGTTCCTGAGGCTGATGCCAGGTGAGGTTATATATATATTGACGGTATAATTACTATGAAATAACTGATCATTACATCCCTTGTCAGACAAGTTCCCAGATGTTAGGACGTAAAGCGACGCGAAAGAAATCTAATACCTACAATAAAAATCCCTGATGTTACTTTCCAGTGAACCTGCTGCAGATGAACCAGAGCCCATCGTAGAAGAGCCCGAATCTCCTGAAATTGTCCCTGAAACACCCGCAGAACCCGAGGTTGAAGCCGACCAGGCTGGGGATGTCAGCGAAGACGAGAAAGCTGAACCCGACCTAACTGATGAGGAATAAACAACCATAGGCACTAATAAATATTTTAATAGTTAAGCATTTTCTGTTATTAAATATATGTATGTAAATGCTAAACATCATTCATGCGCATTTTCTTTTAGAGTAGACATGAATGTTGTGATAGCAACAAGGTGGTTCACTTTGTCACCGCCCTTTCTTCTGCGTAATCAAATTATGCAACAATGAAAGTCATCCTTCCTTGTGTATATGTATGTTTAGGAAATCTACCACCGTTAACCAATGAATTTTTAAACTAAAACTTAAATGTTACTAGTTTAAGTGTTTTAATAATGTTATATTTTGTTAAATTTTAACAATAAAAGACATATTAACATGTTGGTTTTTATTCATCTGATCAGACTAAAGGAGAGAGAGCGGAATCCTTTTTACCACAATGTCACGATGGCATGATGGATTATCCACCTTCAGCCTAGTTTCTTTCATTTGTTTTACGCCTAACCAGCCACAGAGTAAAATCTGAATTTTGCATCAACATGCAGTGGCTATAATCTGACATCAACCACAACACAAATAATAACATAGTCATCCAGGGCTCCAGACTCTATTTCGCCCATGGCAACCACTCTCAACGGAGATTAGCCTTCGACACCACAGATATTATAGTGCACGAGTATGTAGTGCAGACACAGGTGCACTCTCTTTCCTCACTATCATCGAAAGTGTTATTGGGTGTTTCCATTAGGAAATTCGTAGAAACAGACCAGAGTTTGGTAGTTGGCAGTGATACCCCATGCCTCATAAGGGTGCGTTTCCACAGAAGCGGAGCAGAGACGTGCAGGAATCGACTAATCACAATGGTTGAAATCCTCATCGCGTCACTCGTCTCGTCTGTGATTGGACGATTCCTATACGTCTCCCGTCTCACGTCTTCCGCTCCGCTCCGCTTCTGTGGAAACGCACCCTTAAGCATGTTAAGCTGTTGGTCCTGCCAGTCGATTCTGTAAAAAAATCTCAGGGGCCATTCAAATATTACGTAAGCACGACGGGGGGGGGGAGGGGGGGTTCTTTGCCTTAGTTATTTTGATGACATGGGGATGGGGGTTTGGATGGTGATTACGTCAGCAGTATTTATTTCTTCTTTACTTTTTCGGATTTTCTACAAAAGGCAATTTTGGTTTGAATAGAAATATTTTGAATACAAAGTTAATAATTGCAAAAAATCTGCTTACGTAATACTTAAACGGCCCCTCACCATGAAATCATAAGTGAAGTGAGCACTGAGCAGTGTCAATAGTGTTAATCCCTAATGACAGCTCACTTCACCTAACTTCTCACGGTGAGATTTTTACAGAACAGCACTACTGTGCCTGATCTCTCTTTGGTCGCTTCGGATTACAATCCAAATACTAGTTTAGTTAGTATATAGCAATTTATATGTCATCTAAGATATTATCAGTCTCAGTATAAAAATATAACTTACACCATTTTCTTTATAAAGGTATTGTACGTCCACAGTTTACACTTCAAGGGTTAGTTCAAAATATAATAAACAACAGATATAAATTTAATAATTATAATTATAATACTTATAACAAAATAACTTATGGTCTAGATATAATCTAATTTTATTACAATAATAAAAAAAATTATAAGTCCATTTTCACTATTCCTTCAGTGGTTTTTGCAACATCTTCTTTTGAAACTGGTTTCTGTAACTTCTTCACTTTCGCTGGGACTTTGATGATAGCTGGTGCGTTTTTGACCTGGCTTGCTTTCGGTTTCTTGCTAATTTCTACAAATTCTTTATCTATATCTTGTACTTTTTGTTTAATCTGAAACAATAAACAAAATAGTTAATGCAAAGTAGTTTCGATAAATTCGAAGTTATATCTAAGAACTCAGTGCGTGCCTGATTTAAGAGTTCTGACAGCCCTAGGCTAACTATGAATATGCCACGGTTCATCAGTTAAATATTATGATCAGTATTGCAAAGTTGAGAAGGAACACCCAGGGGCCCAGAAAGGGGTAATGGTAGATTTAGAAACTTCGGTCAATGGGTAATAATAATAGATATTTCAATTGATATTACTGGAAAGATAAAAGTAGTGTCCCATAAACTAGGAATTATACTAAAATTTGTGAAAAGTTAACCTTACATTTTTCAATCCTAAGTTGACGGCTTTGGCTTTGGTTTTCTTGAGGCTCTTAGCTCCAGCAACTTTAAAGACGTTGGCTTTAGACCCCTTTTTGTTTTTACCCATTTTTTTACTGAGAAAATTTAGTTTTTTTCGTTAATTTCTATAGCTCACGTGGGCACCGCGCAGCAAAACAACAATGGAAAGTATAAAAAGAAAAACACGCCTGACGCAAATGTCAAATCAAATTGTCAAACAAAATAACATGTCTTGCGGCACGTTTTGAAACAAAAATCACTCATTTTTGACAAGATATTTTTATTTTTATATGGTATGTTACTCAATATGAAACTTACATAGACTGAAATTAAAATTAATTTTCATGATCTCATTTCATAATTATTTCGTTAATTTTACTTCAGAATCAGAGTAGCCTGTGCCAAGCATGTATCCGAACGTAAAACTGATAAATAGCGAATGAACTCTGTGCAACACTTTGCTATTTCAGTGATATAGGGGCTGATTATTTGTTTTTACACAATAAAACAACAATCAATTGCTTTTATTTGTGAAGAAGTACATAAACGCCGTCAAAATTACTTACTACTCCAAGTACAACGGGAATATTTCCGCCATGGCTAAGGTATGAATTTTGCACACCTGTTCACTACTTGCGATCTATGTTTTTTTTTTATTTTAGCGAGATTATTTGCATACTGGACAATCTTGCTATGTAAACATGTTATAAATATCTGGTTTAACTTGTTGAATACCTACTGAGTTACTACGATTTAAAATCAAAAAGTGTTAATTGAGACTGTGCATTTGAAATACAGTCGTGTCGTCGTTTTAAATTATTCCTACAATGGGCGATATCGTTGAAACTAAGGTAAATAACACAGAATCATGATTAAATAAAAACCTGTTGATTACTGTACTGTCCTGCAAAGAAATACGCAACAAGTTAGCTAATGGTATTATATCAATCTTCATACAAGTAATCTTGTGAAACCAAACCATGCTTCCAATAAATTTTCTTCATTAATAAGTTTTTATCACACAAAAAAATTACAGTATTGTTATCAGCATTAATCACTTAGCGCTAAAAAAATAATTAAACAAATGCAAGTGTTCCAACTTCAAATTATTTTTTTATATTTCTTTTACAGCCAGTATTATATTCATACTGGCGAAGCTCATGTTCCTGGCGGGTGCGAATTGCGCTCAACTTGAAGGAGATCCCATATGATATCAAGGCAGTCAGCCTGATCAAGGGCGGCGGGGAACAACACTGCAATGAGTACCGGGAAGTCAACCCTATGGAACAAGTCCCATCTCTTTGCATAGGTATTTTTTTTTTTTTTACCATTTTCCTATTGTCCCAATCATATTTATATAAAAGAATTATAGAGCATTCTTAATTTGAATATTTTTGTCTTTTTAAAGTTTTCTTCACTCATTTTTTTTGCAGATGGGCACACTCTGGTAGAGTCACTGAACATCATGCATTACCTGGAAGAGACAAGACCAAATCAGAGGCCTCTTATGCCTCAGGATTGCTTCAAACGGGCGAAAGTTCGTGAAATATGTGAAGTATGTTTTTTTTAAGAAAGTAGTTTTATAGAAAATAAAATATGGCAAAACCGGATCTTACTATAAGAATCCCGCTAGCTAATCAGAAAATATCAAACTACTAAATGTATCTTATGTTCCATATTCCAGGTGATATCCTCGGGCATCCAGCCTCTCCAGAACCTGATAGTCCTCATCCATGTAGGAGAAGAGAAGAAGAAAGAATGGGCGCAGCACTGGATCACCCGAGGGTTCAGAGCTGTGGAGAAGCTACTCTCAGGATGTGCTGGGAAGTATTGTGTGGGTGATGAGATCACGCTGGCTGACTGCTGTCTGGTGCCTCAAGTTTTTAATGCTAGAAGGTATGTGGCTTTGGAGAATGTTTTTGATAAACCTGCAACATTTTGTTTTGTTCCACCTGGTGGTCCTTAAATGACTGCTGAAATATTAGAAAGTGGCGGTGAAGGGCAACTAAAGAATGGCCATTTTGGGTGTTATCTTTTAGTTAATAGCTTTGACCGTAGAAAAATTGCTGAATAAAGCGAAGCAGAGCAAATAACTGGAAAGAAGCAGTAACAAACAGTAGTTATTGTTTTTTTTTTTTGTGCTGTTAATTTAGTTGAATGAAAAAGCTTTCCTATTCAAAACCTTCCTAAACAATATCTTTGTTTTCCCAGATTTCACGTGGACCTACGCCCGTTTCCCATCATTCTGCGCATCGACCGCGAGCTTGAGAACCATCCAGCGTTCCGCGCGGCTCATCCCTCCTCCCAGCCTGACTGCCCGCCGGAAGTCGCCAAATGAACCCGAAATGATGCCACGTCCACATATTGGCCATACACATCTTCGACTTCGCTTTTACAGCGCTATGTCTGAATTTGGAATGTTACGAATTTTGGCCAAAAAAGGTGTAGCCAATTAAATATCGAAAAATTAGAACAAAGAAGCAGGAACTAATTTTTAGTAAATCACAGTGCCATTATAAATTGATCTTATAAAAATATTGTTAAAATATATAATGGAAGTTAATATTAGGTTAAAATAAATACCGCTTCTCTATTTAAAATATCGTATATTACGTGTATAACCAATTTGTGGACATGGTAGGAGTAACTTGAATAGTTACTTTCTTTTCTCAAGATTTTTGCAATTTTATACAAAAGTCGCTCTTTTACTTTACTGAACATAGTCATAAACTTTTAATACTAATCTAGTCTGATAGCTAATTTTTTAAGGTTTAAGCCATTTTATAAGGTTTTGGGTATTAGATAAATATAACATGTATTAATATGTTTTTTTTATCTTAAAATTTTTTGTCCATCAATTGAAATTATTATAATAAATATAATTTTAAGATTAAAGATTACAATCAAATTGTTTTATGCATTGGATACTATTTTAATTATTGTTCAGTGACTTTACTGTTTATGTTTTATATTTTTATTATATTTAAATAAATTATTTTTTGTTCAAAACCCGTAATTTTGATTGATTCTAGACTAGAAATGATTACCCAATCTGGGGTAAAACCCTGCTACTTGCTCACTTTCAGATGTCACAACTGGCGAGTGTATATGAATTGCACAGCTACCTGTTAATATCCTTTTTTTTTACCCAAGCGGTTTCTTTTACGAATTGTTAATTCATTAATACGACCCTTTCCGCTGCTCTTAACTGAAAAAAACGTGATTTTTTCCCAAAGTTAATAGAAGAAAACTCAAAACGCCCTGCTTAAATATAATTGGAAAGCCAGTAATTTTCCATTTGCTATTCACACCCATACGACAAGCAAGAAACTGACACATTTTGAGACCTGATTTTCCTTGCCTCCGACAGCAAACAGCTGTCGGAAGAATTGCAGTCGTCTATTTAATTTTTACTTTTAAACTGACAACATTTCGGGTTTTAGACTCGTGAACAGCGTTTAGAGGACACGTACGAAAACATTGACCGATGTTCGATACGATACCGAAGCGTATCCAGTGGTTGTGAATAGCTATGCTGCTCTTTTACCAGTGGTAAACACTTTTCTTTTATTAACATATCTAAAGATGGGTTTCTTTGAGAATCAGTTCTTTCTATAATTTAATTTAATTTGTGATTAAAACAATAGAAACGCAATGTATGAATGTATGGCAGTGACAGAATGAGAATACTCAACTCAACCAACAGTGCTGCCATCCCACGAGCAAGCTTTCAATTTTAAACACACACTCCACAACTCCCGGTCCCGGCTGTCATTCGCGGATCTTTGACAGTCGTTACGAGTAGTCAGAGTCAGAAGCCCGAAAGTCTGACAACCAGTCTTACGAAGTGGTATTGTATTACCCAGTAAGCGGATTGTGGAGGTCAGGTAGGCAGTCGCTCCATGTAAAATACTGGTATTCCGCTACATCCGGTTAGACTGGAAGTCGACCTCAACATAGTTGGGAAAAGGCTAGGCAGATGATGAGTCCTTCACAGAGATTAACGAATGTCTAACGGGCCTCTGCGGGTGAGCAAGTTAGGATAAGAGATAATAAGTACACTGTCGTTATAGGTTACCCTGTAATGATAGACGTAAGAGGAAAAAAAATCAACGTATTCCGGGGTTATCGCTGGGTTATGATTATGACTGATGACTGTAGATGGAAGTATTCAGCAGGTTCATCTCACTTTTTATCTGTTGTCACTTTGCAACATAGGCTAGGTAAGGCTCACCAAGTTATAACCCTCATTTTATTAGCTACAATATGTTAACCAATCTTTAAAACTGGAAAACATTTTATTAAACACATTATAATAAAATGTTTTACATCTTATTTGTTTATCTTAGAACGCATCCATAAAGTGTCATCTGTCGTTTATTTTTGACAACTTATGGTGCAGCAAGACTAATAGAAACTGCCCAGTTTAGTGGAAAATTAATTAACCGCTAAACAAATTAAACCGATCTTAGTAAAAAGGTAATGATTTTGCTTAGTGAAAACCTAAAATAATTCCAAAATTAAAGTTGTTTCACTTTTTTGTTATTCACAAGTCGGTTGTTTTCTTTTGTAAAACAGTCTTTTTATTTTTAACTTTTTAGATGTGGTACCTATCCTTCATAAATTCTTCTACTTATCACTACTTGCTATATAAATAACACAGATAGAAAGTTATAACATGGTAAACATAAACAAAGTGGATTAACTACGTCTCATTGAAGCTAATTCAAAAAGTGCTCAAGAATAGAAAATAAAATCTAGGTATGCTTCCTCTACCAACTGGAAAAATAATTATGTAAATTGAGGAATAAGGAAGAAATTGATTTTTACGTATAAGAAAGTCACACAATTGCATAATCTTTTTTTGAGGTCGGTTAAAAATAACATATAAACTTGAACTTGAAAAGTAACATTAGAATACCTTAGTGAAAAATTACAGTTTCTTCTCTCTCTTTAATTATTATCACATTCAAGATTTTTAATAATTCAAATTGATTATTTATCATGGTAAAATATATAGCGATGATATTAGTCTTTCAGCTTCCCTTTGAATACACACTCCACAAATCCACTTTTTTATGCGGAGTTGTGGAGTGTGAGTGTGTGTTTAAAGTGCGGCAACACTGTGCAGCTGGGCTGTCAAACGTATCGAACGCTCTCGGTTGGCTCGCTGCGATTCTCCAGTCGACCGTGCTTTATAATTACTGTGTATTGTTGTGATTTCGTCGGCATCGGCTTCGTGTATGAACCGTGTTTTAAAAATGAATACAGTGTTGTGTTTAGTGATTAAATAACAATGCCAATTGTAATGTACACTAGTGTTGTGCTGTGAAACCGTTGTTTGGTGCTGTCTAAGATGACCGAGAAAAATAAATCGGAAAAGATGACTAATGCATCGAAACCTGTTCCCATGAAACTTTTTGCGGCCTGGGAAGTGGACAGGACGCCTTCCAACTGCATTCCCAGGTAATTTTGTTGTAGTAAAAGTTAAAAAAGGATGATGTTTATGTTAAGTTTTGAGTTTCACATTCCGTTGAATATTACGATTTGATGCCTTTGTATTGGTCGGAGATTGTAACGTACGGTGCGTGTCTGTAGTTTTATGTTGTTTATAATGATGTTTTCGAGGGGCGTCGCTACTCGCTCGTAATCGACTCGCCGGCTTATCGGTGCGATGCCACATCGTTTGGCTCGTCTAAAACTGTAGGAGTTATTGTATAATAATCATTTAATCACCTTAAATGCTTTTTTATTGGTTAAATTTGTAGAAATAAATACATAGTTATCTGAGTTTGGTAAGAGATAAGAAATTGAAGCGTCAATTCAAGGTTATTGATTTTTTTTTTTGTAATCAAACT
Source organism: Eremobia ochroleuca (assembly GCA_949629135.1). Lineage (NCBI taxonomy): Eukaryota > Metazoa > Arthropoda > Insecta > Lepidoptera > Noctuidae > Eremobia > Eremobia ochroleuca. The sequence goes on along the minus strand of OX451403.1, from coordinate 15,484,243 downwards.
GGAATACAATATAAATCTCATACAGAACTGGATTACAATATAAATCTCATATTAGAACTGGAGCATGTTGACTCCTCCAGATGAACTAACAGTTCTGTAAATTTTTTCAGCCTGTACTATCCCACTGGGCAACGGTACCCCCTACAAATTTCCACTCTTCCCTATATGTTGCCTTTTATACCGTAGTAAAAATGCAGTTTATTTCATGACTAGTACTTTTAGTCATACCTATTATTGTTCTATTAAACTTATGTTGTTATATTATAGTCAAATCTATAATGCTTATTGCTCAGTTGTCAGATTCTAGTGTCCACTATTTGCACTACTTACCAAGTTGTTGAAATCAACCATTTTGTATTCCTGTAATTAGGTAATAAAACAAAAATATTTTTCCCTATCATTTACCATCATCATTTCAGCTCGGAATCACTCCTTCCTGGGTAGAGGCCTTCCCTTTTTTCTACCATACTTCCCAATTCGCATGTTTCCTTCATCCAGGTCTTTCGTTTTGTTTACCTCATTGCAGTCAAAACATACAATAACAAACACTAAAAACTTAAAAATCTATACTAATTCTAATTAGTAATCTATTTTTAAGCATAACCCCTAATTAGTTCATTCAATAACATCCTACTTGAATACTTTAAGTTTTAAGTAAAGTAATTACTTTAATTACTAGTTGAGGGCCCCGTGGGTAAATAATAACAGCCGCACAGGTCGATCGATCAGGTTAAGCTACGCTTGCCGTGATTGGTCTTTGGATGGGTGACCATCTTTACATACCGAAAGCATGTTAAGCCATTGGTCCCGGCTGTCATTCGTAGATCTTTGACAGTTGTTACGGGTAGTCAGGATAATAATCTACTATCTAGGCTGGAAAGTTTTGGAGCGTAAGTACCTTTAAGTATCACTAATGACTCGCGCTGCATAGTACTAATTGCGAGTATCCTAAGTAGTATAAATACCAAATTTCATGTCATTACCATCAGTAATTCCGATACTGCCTGTCCCAGCGACGCCTAAAGCCGAGGTCCGTATCCTATTTATCCCATCATATCACAGGGGGTGCACTTAGCGTGTATTCGCTTAGTTTTTAGGGTTCCGTACCCAAAGGGTAAAACGGGACCCTATTACTAAGACTCCGCTGTCAGTCCGTCCGTCCATTCGTCTGTCACCAGGCTGTATCTGATGAACCGTGGTAGTTTGACAGTTGAAATTTTCACAGATGATGCATTTCTGTTGCCGCTATAACAACTAATACTAAAAAACAGAATAAAATAAATATTTAAGGGGGCTCCAATACAGCAGACATGGTTTTTGGCAAAGTGGAAAGATCAGCTTCCAAGCTTATGGCCACTGTTTTTTGGGATTGTGAAGGAATTTTATTCATCGACTACCTTCCCAAAAATACTACAGTGAACGGAGACTATTACGCCGCATTGTTGATTAAAGTGCGTCAAGTGGTTGTCGAGAAAAGGAGAGGCAAACTGGCGAAAGGAGTTCTGCTTTGCAGGACATTGCGCTCATGCACACTGCGCGAGTTGCAAGACGTGCCCTCGCCAAGACAGGATTTGAAGAAATCAACCACCCACCCTACACTCCATACCTGGCCCCTAGCGATTATTCGCTTTTTCGAATTTAAAAAAGGACCTCCGAGGTCGAAGATTTTCCAGTGACGAGGAAAGAAGCCGGCCGTAAACGAACATATCGAAGGCAAAGACGGCGAATGGTTTTTGACCGGGTTAGAAGCTTTTTTTAAAAAATGTAAGAAGTGTATTGAAATAGAAGAAGATCACATTGAAAAAATAATTTTTTATACATTTCTATCAGCATTTTTAATACCCTAGGCTCAAAACATTTCAGCCTCGCTTCGTATGATTGTCAGTGGAATATGAGTACCTATTTAATTATTAAAAAATAAATGGTTATCGAGCTGAACTGCGTGCAATTGGGGAGGTTTATATCCAGCAGTGGCAAACAGTAATCATTTTATGTTGTTGTCAAGGAAGAGGAGGACTTCCTTACTCTTCTTCCCTCCTCCTTCTTTCTCCTCCTTCCTTTCGCCTTCTTTTATCCTCTTTCCCTCTTTCTTTCTTCTTTCCTCTTCTTTTATACAGTGATTATTAGGACGGAGGACAGTACGTCCCAGACAACCTGTTACTGAATTGAAGCAATTGTTGAATCACCTTACTTATTACCTTGTAATGTAGTCACCTATTTCTCTTCTCCATAAAATAGTGTTAGTAAAGAAAACTTAAAGCTAATGTTAGTATCCAAGTAATAATCATCATCATCACCACCCACTGCTGGACATAAGCCCCACTTTTCTTGTGCCAATCCCCACGCTCCTGTGCCAGCCCCATCCAGGTTTTGCCCATAATAATATTATTCTAGTTAAAATCTGGAGCTGAATAATAGTAATAAATACTTTTTTAACATAACCACCCAGTAGTTATTTCTGCCATATTCTAAGTATACAACGTGTAACGTTAAATGCGCAAAACCTCAGACACCCCAACTGATTTTTAATTCAATCGACCTATTTCACAGAGAAAATAAGTCATTAAAAAAATTGTAAAGGTTTTATGTGCTGTTTTAGTTTTACCGGCCATTCTGATCGTTTCTTGCGTCTGCGACGACGCTTTATCGAGGGAGGACTCGTCACCGGTCCGCTGCGCCGCGCTGACATTGGGTTGTTTGACCTATTAATAAATAGACACGGCAACGTTTTTAATGAAGATTTTTTGAAAAATGTGACCTTTATTAAAAAGTGGTTCACTTAATTCTGTTCGTTATTCTGATCAAACTATTTTCAGGTTTTGCGCATTTAACGTTACACGTTGTATATTAATATGCCAATTCAGCTTATCTAAGTCCCTCCAAAGTTGCGAGTGAACGCACGATCTGCGGCCCGAATGACAGGCCCTCTCCATTCACACGACACTATGCACATTGGAAGCAGTTCTGATACGAATGATTGCCGTGTGTGTCGACCTCTGGATGCTGTACTTAATCTGAGCACATGACGTTAAAACCTAGATTAATTTAGTTTATCTAAACTCTGATTTGTAATCCGTTAGGCCAAAATTACAGCTAATATACTAAATAATGTCATGTTGACAAATTAAAAAAGGTCGATCGTAGTTGCCATTTTAGTCTAGCAAAATAAAAATCTGAGTTTAGGCTTCTGCTAAGTTGCACGCACAATCCTGCGCTAGCATGTGCCATTGTTATGGCTCCTGCAGACAGGCACGACCCGACGCGACTCTAATAGAACAATTTCTATGAAAACTTGGAAATTGTTCTACCAGAATCGTGTCGCACCGTCGCGTCTGCAGGAGCCATTATTGCCATATATACCTAGTACAGTGCCATACAGTAGAAGGGCCCCTCCATTCACACGACACTACCGGAGCCCCGTAGGAAACAGTCCCGATACGATTGGCATGTGGGTGTCGACCTCAGGATGCCGTTGATTCACAATAAATTGTCACTGTTTGATTACGTTTTTAACACAAGGCCGAGGGTATTATTCAATTGAAATTTTTATTCCTAGCCTTAGCTGTGTCCGCATGTTTGCGATGTGTTTGTTAGGAAACGCTCGATTTTTCGATGTCGCAAGAGCTGACTTAGGAAATTGACAAGGCAACAACAGCTAGCCGTGAAAAGGGCCTGGTGACCTGATACACAGGTTTTTCCCAAAACCTATATTCAGACACCAGTCTCACAAAGGTAGAATACACTGAGACATTTTTTGTACACATTAACTTTAAGTCAGCTTTGTGAAGAGAGAATAAATGATGATAAATAGCTTGGTTGTTGTGGATAATAATAATTTTTTGGGACATGGCTTGAAAGAAAATTTTGCATGCGAGTATTTCTTCTAGTTTTTGGCCCATGTGTTGTGTTTTGGCCTTTGGTGCTCTAATACTATAGTTGATTTACTATCATCACGCCTTCTTCTGCCAATGAAGTTGGCAAGAGTGTTAGACAGACCAATGAAGTTTTGGCTAAATTAGTCCCATTTAATAATTAAAAAAATAATACATTCAGTTGAATTGATAGCTTCCTCCTTTTTGAAGCCGGTTAAAAACGGGATGAGCCTGAGAATATAAAATACAATCATACTGCCCGACCAGGCCATCAGTGCCGGACCCTTTTTTTTTTGTGTGGGAAATTATCAAATAACTTCTCTCCCGCTCTGGGCGGAGCGGTAGGGTGTGTCAGACTTTTACTGAGTAAAACCCACCCGTGTTCCTTCAGTTGCCTGTGCCAAGGGCCACGGTAATTCTTTCGAACAATCCGCGACCCTGGCAGGCATCGGCTCTAGCGGACCCCGTCAGTTACTACTGACATCTCTTTGAGGCGCGCGTGGAACACAACGCGCCGTCGACCCGGGCCTGGTCCTTACCGGACGGCGAACTGCCCATTGCTCGCCGTCCGCAAGCCCGCGCCTACTGTGGCCGGGAGTCGGCTCTTGACTCCCGACGCCCAGGGTGTCTCCTGCGGCGACTAGGGGCGTGAGGGCGCAAAGATATCGGAACCTCACGACACAATCCAACGACGCAGATACGTACTTGACTGTGTCTATATTACACAAAATACATCAACGGCTATTAAAATTTCCCCTCATTAATTTAAACGGTTTAATAGAAGCAAGCTGCATTGGTTAACTATTTAAATTTAAATAGTTAAGTCTAAGTTCGTGTGTAGATCAAGGAAGTGTAGCACGAACCCGTTTCTAAGGTCGTGAGCACGCCTCGCGGACCGACTCTAATTGGAGAAAAAACTAGGAAATGGTAATGTAGCTATAACTACTTTTCTCTGCATAAACCGTTTCTACCACGTTTTCGCATCGTAATTATATCGAGTGTCGACACTTTTCTGCTCTAGTATGTTGTTTATATATCAGAGCCATAAACATGAGTTAGATAACAATAAATATGTGTAACTAATACATATTATATAAATAAGTGGTATCAAGTACAACAAGGTACGTAATAACGAGTAAACAAACTTTCCACATAGACAACTGGTTTTTTTTACGAGAAATCTAATTCGTACCTCCGCTTTTACCAAATTTACTTTCCCCAAGTTCTATTATCTAAAATCTTTTTCAGCCCGAATACAATGTTTACCAAAGTACCGCTTATCCCAGCTTTCGGGGAGATTATTATCGTCTGTAAGAAACTGTCTTTGTCAGGCAAAGGTACTAAGAAATGTTCAGCCAAGATGAAAACTTTTTCACGAAATAAAAGTTTGGCGCGGAAAAAACGCCATTAATTAAGCCATCCATTTTTTTTTGGTTGGCGTGCTATAGTAAACAAGATCTTGTATGAATTCATAATAGTTACATAATAATTGAGTGCACAGCTGCCGGGGAGTCGGGGACATGCTTACATACCATAGAGTAATTAACCAGTTGCCTAGATACTCGTCGTTCGTCAGTAAACGTTGCTTTGAGTGATTTTTTTCTCTAGGATTCCACAAGATAAATAAGATCTTCCATCATTACTTTTGTATCTCAAATATTCGTTGGTATTTTTATTCAATTTCGGCCTGTGTTTTATTACATTAATTTATTAAAGGTTTCGCCGTTTGTCCTCCATGTTTCGTATCAAAGGACCAATATAAAGAATTTGATTTGGAAATACGTGGAATGCCTATCAAAGACCGTTATTTTGTTATAGGAGAATTTGTTTGTGTCTTGAATGTCAAATAACTCAAATATATCGTAAAACATCGAGAAATAAAATACCAGATGCGATTCATTTTCATAAGCTTCGAGCTTCAAGTGCCAACAAAAGTGATTCGTCATCGGCCATCGTAAATGTCAATGTAATACTAATGAATAACAATATAGCTGAAATAATAATATGCTCCTCTATATCTGATAAGAACCTGAGGGTCTACTCTCAGTCTTTCAACGAAGATGCGAGTCCGTCCGAAAGTATTTCGAAACTATGAAATGAACCCTGCACCCGATTAAATTACCTTTTTCGAACGGGTAAAAACACATCGGGAGTAGGGAAAGCTGTCAGTTTGTGTTGTTAATTATTCTTAGGTCGGGCTATAAATTAATCTTATGTACGTAGGTGATACGGAGTAACAATCGCCCGTAACTTTGGCTTAGGAAGTAGACCCCATGATATTGCAAAATCATGGGAAGCCCAAAGAAGTCTATAACTCAACGCGTAGAACTTCGGGAAAGGCCTGTGAATAGTTTCTCAATCTGAAACAAACTGCCTCTAGTGACAAGATGAAATTATATGTTGTAGGAACCAAAATGTAGTCACAAAGAGTGAGAGCGGTGAGTCATTCTATGTGCAAATACAGGTTATGCAAATGCCAGTATTGGCATTCGCACACATGTGTGATATGAGCTCCTCTTCACAGCATGTTACATTGGGTACACAAGTAAACTCAGTATTATTTACCACAGTCTAGTGCCTACCTAAGTAAATATGTGTGAGGAAGGTGAAATTTGACAGATTGTACTATCTTGATATGCTGGCGTCTTTACCAAACTGACATGATCTGACCAAGATTATGTATGGATTTTAAAAGAGACCTCTGAGTTTTTAGGCCTTTTTTCTCAGAGTAGTCAGATAGGAAATGCCGACATCATCGGGCTTTTAGAATATGATTTACGTGTAAAAGTCTTTGTAACCTACTTACAGAAATAAAATCATTTATCATTTATGACATACCTGCAGTTTGGGACTTAAGTAATTGAGAAATGTCATCTATACAAAAAAATTATTAAATTGAAGTTTTTGTTTCGAGTTTAATGTCAAAATAACAGCTTTTTACTAAATGCATATGAAAGTATGGGTATAAGGTACTTATAACAAAAAAAAAAAACATTTTTTTTTGTCTGTCTGTTTGTTTGTTTCGGTTAATCTCCGAAACGGCTGGACCGATTTGACGGGACTTTCACTGGCAGATAGCCGCTGTTATAAGGAGTAATATAAGCTTTGTCCCGGTAGCACGTATCAGTGGGATAATTTTCGTCATCCACGCTCGCAAAACCGAGAGCAGAAGGTAGATTTTAACAGGCTATAAATCACGGTTAATAGTAGAAGGACTGTGCGTAAAAAAAAAAAACAAAGATCTACGTTCAGAGATAGCTTTCATCGGTTGACGACCTTCCGATATTTCTATATCAGAGGTTAAAAGTAAGCGTATGTGCCAGCGGTAAATAGTGCCAGTTATTATAGGAATTTTATTTGACAAGTTGTAATAAATTACTCTTCGATGTTATCATGGGGTAAATTATGAAAAACCCACCAGTCAATGGTGGATATCCTGTTATTTTCCTTTTAGGCTTAGCTTTACATGTGTAAAAAAACCATAACAAAGTGTGGTTTAGGTACTGGCTTTTCACGGAATTCACACTATTTATTTATTTCATTCGGGAAAACGAACAGTTACACAAACATCTTAATAAACAGGTAGTGAGAAACATACATACCTATATGTGTAACTCACGACGTTATCAAGATTTTAAATCGTACTTCACACTTCACATCACACTAATATTATAAAGGCGAAAGTTTGTAAGTGTGTGTGTGTGTGTGTGTGTGTGTGTGTTTGTATGTTATTTCTTCACGCTCAAACGGCTGGACCAATTTTGATGAAATTTGGCACACATATAGTTTATAACCAGGATTAACACATAGAATACTTTTTATCCCGATATTCCTACGGGATCGAGACTTATGCGGGTGAAACCGCGGGGCGCAGCTAGTTCTAGATAATTCTTAACGAACTATTTGCACACGAGTGAAACTCGCAAGGTAAAATCTAAAGAAAATTATACAAAGTATAGGTACTAATAAATATATTATACAACGCGTAACGTTAAATGCGCAGACCCTCAGACACCCCAACTAATTTTTAATTCAATTGACCTATTTCACAGAAAAAATAAGTCATTAAAAAAATTGTAAAGGTTTTATGTGCTGTTTTAGTTTTACTGGCCATTCTGATCATTTCTTGCGTCTGCGACGACGCTTTATCGAGGGAGGAGTCGTCACTGGGCCGCTGCGCCGCGCTTGCATTGGGTTGCTTGACCTACTAATAAATAGACACGGCAACGTTTTTAAAGAAGATTTTTTGAAAAATGTGACCTATATAAAAAAGTGCTTCAATTTATTCTGCTCGTTATTCTGATCAAACTATTTTCAGGTTTTACGCATTTAACGTTACACGTTGTATAATTTTATCATTAGAGTGTTAATGTAGAAAAGTTTACGTAAATGCATCAAAATACGAAAAAAAAACGAGTATCATAATATCGTGACCATTCATTGCCATATTCCATTTTATTTAAATAAAGAACATGAAACAACGCTCGTCGCTGCTGCCATGTCCACGCGCTCGTAATTGATGCGCTTGCGCCGCCGAGGGTGACCGCAAGGTCGCCGTTACTGGGGGGTGACACACCGAGTGGGTGATCGATTGAGTCACTGTGGTCGGTGCTCACTTACGAGTTACGACTCATCTTACAACAACATTCGAGATCTTATACCTACAGGGTTCCGTGAACTAGTAATACATACAGTATGTCAATCAATCTCACTAGCCTTTTCCCAACTATGTTGGGGCCGGCTTCCAGTATAACCGGATGCAACTGAATACCAGTATTTTATATGGGCCGACTTCTTATTTGACCTCCACAACCCATTTACTGGGAAACATGATACCCCTTGGTGAGACTGATTGTTAAAATTTTTTGGGCTTCTCACTACCCCTGAAGACTGTCAAAGATCTACGAATAATAGCCAGGATTACAGGCTTAACATGCTTCCCGATGTACATATGTGTGAATATGTAATGGATAGTCACCCATTCACGAACCGACCGCGGAAAGCGTAGCATAACTTCGCTTCGAGTTTGTAGAACGTCACCTCTGCCACTCATTCTGAGTGACAGCCTCTTTCTAAAGCTCGAAGACTGTCATACTTACGCCCTGGTACTGTATTACAGGCTAAATACGCTACGGTACTCTTTTGTTTAGTGTTTTTATTAACAATTAGCGGTCCCTAGTTTCGCACGGATGCCGTTTTTCGTGATGAATGTCGATTTGGAGTGTCGTGTTTTCATAGACTGTCCCGTTGTATGAAACGGTTAATTGAACTTGAGATGAGATTCAAGAGTTTCTTTTCTATTGTCGTCCTACATAAGTTGTCTCGTAGTTTTTCTATGAAACCTACTGCTTATACGCCGGAGATAGAGTCTAGGCGGACATCGGGCAGATTCTAAAAAAAATGCCGTAACCCCCGTAACCCCTTTACAGATGCTACAACAATAGCATATACAGCGTGTAACGGAAGGGGGGTATCAACCCCGAAGGAGGTGAATGTGCTCATGAAACTCAACAACTTTCCCCAAAGAACATAGGTCGAAATATGAAAAAAAAATTTGGCCCTCCCTTACAAAACTGACTACGAGCTGATTGATTTACTATGGGAGGGCCAAATTTTTTTTTCATATTTCGACCTATGTTCTTTGGGGAAAGTTGTTGAGTTTCATGAGCACATTCACCTCCTTCAGGGTTGATACCCCCTTTCCGTTACACGCTGTATACATAATCGGCCTATAATGTTCACACTGCTGGGACACAGGCCTCTCTGTGAGAGGGAGTGGGCCATAATCCACCACTGGTTGGATTTCATCACCACCGGTTGGTGGATGTCTTCGAATTTTTGGTTCTAGGACATGCCGGTTTCATCACGATGTTTTCCTTCACTTCTTTGAGAGCAGTGGTGATGAAATGAAATACACAAAGTCCTGCTTGATTTCAAACTCACGAGCTACAACTCGTAAGTCAGGGCCGAATACCACTCGGCCACCACTGCTCACAATACTCGCAATAGCGAGAAAAATAATGCCTGACCTAAAGCAAGTCATTTATACCCCAGGCTCTAGTCGGGCATTAATATTGTACTCAATTTCATTATGACCCGCTGTTCATTAATGTTATTTGAATTTGGAAAGTCAACTGAGAAAATCGTATGAAACATAAAAAAAAAAAAAAAACTATTAATGTACAAGTCGACCAAAGAGTTCTCACTTCATAGGTTTTAGTCGTCGTTGACGAACAAAATGATCGGTTGCTGTGGCGCGTATACCCCCGGCCGCGTTAGAATATTGGATTTGGGCTGACGCTCTATTGACGATATTATTTTTATTTTTATTTTTATTGCGATTTTGATGAAAATGCGTGAGATTAGATTGAAAAAAAAAAAAACGCGACAGGCAGTAGGTACCTATGTTATTTCAGTTTAATCTCAGATATAATGGCACCAACTGCATTAAACTGCTTGAAAAGTATCGTGAGCTTGTTTTGAATCCTAATTGCAGTCGGGTTTTGTTTTTGTCATTTCATTTTTGTTTTAATCCTTCTAGTGTGTTATATTGTTGGAATCGTCTCCTCAAACCCGTTATTTTGATACCGCACATAGTAATGGTACAATTTTTTTTTTCAAGACCTTTCTTATTGTCTGAAATCCGCCATTTTAATTTTATAAAAACAATACCTAGCCAATAACCGGCACATAACTAGGTATTCCCAGGTTATTTAACAGTTTAAACGAATTCGATTATGGAATTAGTAGTTCGATAATCGAATTAGTTTTTATTACCGCGCAGTAGGTGTGAAAACTAGAGTGTTCTCCTCGGGGATAAAGGTATCTTCGTCTTGGGCGAGCTTGAATCCCTCACTGCACTCAGGATTCTAGTCTTAGCTCCCTCGCTATCCTCGGAAGCCCTAGATTCTTTCGTTGCGTTCAGGATTCAAAATAGCGCCCGCGACAGCGTTATCTCCTTAGTGAATAATCTACTATTAATTTTCAAGACGATTCAATGTATCAGTGAAATAAACAAGAGTCTAAAATGTTAGGACAATTAAGAGTGTTACGATAGCAACGAAGTCAAGACCCCGAAATGCATCGGTAATGGATTACGAATACTTTATTACAAAAATAAAGGAAAACGGTAATTAACGAAAGCATCGAGGTCATGGCTGTCTCAATATAATCTACATAAAATTACTAATTAGCACGTTATTGCTTGTCTGGCAAGGTCGCTAGTTTTTTTTAGCAAGTGCAGCTTTTTATTAAACTGTGTTTGCATGTTGCATTATAGACGTATTGTTTATGATTACTGAGTGTTATGTGTGTTATTATTGTCTATTAATTATACTCAACAAAAAATAACAAAGTAGTATTAAGTTTGGGTAATTTTTTGCTGAATAGTACGACGTGATCGTCTGCCCTTGAAAGCAGAATATATAACGCATAAGGATTAAGTTCGCCATAACATCTAGGAAGTATTTTCGTAGTCCAAATACAAGGCTAAGGTATATCTATTTAGTCACGAATGTGACGATGTAATAGAAGATGTGGTCCTTATGTATTTGAAATAAGAATGTGGGGCTCCTCGTTTAAGAATAGCCAAAAAACAAGCGAACATCGCTACACAGCGAAAGCCCCGAGAATGTTTTGATATTGAGAAAGATACAAGAAAGTGCATGAAGTCTTTACAGGACGTCTAAAATAGGAAATAATATGCGATCAACTTTGAATGCATATTTAAAACCGGATGCGGTCTGTACTGAAAAGGAGTTGACAATGTATGAAGGGAAATCTTAAACTACGATCTTCGAAAATAACACCACGGAATAATGCTATATTATGCTTGTTTGCGACGAAGCGTCACCATTTTAGTTATAAGTTTGGTTTTGTTTTAACTTTAGAGTCATATTTAATAGTGGTCTCGATAAAGCGTTACCAACGTAGTCATATAGGTTTAATTTCTTATCTCAACTTCGAATCTTATGTACTCGTAGATAGTAAGAAAGCTACGCATGATGTGTGTTTACTTAACCAACTACGGTTGTATTACGTATGAACCTCTATTGAGTGGGCTATATAAGTCAAAACATATAGCGTTTTGTGCATCCAGGTATCCTAGACCGAGACCTAGCCCTGGTCCTAACTTTCAAAACCTAATTTCACAGGATAAGCCTATTTAAACGAGTTCATATGTGGTGGAACTGTTGAAAATGGAAAAACGGAAACGAAACGGAAAATGGAATATGTTTTACCAATCAGCGTTTCAGAGGCGCTGCACGCCCCGAAAACCTAAGATGTAAGGTCCTAAATATTGCATTTCGTTGGCCCAGTAGACCAGCACCGTAATTGCGTAACACACTTACTCTCAATTTGAATAGTTTCGAAGCATATTACTAATCCATTGCTCCATTTGTTCGAGTCTGCTCAACAACATAAATAACGCAATGAATGTTGTTGAACTGTCAAAATGAAACCCATTGCTACTGGTAGTGTGTTACGCAATTACCCCGTAGCTTGAGGTTCCCGGTGAAAAAGTGGGAATCGGTTCAGGAGCTTTCAAATAGTTTAGCCTGAAAGACAATTTTGATATAAAATAAAATTAGTTTTTTTTTTTTCCACTTTACACTGTAATAACTTTTCAGTAGTAATAGGTACATGATAGGTACCTAAATAGATAGATGGTCTAATAAGGAGTCTAACGATATGCAACACGTTGGGATTACATGTATATAATATGGGTATATAGGCTTATGATAGCACGTAAACATAGTAATTTTTTTATACAAATAAAGTTTAAAAACAGGAGGCGATTTTGCGGCTCTCGTTACGGTATAGTTTCGAGTGATGTAAGCAACCAAGTGAAAGTAGTAGGTTTGTAGTAATCGGCAAGATAGCTCCTGAAGGAACCTGAAGAATCCCGCAATCGCTTCCTGAACACTTTTGAAGACTCAATATAGTGGTGTGTTATTTCACGAAGTCCTTCCAATGTCAACTCCAGTACATAGCCGCAAGCCATCAAGTCAACAGGATTCTTGGAACGCCGCCGCGAATCTATGGGTGCAGGACGTCATCGCCATTTGAACGGGGAGACTTACAACCTCCCCTCACCCCTCGCGTCCATGGATCACGCCCGTCCGGCACAATGCTTGTTAATATAATGCGGTGACCTTCCTAGTTATGTAAAGTATAGCTTTTAGTAACAAACAAGATTATGCAACATCATTTAATGCATTATACAATATTAATTTACATAAGTTATGTAATTATGCCATTCATAATATGGTTGAATTGTAAGACTGTATACAATGTAAACGAATTGCAGTAGAAGCACCATCAATGATGAATTTAACGAAGAAATTATACTCATGAATGGCTCATGATGCCCACGAAGCACGTAAATGTTGTTTACGTTTTTGCCCATAATTTTCTAAAATGAATCATCCTTAAATACTAAATATGAAAAGTTTATAACCATGGCATGTCCAAATAAACAACGTAGTTAGAAGCTTGACTAAACGGGCCAAACTACGCGTTACCTAAGTGGTTGTCAATGTCAAATCAAAGGTGGAAATCAGCCGTGCAAATATAATAAGAAAACCTATTGTTTTGTTCATTATTCATAGCGCCTCTTGCATACAAAAGACTGATGTATTGAAGACTACAATAATATCTTGAATTAAGTCTTTAAAGTTGCTGTCCATAAATATCCCAACAAAGTTAAAAGCGATATCCAAAAATAAGGTCGATTTAAAAAGAAACTGAACCATCGATCTAGTTTAGGTGTGTTGATTCAGATAAACATATCGATAACGCTAAGAAAGTAAAAACGATTGTATTTACTATTCCAAAATACAGGTCACTAAGCAACTGGACTTTAGAATGTATCTATTTTTAAATCACACATTCATCGTAGCATTCTCATTAGAAAACGCTACGGCTAAACTATGTCTTCCATTCATGATATCATCTTCCAGTTGATTCTGTTCTTCGTTTTATATGAATTGATTTCCATCCTCATTTATGGATTCTATCAGGTTGGCACAAAAGTAATGAGACACTTGGTTTACGTTTTATATTTTTTATTATTATTACAATACAAATAGCTTAGTCAATGATGTAATCACCATTAGCATCTAAGACTTCTTGCCAACGATCCGGCAAAGTTTGGATGCCTTTCGCTCAGAACTCTGAGGGCTATGCCTCGAAACAGTTGTTCAACTCCACCTCTACATCAGAGAAATCATTAAATTGTTTACCCCGCAAATGTTGTTTCAGGGCTCTAAACAAATGATAGTCTGATGGGGTGAGGTCTGGGAAATAAGGTGGGTGGGGTATCGTCTCCCAGCCCAAGTTCTCCAACTGTTGGCGACCGGCAGAGGCGACGTGAGGTCGAGCGTTATCGTGTAGAAAAAACGGCCAAGATGAGTCAATGTAGTTTACATTGACTCATCTTGGCCGTTTTTTCTTGATAGCAGCAGATAGTTTGGTGAGCTGGGTTGAATATTTGTCAGCGTTTATGGTTTCATTGTGTAATAGTTCATAAAACAGCATGCCTTGCGCGTTTTAGAAACAGCAAAGCAGAACTTTTAAGCGGTTCGTTTGTCTCAGCTTCGGTTGAGTTGGTGGCGTTTCTTCTCGAGGCAGCCAAAAAGCACGACGTGTATCGTTCTCGTAATGAATCCATGATTCATCTCCAGTAACCAGATTAGACAAAAACTCGTTACGTCGGGGTCGCAGCAAAAGTGAGCGACACGGACTGCATGACTGGCGTCTGTAAGGATGTGCAGTACCCACCGAGCCAAAACTTTTCGATAACCAAGCTCATGCAGATGGTTGGATGCTCATGCATATTCCACGGCGTGCTGACTGCAGTTAAGTGCTTCCACTAATTCAAGAGTGGTAGCATCCGGATTCGACTGCAGTTCGCGGCGTAAATCGTCATCATTCACTGCGGGTGGTCCTCCTGAGCGTGGCTGACTTTCAAGGCTCCTGTCTCCTGATTTAAAACGGTCAAACTATCGGGACACCGTCGGATGGCTTGTACTCCCAGCGCCAAATGCAGTGTTGATATTGTCAGCCGCAGCCCGCGCACGGTGGCCTAACAAGTACTCGTATAACTATAGTGTTCGAACTTGTCGCTCATCCATTTTTTTTCAAACTGACTAAACCGATTGCGAGGGCGGCTTTTGTATACCCCCACATCACAAGTAACTAGAATGTTCTACAACATTCTAGAATATTATCGAAAACAATTAACTTGAAAAAGGAAATGTATAGAGTTTGTAGTGTCTCATTACTTTTGTGCCAACCCAATATATTACCCATTTTCAGCATACTTTTAAACGAAAATCTTAAAGATGCTACAAGTCGACCTTGTTCTTCGGTACAATGCATGTCCCAAATTCCGTGCCATAGTAACCGCTCATCCGTGACCGAGTCACCGAGTCTGCTCGAGCCAATCATTCAACGCGACACCTATTATCTCTTTCGACGATAACAAAATATCGCACCTTCGGTAAGACAAGGGCCGAAGTGCTAATTTTCAAATTTTTCAGGTCTTTGTTCCTACAGGTAGAAATTAGTTTTTAAGGCACTTTGGCATATTTAACTCATTTTCAGAAATTTTAGCACTTCGGCCCTTGTCTTACCGAAGGTGCGATATGCTGCCAGTTTCAATAAACAAATTCTAACGACCCTAGAATAGAAACAGCGAAAAGTTTTAACTTTTTGTAAGGAAAAGCAATATTAGGAAAATTGCTGAATGCTGTAAAGATATTGAAGAAAAGCGGAATTTTATTATTATTATTGTAGGTCATAATAAAATATTGTAATGTTGAATTTTCCTCATCTAATAATAACCTTTCTCGGAAATTCTGAAACGAGGTTTCTTAATAAAATATCTTACGTTAACAATATTAAAGTAGCAGGATATTTTATGTATTACCGTACCACATCTTGAGGGCCTACAATCATCGGTGCCAAGGGAGAAGAAGCATTATAAAAATCTAGAAGAATTCACTTATCGACGATCCATCATCCAATATGGATACATCAAACATTTACCAATAATTTATAGTAAAACGTGTTATATTCCCCAAATTTCGACCACACATGTTTTGTATCGGTTTACATACAATATTTATTGAAAGGCTCCACTGTTTTATGAAGTTGTGGAAACAATAGTGAGGTTTAGCTCATAAGCTTTGACACAGCCGGTCCTTTGAGCACTGTCTTGAAGATCAATAGAGAAGTTTTCCAATAGGTCCAGTTCTGGATTTTTGTTATATCAACTATGATTGTTCCATGTCGAACACTGAACTCGTATTATCGCTTGGATTGATGTTTGATCGACAATATTGTATTACATGGTAATATTAAATTAGACGATATAATATACCTATATGTTTTCGTGATCATTACTCTATGTATAGATATAGATATTATACCGCATATTTCATGCATCACTGGGTTTTGATTCATAACAAACAACATTCAACATGAATCCTATTTAACCTTCGGTATTTTTTAGTACAAGTGTTGCTCCTATATTCAGATTGTCACAAACGAATTTTCAACACAACCGTCCCACGAAAACACGTGCAAATCAGGACCCCTTGTCGTGATAGCAATTTGTTGAGCGATAGAATTACAAACCAGCGCGAGCGAGTATTTTGCGTACCTGTAATACATCGCTGTCCCACTTCGTAACTGCCAGAGCTCACATTACCTACATTAATTGGATACAATGCTTGTAAAACACAATTACTCTACACTTACAATTGGCTCGGTAAATCTGAACAGTAATTTCGCTTCGGCCCCATATCTCGATACCGTTAACTGCAATGAGTGTGAACAGCCCAGTCAGATCGGTACACTTTTTGTGAACTGGTCGATGACCCGTCTACCTCACGCTCCATCTAATCGTAAGGTACTTAATATTTGGCTTATTATTTTTTACGACCGCTTTGATCAGAATTTAGGGAGCGCAAACAACGCTAAACTCACCTCTCTCTACCTTTTTGAAATAAACTAGGTTAGTATAACCAAATTCTATTACGTTTATTAAAAATCATGATCTAGATTACTGTACTGCGTCGTGCTTAAAAACCGAGATTTCTGAAGATTCCCAGACAAAGTGTAATGTCTATTCTTATTTCCAGTTTCCTGAGAACTGCGCAAGCAAATCATCCTACAATTACAAAAACTTTAATCAGGTTCTACCGTTTTTATCTCAAAAGCCCATTGTCTGCGAAAATGTCTGTTTTTATTCTGTCCATCGTACCTGGAATTTTGTCAAAAGAGAACTAGAAAGACGCGGCTGAATATATTTCATCAATAAATAGAAGAAAACTCCGAATCTACGTGATTTATTTCCACATCTCAGTCTAGTTTAGGGTTTAATACAGGTCTCAAATCAAGGCTTTTTCGGGCAACAATAGGCAATACTTTTTCTTTACTTATTGCGGTAGTTTTTGCTTGAACAGAACTTGAAATGGCTTTGAAATAAAATTTGTTTGAAGCGTAACATTTTTCCTAATCTTGAGTAATTTTTGCTCTGGCAGTTGTTAGATTACTGTTAATGTTTTACGTACACGTACGCCACTATTTAGACTGACGATTGACTCATTTGGTTAAGAATTCTGTAGTCTTCGTGTGTTTACCTGCCATTACGATTTTATTACAACGGTTTTCGGTTCATTTTTTAGCATGTTCATTATTGAACAGTTAGATTGACGTCAGTTTGGTTCTGTTCTGACAGCTATTAATTTTAAAAGCACGGAAGCAATAAATTTTCGGGATATTAGAACAAAAAGTGCCATCGTGGCCGGAATAGATCTCATGTAATTACGCGGAGTTAATCGAATTTCGAAGTCAGTCAGTGTTGATAGCCTGACGCTTGATGTGCTAGATTGGTACTTGGTTGTGACAGTTTACGGCTGATAGATTTCGAAATTTCAATCAAATTACAGCGCAACTGTCGGCGGTATGGAAACACGACATTTTTGCATCACTGTAGAAAAAACTTGGGATCCAACAAAGGTGTTAGTTACACTGTGTTATATTTTATTGATGCGTGGGTGACTGTGTCTTTAAGTTTAATGATTCATCAATGACCGAGTAATGGGTTCTGAATCATCTTATTTGTTGTGATTTTAATACATGCATATAGTAAGATTTATGCGTTGTGTGCATTTTAATGCGCACATCATCATTACTTGGAAAGTCCTTTTGTCCGAAGACTGGAATAAAAAGACCATGAATAACTCTCGACATCATACCTAAAACAAATGTAGCATGAACAGATTGCGAGGATTAAGAGGACTCGAGTGCACTTGCATCTTCTTATGACGCGAATTGTTAAAGCAACCGCTAATCGAATGCACTTTGAAGTAATTCTTTATTACTACTCCATCGTATCCTGCTGTTTGGAGATTGGAATTATTTTGAATTTTCCTTGATTTAATCACTACTTCCGTTACATCTGTATACAAAAACATAACAAACAAACGTATACAAACTGATGAATTAACCACTTCCTTATCTAAAATTGTATTATGTAGTTATTTAGTTTTTCTCCCCATTCAAGTGAATTTCAGTATCATATAGCTACATTTTGGCCAATCGTACGCTTCGTATTCCAGTTTTAAAACAGACACCATAATTTATTTTTTCACAACCACCGTGTCCTCGTCACGATAAACACTAGCGCAATTTGTTGATGTCACAATCACGGCGATGCCTACTTTACTATTATTTACTTCAGGTAATTTTCTCTACGTGACACATCCGAAAACATTGTGAAACCGCTTTTTGTATACCCGGCTGCGATTCTGCAACACTGCAATTAGTGTTCTGTTCCATGGCTTTGTCATGAACTGTTCCCTTTTATTTACTGTTATTTTGATTAATGCTTGGTTGGGAACGGCTCTGGTATACAGTATTTCTTCATTTCAAAGTTCAAAAGCAAGTTGTGATTTCCGTTAGAATTGAAGATATGAATATTGAATTGTGAATTGAATTTGTAAGTCATACGTAAGTCATTCATTTAGATCGAAAAACCTTTTTAATAAAAAAAAAAAACATACGGCTTCCAAAAAACACTACAAAGGGAAAAATAGTGATCCAAAAATAGAAAATCCAAAAATAGAATTCCTTTTGTAGTGTTTTTTTGGAAGTCGGTTGTTTTTTTTTTATATAAAAGGTTTTTATTTTTCACTTTTTAGCTATACCTAAGTTATGCCAGAACTTACTTGCAAGATTAGAGGTACCCAATAACAAAGGTACCCCATGGTGGTTGTAGGGTGTGGACTGTATGGATCTTCAAATAAAACTCTTGGTTTCTATTCTGGATTTATTCTTGTTGTCTGCTATCGATGATCTGATTGAACTTATTGAACTGATTGAACTGTCCGTCTAATATACACCGGTTCATGGGTGGAAGTAGTGGGTGGCCCTTAGTGTACTTTATTAAAATTCTTGGCGACCCACCAATCCGATCACTTTAGTCCGTGTCCGCTCTCCGACAGGTTTCGACTTGTCCAAACCTGTCGGAGGCCTGACTCCGCGACCAATCACAAACATTTTAGTATCATAATCCTACTTTGTTCATTATTGCTACGGGGAGTTCGGCGTCCGCAACATTTCTCCTCCCGGCGTAGCTCGCGAAGCCTCCTCTTTCTTCTCCAGGACGACGAGTTTGCTCACCGGGCGTCGGAAGATTCCAGTTCTGGTCCGTACTTCGACCACCCGGACGCTGCCGTCAGTTGCAGGGTGCGTGCGCTCCACAATCCCCATCGGCCAGGTGTTCCGGGGCAGTGTGTTGTCGACCACCAGGACCACGTCGCCAACTTGTAGCGGCCTCGCGTTGTTCTTCGGCTCGCCGCGGGGTATCAATGTGGGCAGATATTCCCGCAGCCAGCGCCGCCAGAAGTGGTCGGCGAGCGCTTGGCTAGCTCGCCATGTTCGTCGGTCGTTTTCCTTGCACGGCCCCGTCGTAGGCAGGCCGTCTGATGACCCCAACAGGAAGTGGTTGGGAGTCAGGGCCTCGGGATCGTTCGGGTCCACACTGACATGGGTTAGGGGTCGTGCGTTTATTGAGAATTCTGCTTCAGTGAGTAGCGTGCCGAGGACCTCTTCAGTCGGTGCCTTCTCTCGTAGGGTGACCTTGAGGGCCGCCTTGATGGAACGTACCATTCTTTCCCACGCGCCGCCGTGGTTGGGCGCACCAGGAGGTATAAACCGCCACTCCATTCGATGACGCAGCCCCTCGTTGTTCAGGTCGGGTAGCCACTCGGCGTAGGCACTGCGGAGCTCTTGGTCGGCCCCGCGGAAGTTGGTCGCGTTGTCGGAGTACATGATACGCGGCCAACCCCTGCGCGCAGCCATTCTTCTCAACGCCATTATTGCAGAGTTCGTTGAAAGGGATGTGACGAGCTCTATGTGCACGGCCCGGGAGGTGAGGCAGGTGAATAATGCACCCCACCTTTTTTCACGGCGACGACCCACCTTGACTGTCATAGGCCCGAAGTAGTCCACCCCGCAGTTAGTGAACGGGCGGTGGAAGGGGTCTAGGCGGGCGTGTGGCAAGTCTCCCGTGGCCGGCGTTTGTGGTGTCCCCTTCTGCTTCTTGCAGAAGACACAGCTTCTCTCGATCGCGCGCACGGTGGGTCGCAGATGTATGACCCAGTACCGTTGCCGCAGGTCGTTAGTCACGCGCTCTCGGTTGGCGTGACCCGCAGCGCAGTGTTCCCGTTGTACCAGAAGCCTCGTCACTCGGTGGCGGCCATCTAGTATGATTGGCCGTTTTGCTTCTTGTGTTGCCGCTGATGCTTCAATGCGGCCTCGTACCCGCAGGAGGCCGTCTTCCAATACTGGATCGAGTTTGTACAGTCTGCTCGTCTTTGGGATAGGACGGGCTGACTGCATCCGTCTCATTTCTTCGCCGAAACTTTCCTGTTGCGTTCGTTGCAGGAGTTCTTTCTCAGCGCGCTGGATATGTCTGTGTTCCAGTCTTGTAGCGGCGCGTCGACATATGTCGATGAACGCCAAGGCTCTTGCCACTGCTCTTACTAGGGTCTCGTACTTGGAGAAGCGGGCAGGGTCAGGTAGCCAGCTGTCTCGCGGAGTCTCGGTAATGTGCAGGACTCCTTGTTCATCGTCTTCATCGGGTGGCATATTCCCGGGCCATTGCTCCTCGGGTGAGTATAAGAAGCTAGGCCCCTGGAACCATCGATCGGTTATGTGGATCGGCGCGTTGGTAAGTCGGGTGGCGTCGTCGGCTATGTTGTGATTGGTTGGTAGCCAACGCCATTCTTCCTTTGAGGTGAGCTCGGCGATTTCTCCCAGTCGGTGCGCGACGAACGGCGTGTATCGTCGCATGTCATGTTTTATCCAGTGCACGACGGTGGAAGAGTCTGTCCAGTACACAGTTTTGCTGACCTCGATGCGGTGTTCCTTGCGGATGGTGTCAGCGAGTCTGGCCCCTAAGACCGCCGCTTGTAGTTCCAGCCTAGGAATAGTTTGTGTCTGTCGTGGCGCCACCTTTGCTTTGGCGGCGTCTAGCACTATGCTTACGGTGTCATCGCAGTTCACTATTCTCCAGTAGGCCACGGCTGCGTAGGCTTGTTCACTCGCATCACATAGGACATGTAGTTCTATGTCCTTGTACTTCTTTGACGTGTAGCTTCTGGGCAGTCGAAGCTGGGCGACGTCGGTGAGTTGAGCGAGCCAGGTCGCGAAATGTTCGTTGTCCTCTTCCGGTATTGGCTCGTCCCACGTTATTTTGAGGCGCCACAGACTTTGCAGTATAATCTTTGCTCTTATCGTGAAGTGGCTCAGCAGTCCTAGAGGGTCGTAGATGGACATTACTGCGCTGAGTGCTTCTCTTTTGGTCGGTGGGCGCTTCCGTTCTCGTACCGGAGCGGGGACCCGGTTCATTGACGTGTTGAACCCGAGTTCGTCCCGTTCGGCGTTCCAGTACAGCCCGAGTATCTTATTCGTGGGCTTCTCTCCTCCCAGTTGTGTGGGAGTGGTAGCGTGCAGCTCTCGGGGCACGTCGCGTAGCACTGTCTCATGATTCGTGCTCCATCCACGCAGAGTGAACCCGGCGACCGCATGCACCTGTCTTGTTTCTTGTATTGCCTTCAGGGCTTCTTCCTGGTTATCATAGCTCGCCACCAGGTCATCCATATAGTGGCTGTTTTTAATAGCCTCTAACGCGTGTGGGTATTCATTTCCGTGTATGTCTGCATTGTGGTTGCGGACATAATGGGCCATGTATGGAGAGCTTGCTGCGCCAAATATCATGCTCGTCATTTTGTAGTGGCGCGGGGGCTCTGTTCTGTTGGTGCCTCTCCACAGGAACTGTTGGGCCGGTTGATCTTCAGTTCTTATTTTGACGCGTAAGAACATTTCTTGGATGTCTGCCGTTACTGCTATCGCTTTCTCTCGGAAACGGAATATGATTCCCGGCAGCGATAGCAGTAGGTCCGGGCCTTCCAGTAATTTATCGTTCAGGCACACTCCGTGGCTTCTCGCCGCTGCGTCAAACACCAGCCTCTGTTTGCCGGGTTTGTTTGGGTTCTGTACGGCAAAGTGAGGCAGGTACCAGCAGACGGCACTTGACTGTTCTGTGCCGTCGCACGGCACTGCGTACCCCTTTTCCAGCAGGTTGTTTATTTGAGCGTTGTATTGTTCGGCGAAGTCGGGTGATGCATCCATCTTCTGTTCGATGTTCTTCAATCGGCGGAGCGCTGCACCGTAGCTGGGTGGCATGGTGATGTCATCGTGCCGCCACGGCAATCCGACTTCGTAGCCACCGTCGATCTTCTTAGTGGTTCTTTCGACGATTGCTATCGCTCGTTGGTTAGCGTCACTCACGCGTGGTTCTCTTGCAATACCTAGTGCTTCTATTTTGAAGTGAGTTTCCACTAGGTCATGCAGTCGCTGGTGGTCGTGCTGCTGCTGCTTCTCGTATTCATAGAGATGCAACACGTTGTCTTCGTTCATGAAGATGCTTCGTGGTGCGGTCCCATGTACTACCCAGCCGAGCTGCGTTAGGGATGCAGCTGGCTGGTTGGGGCCGCCGACTCGGAGTTTTCTCGACACGATGCACTCCCAGTGGTCTGTCCCCACTAGGATTCCGGGGCGTGTTGGCGCATAACACACCTCGTCTGTTGGGAGGTCACGTAGGTGTTCGTATTCCAGCAGAGTGTCTGGGATCGACTGCTGGTGAAGCCTCAGGTTTTTCATTGTTCTGGCCTGAAGCTTATGTGGTGCGCTGATCTCGCTGACCCCTCTCACTTGCACCATGACGATCTTGCTGTCTCGTTCTTGTGAGGACATGTTCGCTCCATGGATATGCAGTGGTTGTGACGTTCCTTCTGCCCCGATACTCACAGCCAGGTCTTCGTCAATGAGAGTGACGGTGGCTCCTTCGTCGAAGAGTGCGTGAGTCTTCACCTCCCCCCGTGGACCTGTGATGATCACGGGGCACATTTTGAGGAGGACAGTCTTCGGGCCGGCGGCTGTTAGGGTAGCCACCGACATGACTGCCTCCTCCTGAGTGGGTTCTTCAGACTTATGTTCAGTCGCTGACTTTATTTCGGGCGACTCTCTCCTTTCTTGGTGTAGCGTGGCATGGTGAGGTCGGCGGCACTGGTTCACACCGCACGGTTTCGCTTTACACATGGCACGCCTGTGTTTCTTCTGGGCGCACTTGAAACATACCTTATTGTCCTTCACTAGTTCCCAGCGTTGATCCACGGTCAGTGCTTTATATTTCGGACACTGGGTCAGTACGTGATTCTGTTTGCAACTGGGGCACTGATCTTCTTCGGTTCCTTCAACCGTGACGTACACTGCGTTAGGCTTCTTCTTCTTCAGGGTTATGGCAGGCCTGGTTTCGTTCTTGTGAGTTGCGGTACTCGTTGTTGGGGCGTATGTATAGCGTAACGCCCTGTCCGCCTCACGCATTAAGAAACGAGATAGTGTCACTATTTCGGGCTCTGCTGACCCTTCGTTGTCACTGGCGTAGTCGCACCATCGAGATCGGAGATGTGGACTTAACTTTTCAAGCACTTCCCGGGTTAGCAAGGGATTATAGAGGTACCCCTTGCGATCGATTGTCTTTAACACACATATCGTATTTTGGATTTTAATCGCGAAACTATTTAGGTCACTGGCACTAGCACTAGGTTTTGGCATCTTTTTCAGGTCATCCAGAGCTTTGTCTATGATCACCTCTGGTCGGCCAAAGCACTGCTCCAACGTCTTCATGACAGCGTCCGGTTCTGTGGCCGCGTGCAGAAGAGCCGCTACTGTGTCTCGTGCTTCGCCTTTGAGGCAACTTCTAAGTCTCTGAAGGTTCTCTGCTGGTGACACGTTGTACATGTTGGTCGTGTCATAGTACGATGCCTTGAATGGCAACCACTCGTTGGCCGCACCAGAGAAAGTTGGTAGATCTGTGTGTCGAAGTCGTGGCCTGGCCATCTTCTCCAGGGTCGCAGCTAATTGGTCAATGCTGTTTCTGGTTCTCGTTGGCGTTGGCGATCTTCCTCTTGGTGCCTCAAAGCGTTGCTGCTTTGGGTCTTCTTTGGCTTCTGTGTTCGTGCCCCCCTCCCCCCGTGTGTTGAGGGGGTGGGTTCGTAGCCATTGGTCCACCTTCCGGTGCTGGTGTTCTTCCTGAAGTAGATCTTCATGGACGCTTTCCTGGTCATCTTGTATTACAGAGACCTCAGCAGCCAATCTCTTTTTCACCAGATCTGCTTCGATTTCCAGCTCCTTTCGTCGAATGCTTGCTAGTTTCTCGGCCGCCTCAAGTTCAACCAATCGTAACCGTGTAGTCGCACTCGTGTTCGATCTCACTGAGCGCGGCGGTGATCTTATTCGTCGTTGTTCAGACGATGGTCCCGCTGTTGCGATGTCCACGGCGGTAGTAGGTCCGGTCATACTTTCAACTTGAGGTGACGCCGGCGGGTCGAGAGACAGTCGTCTTAGTCGCTCTCGTTCTATTCGTTCCGCTTCCCGGCGACGTACTGATACTAGCAGTTCTTCGTCCCTTCGTTCTAAGGCCCGACGCTGTTCTTCCAATTCTGCCAAGTCCCCTTGGCTACGGGTGACTACCATCTCGCTCGGTTGACGGTACACAGTAGAATACACAGCAGAATACACAGCAGGATACACAGGTAAGTTATTATCGGTTCAACTTACGAAAGGTTCCTTTTTTCCTTGATCCGAGTTCGGAGGACCAGACTGTAGGGTGTGGACTGTATGGATCTTCAAATAAAACTCTTGGTTTCTATTCTGGATTTATTCTTGTTGTCTGCTATCGATGATCTGATTGAACTTATTGAACTGATTGAACTGTCCGTCTAATATACACCGGTTCATGGGTGGAAGTAGTGGGTGGCCCTTAGTGTACTTTATTAAAATTCTTGGCGACCCACCAATCCGATCACTTTAGTCCGTGTCCGCTCTCCGACAGGTTTCGACTTGTCCAAACCTGTCGGAGGCCTGACTCCGCGACCAATCACAAACATTTTAGTATCATAATCCTACTTTGTTCATTATTGCTACGGGGAGTTCGGCGTCCGCAACAGTGGTATACTGAACACATCTGCGTACTGCATCTGCGCATATAGGGTACAGACGTGATATTATGTTGTCCGATTGCGTAAACAATGCATACATACCTATGCGATAGCAGCAATCGCGGTTGTTTTACTGGTATTTATTGAAGAGTTCCGTTGTCTGTCTCCGAAACTCATAACCAGATCTTTACGAAATTTAAATGGGATCATTTCGGGATAAACCTCTATCGAACAAAAAAGAATTTTGCAAATCCGTCCATATATGACGGAGTTACGCCCGAACATACATAAAAAAAAAAAATAGAAACATCCGAATTGATAACCTCCTCCTTTTTGAAGTCGATTAAAAAGTAAAAGTGTGCTACTAACTCCTTGTCAACGCAAGTCATAAATCGCATCTAAGAGAAAGTATAGACTAGCAACCACCCAGTAAATTGTTGACATCCTTTAAGCCCACGGCAAGTTTCATTTGCAACTGCAGTTTTAATAAGTTCGTCACTGCAAATTTAACTTCTGCTTCGTCCATCAGCAAGTTTTAATTAATTCAAGTATGTTTCATAAATCGTGCAAAAGTCAATACATCGTGTTAATTGTCAGTGCCTGCTAATGACCATGACTCAAAGTGATAGTTTATTCAACTCTGACATTGTGGGCTCCGATGTTACAAATGATTGTCGTGCATGTGATGCGATAAACGTGCGATTACTCGCTTTGAGTCTTTGCTTTAATCGTTTAATTAGAATTTTTATATTTTCTTTATTAGTTTGTCCCATTTCATCATATTGACGTTAATCTAAAATAGCCTCTGCATCACTTGTGTACGATGTCTTATTTAATGAAAAGTGCTTTCGTGTTAATGACTGCAAGCTAGAAACCATTTGTACTTAATCTTATTATGACCAATATAGTGTTCTTATTGGCTCTAACGATACAGCAGTAGCAAATATCTCAATTAAACAGAGGTTAGAGGTAATAAATATGGAAGAGACATTTCAAAGTGCCGATTGGAGCTACCGGTTTGACAAATGGCGCGGGTGCGCGACATAAAAGTCCTACTGTCGGGTTTATTGGACACCCACCTTAATGCGCGAACAATGGACGATTCCAACAATTCCGTGCGCAATTCCGTGCGTATTGTCACTTGTTGTTTGTGGACGACGCCATATTTCCTGTTAACACATTGTTTACATGTCATTAACATAATATTGTTTTATATTTCAACGGTTCTTGTTTTAATAATTTTGTAATGTATGTTGTATAAGATTTAGTTAATAGAAGTATCACGTATTTAGTTAGCTATATTGACATATATCTTTTTTTCTGTATTTTAGTTGTTTCTGTATGTTCTTTTGTGTACTGTAGATACCTACTTGCTCCGCATATACTTTTACTCTAATTAATTTTAAAAAGGTTCTCACAATAGTCACGTCTTGTGTACTCAACAAATTCTAACATAGCAAAAACTTCTTTGTATTTAATGTTTTCCTAATTAGTTTTCTAAATAGAAAAGAGTGACAATGAGTGCCTTTGGAATTTAATTAGTTCCTATTTAATGAGTTATAAGGTTTTATAGTGTTAATATTTTCTAACAAATGTGCTTTCGGTCTTTTGGTCCGGGAAATTCCAAGAATACCATTGAAAACAATACATATCATAACATCACGGTTTTAATCCCCGAAGACTTAGGCGGAGGTGTATCTATTATACCCACATTTCGCCAGTTAAAGTCCCATTTAATAGGGGGCGAGTCTATCAACCAGCCACAAATTCAGATCCCGGGCTGCTACTAAGAAATTTCTGATAAAAAACCCAATACTTAAGATTTTGCCTGACCTAGGAATCGCACTCAGGACCTCATACTCAGCAGTAGCACTTGCTACCACTAGATGAGGACACAACGAGGCAGTCCAGAAAGTAATAACTTTAAAGAACAATTTAGTCACGTCATGTTAAAATGGATAAAATTCGAAAACATCTGAAACCGTACTTGAGTTTTGGGAAGTTATTTATACTTAAAATAATTTCTTTTGTAATTATGTTAAATAATTTACTAGTAAATAAAATAAAAATAAAATAAATACATTTATTTCACACTAAGAAATTTAATATTTACGACTGAGTGTCAAAAATTTACTAGTGGGAATAAACTAGAGAAGCATTTCTCGTAATTTTGTGAACGAACCTCTAATTTTCCTACATTTGTGACAAGTTTTTGACATTGATTGTCGCTCTGATGAGATTTCGACTTGAATTTGAACGTTTTTTAAGTACGAGAATTGTCTTTCAGTACTTATTATCACTCAAGATGGAACCACAGACAACCATAACTTCCCCTTTTCGTTCAAACATTAAACATTATATGTACGTAAGTCCTAATTACTATCATTTACTATTCAAGTCATTGTTCTACCGGAATCATAACAACATAACAATTTATTACGAAATAACATTGAACAGACGTGGAAGTTTAGACAATAGCAATGTAAGCCTCTTCGTGACATGTGACGTCATTGGTGAATTTCCTAGTTGTAAAGATGTCAGTTTTATCACCTGATGCATGTTTGTATTTATACCATCATTTCAAATATTAAGAGCATAGTTACATATGTGCACTTGTGGTAATGTAAACACATAGCCAGTCGGAAATTCTCATTGCTTGGAATGTTTGGATAGAGACAAATGTAAGGGCCATATACAACATTATTTTTAGTATACTACAAACCTGAATATAGCTTGTTCAGAATAAGTAACTGAATCGATTCCAATAATTTTTGCACCATGTTATATTTTGTCCCAAAAATATTTAAAAATGGTAACAAGTTGGACACCGAGCGGCACTCAGTACATATCCGCAATCATATGCGCACAACACAGGTCACAGCCGGTCGGCCGGGTGGCGCGTGTTAAGTGGTAACCAACTTTTTGTACGGACAATCAGGTAACATAACAAGCTTATAACTTCATGATTATTCATGAAACAATTTTGAAATTTTGTACATAGATTCTTTACATAAAAATACTAGACACGTGTTTCGGGTTTGCCATAAAAATAATGTTGTATACAGGGTTATTTGTAAAACACCAACAACCTCTTAAGAGGTCATCGTACTCATCATTATGAACAACTTTTACTATGGGACCAAACCTGATATCGCGAAAAAAAAATCAGCTGTTCCCTACATTTATGTTCGTACGAGCCGTCAAAATGTAGGGAACAGCTGATTTTTTTTCGCGTGAGTCAGTGCCAGTATTTCCAATGAAACTGAACGCGATTAGCACAATATCTAAACTGCGTTCAGGAGCTGTTAGTGTCAATATTCCACCACAGTGATGACACTGACAGCTCTTAAACGCGGTTTAGATGTGCTGATCGCGTTCCGTTTCATTGGTGAAATCCGCCCTTAAAGTTAGATTACCTACGTGCGGTGCAGTCAACATGGCATAAACATTTAAAACAACAAACTTTACCAAGAGTAGTAAAACTGATTTGGATTGTCCCATATTGCCGGCATATCGAAAGAGAATTTCTTTCCATATGACAGGGAAATAAACTTGTAATAAAGTTTAAACTTGTAGCGAAGTAAAGACTGGAAAACTTCGTTTTCCGAACGGTGAGTGAAATCTACGAAGATGACTATCTTCGTAGTTCGTACTACTTCGTACTGACTAGATCTTGAGTTGTAAGTTTCTAAACTTGATTGCATTGCAATTTTATGTTAGGTAGTTCTTTCTAGTAACTCTAAATCCGGAACATGAACTTTTGCTTGAATCTTTTGAGTACTTTTCTCAGAAGAATATTGACTTTTATCTAGGTCAATTCAAGGCACGTAAAGAAAGAAAGGAAAGCTGAAATTTCATTAACTATGCCTTACGGCGACAAGCCTCGTTAATTTCGATTAAAAATCTAGAATTGTCTGAAAAAAAATCGTTACTTTAATGTAAACAAACAATGAACAAATTTTTTGCTCTATCTACCAATAACACACCAACTTTTTACGTTCATGATTTAAAAAGGAATGCTTACTGCATCTAAATAAGGAAGTATCTTAACAATGTGACTGGTTTTTTCAAGGGAGTCAAGATCACTTCGGGTGAAAGCGCCTTCGGCATTCGTCATCGCACGATCAAACTTAATAACCGAGTTGCATAATTACGTATCGAAACCTTCCATCCAAATATAAATGACAACACAATAGAAGATTTAATTCATTGTACGTCCATTATGCAGTTTTTGATGGCTTCGCTTTCCCTCTCAATCAGTGTTCAGTTCTTATAAGGTATAATATAAAGAAAGTTATATCTTGGAATTAACAGACGAAAGTAAATTGGAAATTGTCTTTTATGGTATGTGTTATTAGAACGTTTGCACAACCTTTTGTTTCTTGCCGAATAAGTAGAATCCTCTGGAGACTGTGGGTGAAGAAGCAGCCATGCATATAAAAGCATTTCAGGCTGTATTTTTGGGCTCTTTAGCCTCAATTTGGCAAGTTTTCTCACTGACTTTCCGATTTGTATGTACGCTGTTGATCCTTTACCTTTAATCTAATTCCATTTGGAACTGTACTGATTAATCCTGACACCTGAAGCGTAATTCCCAGAGTTACTTCCAAAAGTCAAAGCTTTCATTAGTAATTCTGTCGAAGTCTGGGCTTTTGCCAACTCCCTTAATTATTTTGTCGCTGACGGTTTCATGTAAATAAAGTTTCGTTGATAGCAAATTGCCATTTGATATTCCTTTGGAACGAACTTGTCCTTTTTAGTAACAGATGAAAAGTTTTCAGCTTCTACTTTTCGGCCTACGGTCCAGGCGAAAGTTTTGGGGTGACTTTGAAGAGTTCGGTCATTTTCTGAAGGCTTTGAAAGTTATTAGATGGTGACAAAGTCTTATTTATTAAGTAATGAAAGAATATTCATAATATTATAGTACATTCAACTATCACAGTGATCAATAAAATTTTAATTCAATAGTTAAGTAACTCTTGCGTGCTTATAACTTATCGATTTTCGATGCTCCAGTACTTACTGTGGCAAAAGTCACAACATAAAAAGAACAACAAGCAAGTTATTTAGAGATTCGAATGATCCGGATTAGATTTCCACCAGTTTGGATGTGTCAATAGGATCGCATAATTGTATTTGCTTATCATCAGCCTTGTTCAGTCCTTGTACAGATGGAACGAACATAGCGCTGAAATTGAATTCTAGTTGATAGAACAAATGGGGTTCTGGTGTTTTCTGACTATCACAGATTTGGATTGGGACTATCTTCTTGTTAATTTTCAGTAGAGAGCTAATTTGGGTAGCAAAAATGTACAGACGCCAGCACATCAAGCTACCCGAAACTGTCAAATTTTCCCAATCAACTTTGAACCTTATGCTTAGCGATAAAGTTGAAAATATATTAAAGAAATTTCAGAGATTGTAGTAGCTTGATCTGCTGGCGTCTGTACATCGAAAACCAATCTTCGATATAACATGTGGTATTGATTTCCAACTTCAGGATTATACCTTTTTAGTTCAAAGTCAGAGAGGAACGATGAAGCGCAACCTGTGTAAACACTATGTTATTATCCTAAACATTAGTTGTATTATTGATATGGCCGGAAAACGGCTTTCCTGTTGTGATGCACACGCTCTTTGGTATTATATATAAACATTGGACTTACGTGTGTCTGGTCTCTACACTCGCATCTAGCTGCATTTTCCATAGTTTCATGTTGTAATTATGTTTCCTTACGAGCGTTGTGGTTTTACCTGCAATTTGGATTTGTGTTTGGACACAAACATGATTTATATCCAGTAGATTCTGATTAAGGATATCAGCCATGCTATTCTGTAAAAATCTCACAGTGAGAACTTAGGTGAAGTGAGCGGGAAGTGAGTTGTCTTTCACTAGGGATTAACACTAAGTGCTCACTTCACTTATGATTTCACGGTGAGATTTTTACAGAATCGACCGGCTGCAGTTAACCCTTAAATGCATGATTTATTTTATCGTATAGCAAAAAATGCTATTGTATAGGTATTTATCTATAGAATTTAGATAATAAATATATAATAATTATACAATAATATTAATATTCATAGAGTATATATACTGTTTTGACAAAAAGTGGTGCGTTCAGAAACTCACAGCTATCACATTCTTAAAAAAATTAAATGACGTACTTTTTTTGCCATATGGCAACATTATGCATTTAAGGGTTAAGACTAGTGTATATAGACTATTTGCTTTTCCTTACTCTGCGTATTCTATAATTGATTAATTTCGAGCAAAATGTATAGTTTCCCTAAGATTCTTACCAGATGCGTAGGTTCTTCAATATCGTTTAAACTTAAATATATTTAACACACTCAGCGTCGGTGTATACTTAACTATACACCGAGGCACCTCCTTTCCCAGGTCGGTGTATCTTTAATGATACACCCAGGTACCTTGTGTTCACGAGCCGGTGTATAGTTGACCATACACCGTTTCATACATTTTATAAGACGATTCGATAGGGCTGGCCTTGGAGAATACACGCCAATATTTATGACTTTTAGTAGCCCATATGACCGTTGGCGTTAAGTGTGTTAAGTAGGACAGGAAAAACACAATATGCTAGCTAATATTATACGAACTTTATAGGACAACCCCAGCCATAAATATTCTAAAGTAAAAATTATGCCAGTCACGTTCCGAAGGCCCCTGGATCATTCTCGAAGTCCCGGGATTTCTCTTGGAGAAAATTAATTATGTTGTATAAGGCGCTCAGGGTTTTGGATCGTGTTCATTTTAGCATTTATACGTTCTTTCTAGTTCTTAAAGTAGGTTTCGGATGCCCACAGTTTGAAAGGTTTCCAGTTCATTCATTGAAATCTAGCAATAATATCTTGGCGGTTGTTAACACTTGTATAATTGATAACGCTACTATCTAATGCTAGTAGTTTATCTATTTATCTAATCTTTCCGTGGGCAATTTGCATTGAATACGGCCTGTGGGCTTGAAGAGTTTTTGTTCTAAGTTCTTCAACTTCATTAGATAGATTAGATTTCCAATGCAAAGTGTTCTACCGAATTAATTTTGGTAATCTTTTTTTTTATCGAAGATCAAGAGAAATGAACCTTGAAAAGTTAATCGGATGGAACTCAAGTTTTCAAGCTGATGTAAAAAGTTTCGAACTCGCTAAGGCTTTGACAAATTTTGTGCCAAAGGATTTTCTACTTTAATTCAAGATACCAAGACACGAGTAACAAGAGAAGTATTTTAGCGCGCATATTTAGATTACTCCCCTCTTTACTCAACCTTGGCATCAATATCATCTTCGCAACCAAACCGAAACTTTAACCTTAGCTGTCAATCTAGAAAACGCAAACCTTCAAGTCTATATAATGCCTCTTCAAACGGTAAGGGACTTGAGCCTGTTAACTCTTTGAGCAAACGCACTCAACGATAGTACGTTAACGTTTACTTGACCGCGTGCGTTTGGTTTACGTAACAAGCTACATAGTTCGGACAATGACCGTGGTTATTGGAAGGTTGAAGTGCCTTGTTATGTGTCGATGATAGACGAAGCTAATTCAGTTGTCGATATTGTTAGATGGTGCTTTGAAATTATAGAATACTCATTTATGAATATTATAATAAACGTTTTTTCTTTCTTTCTTTCTTTCTTTCTTTCTTTCTTATATTGGATATTAGAGTCTTTAAAGCTTGTCCTCTCTATACCTTTATTACCGCGACGTTACCTTTCAGTTTCCATTAAGATATTAAACGGATCAGTGAGTGTTTAATGGGGTAACAGTTTCACACCCAATATAGTCAGCCAATCTGATAAGGTTCCCGAAAATTGGGTCGTCTATTTCTTCGTCTTTTCATGGAGTAGATACTTAGCATGAATTTGGGTGAGTTTAACTACCCAATCATCAATCTGCAAATACACCAAGTCTGCAGGTATCGTAGGAGTTACGCTTATAGCCAAGCCATATGTACTTCTAAGGAGTATATGTGCGCTTTAGAAAGTAACATATAAACCAACATTACTGCTTTCGTGAGAGTTTGTCGTAAATAAATGCGCATCAGATACCGGACGAGTACTGGGTGACATGAGTTATAGCTTCTTCTAAAACGTGTTTGTTTTTATTTATGTTTGCAATTAAAGGCGAGACGATGAAGAAAAGCGATGAAGGAGTTTTATTCATATATGTAAACAAATTGACATTTTTTAATTATTGATGAGTCTAAAGTCCAGAAAACATTCCTATCTATCCATTACACGTTTCCTCTAATTTATGTATATGTGTCAAGGCACTTAAGTTATGTCATTTTCTACAAGGAAAATTCACTAAGCTGTGCAGTTTGTCAGATCTTCAATTTGATTTGAGATGTCAATATCTCTCTTGAGTTGATAGATGAAATCATCTCGCGTTTTAGAGGAAATCGGATTTTCCTCTTTCCTTTCCCAACAAACGATTTTATCGACTGCGTTA
Organism: Eremobia ochroleuca; assembly: GCA_949629135.1. Taxonomy (NCBI): domain Eukaryota; kingdom Metazoa; phylum Arthropoda; class Insecta; order Lepidoptera; family Noctuidae; genus Eremobia; species Eremobia ochroleuca. The sequence continues at coordinate 15,450,320 of OX451403.1, read as the reverse complement.
TCAATCGTCGTGAATGCTAAAACCTTATCGACTTCAATACAATGCACATTCTACGCTTGCTCTCTTATCTCTCTCTGTCTGATAATATTGTTCTTGTATACTATAGCTAATATTTATATTTCCTAAACGATAACATTGTTGTAAACTTTGTTCTTCAGTGCCTTATCTTCTGTTGTTGTAAAAGTGATTCATACTGTATTAGATCTAAGATTGTGTCTTTAGGCACCGACACACTTGTGTGGTTATCGTTCTGATTGGGTGTGTACTGATAGGTATACAATAAGTACATTAGCACCTAAACATGTAAGTATTTCGATAATGATAATCGGTATGCTCTAGGGTGAAGCATTACGTTTTCATGGATTAAAACTGTGAGCCGTTCATTACCACAATGATATCTTGTTGATAAGTCTTGCAAGATATCCTTACTTTGCCTTGTAGATATGTTTATTGTTATTGCATGCAGTGGCGTGCCTAGTGGTTAAACTTAGGGCAAGCCAACATACTTAAAAAAAAAACTAAGTACCTACCTACCGTATCGCCTGTCACAAGTTGTGCCTACCGACTGATTCGTTTTAGTTCTTACTAATATTCTTATTTCATAAATGTAAGTTTTTGCTATTAGCAATTAAAATGAAATGTTTTTTAATAGCACCATTTTTTTCTTATATTATAAATTGTATACTCAAAGTATTGGTAATCCTTTACAAAATCGCAACTTTTTCATTTTCATATTATCAGTTTCGTGTAAAATATGATAAGACGTATAAGAGCCATCTATTAACATTATTGGCACAACAGAGCTCAGAGTTAGTTCATATTTCACTCGCTCGCAACAGTCGCTATAGGCAAAATATTACAATCTGGCCACTAGATGGCGTACAAGTTATTGATTGATTTCTAACTACACATTGTTTACGATGTTGATAATATTTATAATTATAATTACTCACAATGTGAACAGCCATAACTCTTCAATTTTCGTTTCTTTATCACAGACAGATGACAAACAGCACACACACGCACACGGAAGGCATGGTAAAAATTACTAGACAGATTTACTTTACCTTCAGTAGCTTTGATAAAAGCCGTTTTTTGTCAATTCATTTAGAGAACATGATCCTGGCGCCTGCTTTAATTTTTACAATTAATTAAGCAGCCTTTACAAAATATAAAAATTATATATTCTAACTCAAAACGGCGTAATCAGTCGGCGTCAAAATTTGGTGAACGTTTTATTTCTACCAACAGCTGTTTTTCTATTGCAATTTTCGATAATTCGGAAAGCCGTTCTTGTTCTTGAGTACTTATTTCTTAATTAAATATGTGTGAATACTTATTTAACACGTTCCGCGAAACAACTTGTCGCAGGAATGATCACAATTAAATGAGCTAGGTATCTTTAAAAGTTCCGGAAAGGCACCCTGAAGGCAATTTTCGACTAAAATGCCTATTACGTAATTTAGATTTCTGAGAAATAGGTACTCAAAAAGTAGGTTTAGGTGAAGTAATGAGATTATTATATTCGTCTGTAAAACTTGAAAGTATTTACCTTTCCGAATAAAGATTGCACATACTTTAATCCATCAGAAGGCACATTTGCAAGCGTTTCCGAATTAATTTTAATGTCAAGAAACTTTTTAATCACTTCAAAACAAAGATAATCACCGCAAAACTAATCACAACACTTCATTTCACAGAAAATGTCCAAGCAAAAAATGCACCAGTAACCGCTCGAAACGAACTTGAACTAATTTGAAATTGTATCATTCCATTCCATAGATCGAGCTTTGCACAGCGACGCGCTCATTCATACTATTTACACACACACACGCTTCGTTTTACGTTCCATTCATAAAAAATCAGAAGCCAGGCTTAAAAATCAGTACAATTTGGAAAATAAGTACATACTGATGTAATCAACAACGTGAACATTTGTATACAAATAGTGACAGGTCCAGAAGCCTCATAAGAAGCCAGCTGGTGCGAGCGAGACGGGACGATGTTTATTGTTGCGTTCTCGCAATAGCGGTATTGGAGAGGTTTGGCAACGGTGCGCGTGATGAAAACTGTGCGGGATTTAAATATTATTCTTCGAGTATGTAAACCTGGCAACCTTGCATCGAACGTATAGCAGGCGGCCGCCGGCCGGGGCGCGCAGTTTTTATTATTCTTATCAATTCTTGCGACATGATTGAGTTGGTTAATTTACAAGTTTACTTGTGTAGTTTTATTTTTTTTTAATTTTTTATTGTTAGGCTCACGTTTGACTGAAAGCCGGGCTTTTCGGCTTTAATGAAAGGAACGCCCCTGATTGCATGAATAAGCAGTGTAGCTAACAACTTTCAACAAGCTTCCTCACAACCATCATCTGCAATGTCACCGTAACTGAATACAAAGTAAAGCACTAAAGTGTTTACCACTACACCAGGTGTTAACATAAACGAAACCGCTAAAGCTTCTCCCTAGAACAGTACCCGAGATCAATTTTACTTCTGCAATTTAAATGTCATTCGTTTGTATATTCGAGTCACCTTTCGGTACCGTTCACATCCTGAGTTTCTCTGAACGTAGGATGGCAGTAATAAAATCGGGCACTGAGCACGACACTTTCTCCGATACGCTCGACAAAGTCCGTTGCTCAATCGAGCGGGTGACTGGCTGCAATCGCAAACTTGCCCCTTCATGTGAACCAATGGCAAAACATTATGGACTATCGTATGTCATGGATACTACCTAACTCCAGCACCGAGACAGCTTACGGTATGCGGAAACCGTGCTGCTACAGATATAAAGTCTACATTGTTTGTTGTTGAATTATACTTCGTTGCTTCGTCCTTCGAGATTAAGATAACAATGTAGTAATACGTCTAGGGTATCGCCTTTCATCCACTAAGTTTGAATATTTTTTTTTTTTTTTTTTTTTTTGTCGGTACTTTGTCTTCCTGATAGTTATGCCTGTACCGCCACTCATTCGCGTTTTAGTGCGTCGCCGATCACCACGTTATTTTCTTCGTTTCATTTGAATTGTGCAAAAAGATGCCAAAACGTAGTCACAAAAACGACGACAGTGATTATTTAAGAAAGAAGATTCGAAAACTCGAAAGGAAACTTAATAAACGCGACAGAAGGTCGCGTGTTCGAAGTTGTTCCGAGAGTAGTAGCTCGTCGACGAATATTATTATGTCGCCGGTACTATCGGACCATGAAGGTAAGCTGAAGTGTTATTTTTACAAACGGAAGATATTGTGAATAGTTTTTCGGACTATATCCGTATCATAATCTGACATGATGTCATATTATCTTAAATAGTGTTGTGTACATCTTATGGGGATGTTACCTTCACATAATTTTGGATTCCCAATTCATTGGGTATATACTACTAGTGATTGTGTACATTTGAAAGGAATGTTGCCTTCACTTTAGTTAATGACCTACTTAATAATAATTGCATTTTATATCCGTACGGACTAAAACATAGTGTTGTGGGTAGTTTTAAGGACTATCGCCGCTCTAAAACCACTAGTTGTATACTAGGAACATTGGTAGTTGTGATCATATTCACGTACCTACATAACAAAATGTTATCACTCGATTTCGTAATTCTGAATATCGGTATGGATTATAAACTTGGTGTTGTGGATAGTTTTGAGGACTATCACCGCGCTATTTTCTATCCGATACCTACATTTGGTACATTTTCTATTCCAGCTGAAATGGAAGTTCAAGGTGATGTCGCGTCATCTCCGATTATTGACTCAGATGAGCCACAACCGGGTACGTCCACCTCGACGATACATGATGTTCCTGCTACAGAAGCAGTACAGGCAGGGGAATCGGAACTACCTGTTGAAGTAACGCTTCCTGAGCTGGACGAAGAGATTCTGAATCTCTTGGGCGAAACTCCATCAAAGGATAAAAAATATGGACCAGACATTAGATGCGAGTTATCTGCTCGCTGGGAACACATCGCAACAACAGGCTTGACCAAGGATGCCAGAAAGGAGCTGCTTGATAAGCATCTGGTTCCAAAAAACTGCACAAAGATTGATGCACCCAAGTTAAATCCAGAGATAAAGGCCGCCTTATCGGAGATGCTAATAAAAAAAGACAAAGCTTTAGAGAATAAGCAGGTGCAGGTCGCAGCAAGTATATCTTGTATAAGTGAAGCCCTAAGCATACTCTTTTCTGCAGGTTATAAAGATCAGTCGGTAATAAAATTACTGATCGAAGCCGGTCGACTGATGTGTGACTCACAACACAGCGAGTCCATGACACGGCGCAGTTTTATATGTTCTACAATCAAGAAAGATATAAAAGATCAACTGTTCAATACAGAAATCGATAAGTTTCTATTTGGCGAACATCTGACCGATACTCTAAAAGCTGCAAAAGCTATATCAAAATCAGGCGCTGAGATTAAAATAAACACACAGGTTCGAAGACCTGCACCAGCGCAGAGACAGGCCCCTGTCCAGACTTTAAACCAGACGCCTCCGTTCCCGACAGCGCGGCAAGCGGGAACAGCGAGGAGGACAGCGCCGGCGCCGCGCCCGCGACCGGTGCAGCAGCAGCCGCGACAGCAGCCGCGCTTGCAGCAGCGCCAAGCCCCGCGGCGCTAGACCTGGTACGTTTTGCAGGTCGGTTATCCTACTTTTATGATCAATGGCAATTGATAACTAATGACCTCGTTGTATTATCGTGGATAAGAGGTTACAAGATACCGTTTACTAAACCTGTCTATCAGTTACACGAACCAAGTTTACCTGCATTAACTTCATGTGAGTCCTTTAAATACAAGGTGGCCATCACTGATCTTCTAAACAGTGGTGCTATTTCACATTGTGAACCATGTGAAGGACAGTTTCTTTCTAGTTATTTCCTGATTAAAAAACCCAATGGCAAAAACAGATTTATTTTAAACTTAAAGTCTCTAAACAAGTACATCGTAACAGAACATTTCAAAATTGAAGATCTAAGAACAACATTAAAATTAGTATCAAGAAACAGTTTCATGGCCACCTTTGATTTAAAGGATGCGTATTTTCTAGTACCTATACACCCGACGTATAGAAAGTACCTACGATTTAGGTACGAGGGTCAAATTTACCAATTCAATGTTTTGCCGTTTGGTTTAAACACAGCTCCATTTGTGTTCACAAAGCTATTAAAACCGGTAATTTGTTTACTGAGATCATTAGGTTATCTGTCATCTATCTACTTAGATGACATTTGTATCATTTCTAATAATTATCAAGATTGCTTAGATAATATTTTACAGACAAAACATATTTTAGAGTCCTTAGGATTCATAATTAACATTAAAAAAAAAAAAAGTTGTATGATTCCGAGTAATATTTGCAAATACCTTGGTTTTGTGATAGATACAAAAGAATTTCATGTTAGCCTTCCTAAGGAAAAACGAAATCTAATTAAACAAGAGTTACAATCGTTTCAATTGAAATCTCGTTGTAAAATAAGACAGTTTGCTCGCTTGGTAGGCCTCCTCACTTCGTCCTGCCCCGCGATTCAGTACGGTTGGCTTTACACCAAGCAGATGGAAAGATGCAAATACCTTGCATTGTGTAAAACGAGTAATTATGATAGCCACATGTCTTTACCACAGTATTTGCAGGACGATTTTTCCTGGTGGTTAAAATCTATTGATACCGCAGTGAATCCTATTAGACGGGACAGCTACTGTCTAGAAATATTTTCAGACGCTAGCAAAAAAGGGTGGGGGGCAGCATGCGGTGCGGAGACCGCCAGTGGCCAGTGGAGTAACACAGAGTCTAACAAACATATTAACTGTCTAGAACTCCTGGCTGCTTTCTTGGGCTTACAAACATTCGCAAAAGGATTAAAAAATTGTCAGGTGTTACTACGCGTTGACAACACAACTGCTATTTCGTATATCAACCGTATGGGTGGAGTAAGATTTCCACATTTAACTGAAATCACAAAATCTTTGTGGCAGTGGTGTGAAGCTCGTGGTATATTTGTATTCGCTTCATACATAAGCTCGGAAGATAACGAAATAGCAGATGCTGAGTCTAGAAAATCTCACCCCGATACCGAATGGGAGATTAAAGATCATGCTTTTGAAAAGATTGTGAGAGCCTTTGGGCAACCAAAAATTGATCTTTTCGCATCAAGGTTGAATAACAAATGTGTTAAGTACGTCTCATGGAATAGAGACCCAGGAGCATGCGCTGTGAATGCTTTTACTTTAAATTGGTCAAATCTTTGTTTCTACGCATTTCCTCCTGTTGCGGTTATATTAAAAGTATTAAGAAAACTTATATACGACCAGGCGGAGGGTATTGTTGTGGTTCCATTTTGGCCCACGCAACCCTGGTTTCCACTTTATCAAAAACTTCTCTGTTCAGAATTAGTTCAGTTTAGACCCTCTGATAAAGTGTTATTGTCTATTTCCAACAGTGTCCCCAAGCTCACGTTGATTGCAGGGAAGTTATCAGGACGGCGTTACGAAACAGAGGAGTACCACCATCATCTTTAGATATTATGATAGCTTCTTTATCTGAAAGGTCAATAAAACAATATGACGTTGCCATTCGACGTTGGGTAAACTTTTGTAAGACTCACAATATCAAAATACATGAGGCGTCAATTCCGATGATTATGTATTTTCTCACTGAGTTATTTCATTCCGGCTTACAATACGGATCTTTAAACAGTCATCGCTCCGCTCTGTCTTTGATCTTAGGATCGAGAGTAGGGTCTGATGATCGCGTTGCTAGGCTATTCAAAGGTTTTTACAGACTTCGTCCTCCAGCCCCAAAATATAATATCACTTGGGACCCGTCAATAGTTTTAGAATTCTTATCAAAATGGTACCCAAATAATAATTTAAGTTTCGAACATTTAACCAAAAAGGCCGTAACTTTGCTCATACTTGTAACTGCACACAGGGTGCAAACCATTAGCAAAATCAAATTAGAAAATATGAACGTCACTGATAATCTTATATTGATCAAGATAAACGATTTGTTAAAAACATCTCGACCTGGTTTATCTCAACCTTGTTTAAATATTCCATTTTACAAAGATCGACCGGAAATATGTCCCGCTGAGGCTCTTATAGAATATATTGATAGGACAAAACATTTGAGAAACAATGCCAATAGCCTTTTTATAAGTATTAAAAAACCACATAAATCAGTAACCACAAATACCATCAGTCGGTGGATAAAAGATATATTATCAATTAGCGGAATTGACACTTCAGTATTTTCTGCCCACTCCACCAGACACGCAGCCACCTCAGCTGCTCATAGAGCTGGTGTCAATATTGACACGATACGAAAAGCAGCTGGGTGGAGTGGTAGCTCCAATGTTTTCGCTAGATATTATCATAGAGACATTCAATGTGAACAAACTGATCAATTTGCCTTATCAATCCTAACCTCTGATCGATGTTAGATTTAATTACTTAAAATTAATAACTTAAATTTATCTACCCCTAATTAAAGAAAAACTACAATTTAATTACTTTATTACTTGTAAGGTTTGATTAATATACATGTACCTAAGTATAAAAATTCAGTGTTTTAATATTTCACCATCTTTCAAAATCTACATTGTTATCTTAATCTCGAAGGACGAAGCAACGAAGTATAATTGGAGATTAAACGAACTTACCTGAAGTGAAGTTCTATCCAAATTATACGAGTTGCTTCGTCCGAAGAGATTAGTTCCCTCCCAACCCTATGAACCCCATACCTAAAGTGAAATATTAAAAAAGGTTCCAGGCTTTCAACTAAATGAGTGGCGGTACAGGCATAACTATCAGGAAGACAAAGTACCGACAAAAAAAAAAAAAAAAATATTCAAACTTAGTGGATGAAAGGCGATACCCTAGACGTATTACTACATTGTTATCTTAATCTCTTCGGACGAAGCAACTCGTATAATTTGGATAGAACTTCACTTCAGGTAAGTTCGTTTAATCTCCAATTATATCTGCGAAAAATATTTAGTCCATGAATATGCCAATGACAAAATATATTGCCTCATATTTTCTTAGAAATAGATAGAAAGCACTATTGTTACACACCGCAAGATTAAAATTTGATTATGATTGTATATAATTTAAATTTAAAATTAGCCTACCGATCTGGCCAAGGAAATAGCCAAGAGATTTATTTATGTATTTCTTTACCGAGCTTTCGCTACGCGTCTACTATAGAAAATTAGATTTGCTTACGGAACATCGTCATGATGAAATCCGTGGGGAACCAATAATAATATGGTTGCGCGCGTTGGAAATAACAATTTCTCCGTAATAAGAGGCTGCAACGTTGAAAGCGTTTATAAGGTGTATAAAATCGAAAATGATGGGTTGTTGAGCCAATCAATCAAGTGCTGCTTGTGGTGACTGGTCGTCTTGCTGACCATGGTTTTGTTATTGTTATTAGTAATTAACTGTTTATTTATTTTACTTCGATGTTCCTAGTTTATCATTTGTGACTTCGAGTGACAGCTATGTGAACATTACCCAGCATTGCATAAATATGTAAGCTGCTACCCCATTTAGGCATTCACGCATTTAGGTGTTTAATTTTGTTTCCATTCATATTTTTAGCTTTTTTTTTTGCTTGAGTGTAGTTTACATTCTATTTATTGAAATATTGGCGTGGCTAGCTGACATATATCAAATAGTTTAATTTAATGTTCTGTGTCTCGTATTAACATATTCACTACTTTGCATACCTACTATTGTATAGAAGCAAGTTTTTTATTTAACTGTATAGACAGCTGTGCTGCTGGGGAGTTAGTTGCGCCACTTCTTCTTCCCAGCGAAAGCACTAGCGGGTGTTTTGGGGGACTATCTTATGTAATTTTGACGTTCAAAGAGTGCTGATTCTCAGCCTAATTTGAATAAATCATTTTTGATTTTGAATCTATGGTCTAGGATACAACGTGACTTAGGTTTCAAAGAAAACTATGCAGACGTAAAATTACCGTGGTGTAATCGATTTACGATCTGTTTTCGTTACAATCTACAGATACACAGCTGCTATCATCAACATAAGATTATCTATGGACATTAAATTGTCATCTATGCGATCTCGATTTATCTCTAAAATATTAGCACGAATCGAATTCAAGGAAAAGTGATTTTGAACACGATTTTGTGTCACGGATTCATTTATCACCCATACGCTTTCGATTATTCTATTTATCTACGAGTAGTGACAGTTAATTAATCATTACAAGATGAACATGTAAAAGAAGTACAAAATAATGCCAATTCACCACGACATCAAACAGATTTTCACTGTTTTTTATGCATTGGTAACTGTTAACGACAAATCCTTTCAATGTTCAAAACCTGAGGGTGATGTGGATCCTTCTGCTCATGTCGGGCTTTAAAGCTCTCTCAAGAATCCCTCGTCTAATATAATAAAGCTTCGCTAGAAACCACTCATTATTACAGCGAATTAGATAGTGCTTAGATGTTTGCTTAGAATTTTCCTTCGCAAAAAGGAAAGTAGGGAGCTTCCAAGAATTTTGGCACCAAGGAGACACCTTATTATCTACAGCCCTTTATCCTGTTGTTTGTTATTACATTACTTGAATATGATAAAATGATAGCTAATCAAGATTCACATAGTGATATACCATTCTAATCAGACTAACAGTCACTCTTGCAGATATTCCATTCAGTACCGCATGTACAATTCAATCGATATTATCTTGGAATCCGATCAATCGATGCCGATCATCGAACTCGCGTGCAAAGCAGTTTATAAACACACGGTAGCGCACATTCGTATTAGCAGTCACTTTCTCTATTATGTTTCTGTCATCGTTCATTACTCCAGTTATATCGGGTCATTTGGGCGACCGCTACTCGCCAGTTTCTGGCCATTGTTCGCTGTTCCACCGAGATTTATTTCTTGGATGATGGACAGTTTGCGTAATTGCCTTTCGAGTCCAGAATTTTCGAAATGAGGGATGGAGTTCTGGTAATTGGATATTATGCAGCAGGCATGCGATAATTAATAATAAACTTCGTAAATATTCTAGAAAGCAGTTGTGTTGATGCTGATAGTGGATAATGATTTAGTTTCAGATCTTTAAGAATGTTCTTATTCATGGCTGCTTGCATTTTATACAAAACAATGATGGTTGCCAAACGTTATGGATCAAGTCGTAACTTTCCATCAGGCTCCTACGGCTATCCCAAGCTTCTTTAAAAACAATTTCAGAAAGATTAGTATCTTTGAAACCATTAACCAATTATTCCAACGACACGGTTAAATTATGGGTGAGATAATCCAATCTCCATATTTCTGTATTCAACCTCCTTTGAACAATAAAGCAGTCGGCTTATGGTCATTAATTTAATTCACCTTATCGAATATCGTGGGAGAATAGAAACAATATGCAGCTTCTTGTGTTTAGTGAGATAGTTCTTCATTCTTTAGAGGTATATTAAATCTCTTGACAACGAGTTAGGTAGGATAATTGTTGAAGTGAAAACTTCTTTAGCATCGTTGTGATTTGAAACTTAATGAAACGAAAAAGCGACATTAAAAAGAGATAAACACATATGTATATCTATAAGATTTAACGTGCGAGAGAATGAGATAGAAGGCATTATAGAGTGTTTCTTATATTTGTGATCTCCTGTTTGTGCGCTGTCCGTACCCTGTCCTATCTTTATACGTTCGGGAATATTCGTAAGTCTTCGTAGATTGTCGGTACTGCTCTGGGCGCCTTCAAGCAGAAACCTCGCTGATAGTGGTGGTACATGCTACGCACGACGCTTAGGCCTGAGCGTTGTACGTGTCTTAGTACGTGTGTGCGCGCCTGCGTATTACGAAGCTTGGGGAAAAGCATCATAACAACCATGGTGTATTGTATACGTGTATCGTTTACATAAATATTTCTTTATTTTAATAAAGCGATTTTTCAAGTATGCCGAAAACGAATTCAGAATATTGTCGTGATTATCGGAGCATTATAATGAAACCCTACAATATCCTACTCCTGAAATTTTACATTCATCTCATTATCTTGAAGTTAACATTTTTGAAGGTTTCACTTCCATCGCGTGTGAACTGCACACATGTTTTTTTTTTTTTGCACTGACCGTATTGTCTCTATTCATCGCAACAGATTGTATATGTTGAACATAGCGCTTATTTTTGTTACTTTTATACAACTCTTGTGGTCGTGTCTGGTTAGATTCCCAGTATCTTTTACTTAGATGTATGTAATATTAAATTACCAATAATGATTTCTATGAGCGTCTATCAATATTTTATAGTTTACCTGATTCGCGTATCACGTCTCCCAATGTTATGCCAGAGATATGATATTTGTTTAACAGTTTACTGTTGGATAGTTTATGTCTATTTATTGTCACTGTTATTTGAGCGGGCTTTTACGAAATCTACTGAAAGATGGACCAGCAGATTTTGTAAAAGGATTACTTATTTATTTCTTTAATACTCCAAGCACATAAATGTACAGAGGCGGACTTAATGCCACAGGCATTTACTACCTCCTACAACATTTGGGTGATGCACAGAAAAACAGCAGTAGGTGCAGTCATGAAAATTGAGGAATAAATATTTGAAATATAAAGATACGCATAAACCTATTGAAGGATCCCATGAAAAAAAGGAAAGGATCTTATAGTATTTTGATTTATTTTCTTCTTCTTACGAAAAGCATTTTTTCCTTTTATTTTCCTGCTATGTTATTATATCGTTATTTTTATGAGCTTGCATGTTTCCTTATCTTGGTGTCCTACCACTCCTGCGCGCGAAAATGACGTTCCATCAATTAACTTTTCCGACATGACGAGCGTAGCAGGTTTGTAATTTTTAATTATTCTAATTAATAAACTTGGTACTTCCATTAAAAAGTACGCATGAACATTGTTGTTTGTGTTAAATGCGTGCAATTTTCATTGTTAGCGTCGATGTGACGCATGACCATTATACTTGGATTAGTTCAGTTTATTCAATTAGCGATTCAAAAGCACGTGAGCTGATATTGTGCGTGGTATGTGGCGTGACTACAAGCCTACTAGTAACGAGATTTGTTTGGATATCTAATACAGACTCTTGCACAATGCGTGCCTCTGATTGCACCTATTAAACCTATCATGAAAACTAGGTTTACCTCACCGCAGTGATTTGTAGGTACTCGTATTTTTTAATTTATTGCACCAATTATCATATTATTATTTACTGCAAAATTATACTGGCTCTAAATTGGAACGATCGATTTTAATATGCTATTCAGCGGAAACTCCATGCTCACTTATGTAGCATAATCGCAAAGCTCAGAAAACCTATATTGAATGGTGTAAGCCGGTAAAGTGTTCTAGTTTTATCAGATTTCTTTGAGAGCTGAGCCGGTTGGATATGGAGATACGATCGAGACATAAATGAAAATGGTCTGAGATGAATGAATACTTCGTGATATAACAAATTTCTTGCACGTTATTAAAGCTAATGGTTAGTTATCTTGACGAGAATAGTGCAGTATTCTGATATTATTCGACCGAACTAAGAAACATACGATATATCATGATTCATTAGAAGAAAAAATACTTCTGCTAGGACTACATTAACAAACTAATCCATTAGAATGATCTCTGTCTAAACTAAACGGTGTTGCTTGTTTATAACCAGTAGAATATCAATGGCGTCTGTCTGTTTGTTTGAAAGAGTGTTAAAACTGCTGAAATAAAAGTAGCTTTAATCATGTGTCGGCCTGAAACAATCCACTACTAGATGTGTGAACTATGAATGCTGATGAATAGCAGAGTGGTATTCCATGATGGCAAATTTACAAAGTTTCCTAGTTTAAAAGTGGGTGCTTGTCTGATCTGAAACCGTACAGTCTATCTACATAACAACACAAGTACCATTATAGAATCCAATCGTGACCTATCACTTGAAACTAGTCATGATCTTCAGAAGCGCGGGAGGAAAAACGTAGTGGGTATTTTTTTTCGCTGCTCAACATGCCAAATTGTTTTCAATTGTGCAATTTGTTACGTTACGCCATCGGGATTATTCATAGCTTTGCAATGGCTTACATACTCTTTACAGCCGGTCGATTCTGTAAAAATCTCACCGTGAAATCATAAGTGAAGTGAGCAATTAATAGTGTTAATCCCTAGCGAATGACAGCTCACTCCACGCTCACTTCACCCAAGCTTTCGCGGTGAGATTGTTACAGAATTGCACGGCTGTTATATCAATACATTATCATGTGTTTCTTCTTCGGTAAAATATAGGATCAAAGAATATTCAATGAAATTGAAACATTGTGGCAAGTGATATCTGAATGAACATTCGGAATCCATCTTATTTGTTTTCTTATTTGAAATTCTGAATTGAGCAACAAATTGCGTTTTGATTCGAAATGGATGCGTTAGATTCAGTATTGGAGTGAAATCTATTTGACTTTATCCAGCAATTTCGAAGTTTAATTTATGTGAGTTTAGTGTTAGCTCTATCTTGTACGTTTAGAGCATCCATTTATATTCTCCGACGCATGTAGGTCTCGCGATACGCTGCATCAGACGATTTCTGCTATCTGGCATTCGCCACCCCCCACAGTTGGGGTTTTATCAGCGACGTCCTGACCTCTGATATCTAACGCAGTATGTCTGTAAGTAGGGTAAACTTTATTGTACAATATGGACCTTTTCTGTTGGAGCTAACAGGACTTTGCTTGTGTATAATAAATTCCTTTTGTTCTAGAATTTTATGCCTCATTCCTTTTTGGGGTAGGTATAAAATCGTATGTTACTTATGACCTTCCATTTGTTTGTTCCAACTATTCGTCTCGGGTTATTTTGCTTACAATGTTCAGCAAAAATGGTACAGAGCAATCAACAGTCGTAAATATTTCGCTTGCATTGAACTGGTACACGATACACGTGTTCAAAGATTGGACGGTTCGCATTCACGGCGCAAAATATTTGTTTTCATATTAAACAAGTGCCATTAATTCAAACACGCCATGTGGTGCTGCGACGCTTCAAAGACCAACATTATAAATTATGTAGACGCGACAATCGCTTTGAAACATTATTCTCTCCCGAAACTGTCTGAGAATTTTAATGGAGGACATGGCACGTATACCGCTTGAACCCGTCCGCGAAAGTGTGAAAAATTGTATTTTTATGTTTGTAAAAATATTTGCAACAACATTATGTTACATGTATTCTATCTGAGAGTAAGAACAAAACAAGAACCTGCGTCGATAGAGGAAGAAGATTGTGAAAGAAACTAACGAGGTGACTTCAGAAAAAAATTGAATACTGTCTGTGTCAATATTTCATTCATAAACGTTGTTTGAAGTTAAGTAGTTGCGACTGTTTAACCATACATTTTTAACGTTTACGTTTTATTTTGTGTATTTTTGTGGTATACAATAAAGTATAATAATAAACATCACTTAACTGTAATCATCATTTATAAACAAACCCCAATGTTATCGATATCTTCATTGCTAAATATTGGTTAAACCGTTAATATCGTTGCGCCATTTTGGCGATATTAAGATGTCTTGAACTTATATCGTGACCCCGATTGCATGATTTCATTTGTTGTTATGCAGATGGTTCAATAACAAACATAACGGATTTTCTTAAGTAAACAAGATAAGTATTGTAAATATTTCGTAGTAGGTGCCGAAATCAATTTCGCGCTTTGAAAATGATTACAGTGTTGACAAATAAAGCCTCAATTTGTATTGATAAAGCCCGTAAATGTTTTGTATTTATCACAAATCATGATCCTTTTATCCGCTTAAAGATCCAATAAGACATCTGGATGAACCTACAGCCAAGAGATTTCAAATCTTAATCTCTGAATATCCACCGCATCGCCTTACGTTTCTGCAACTGTAAATCTATTTATAACCTATCTGCTTGATCGCTTATCCCATAAGTGGTGATATCTAGCTGTACTTAATTACGTTTTGATGTCAAATAATTAATGCTGTGCGAATTAGAATAACGCGTTGGTGACATATCGCACATGTACGTCGCCCTCATTGTTTGGAGCCAGCTATTGTTCGCAATTCTTGGAAATTGGAGCATTTTGTATCATTCTTGTGACGCTTTTGTCCTTTGAGCTTCGGTGTGGGTATAAAGATCATGATTTACATATTTGTGGTTAGTTTCGCGGTAATCGATGTAGGTGCTGGTAATTACGGGTTTTGAGTCGTAATTATTGTAATGTAATGACTGTTAACTTTATATCTGCTTTTGTATTTATGTCTTTAACAATGGTTGCCACCGGCCACGTCAGTTGATGTGGTGTTCTCTACTGAAATACGCAATTGTGTGACATTATTGTTTGGTATTTTCCTTTCACTGGGAAAGTATTTTTAATCTCAACCGACTGGTTGAAATCAGTTCATTGTCCTTCTTTGTTGATGTTGCTCTCGTCATGTAATATTAAGACAACAAGGTTTAAATAACATCTTATCGCATTCAGATATCGTCGGATTTGTAAATATTATGACGTTATACTTATTTTTTATTGGTTTGTTTCAGGTAACGTTTGTTTGTATGCGGAAGAACAGTTTGGTTTAAAAAAACAGTAATGGACCTGGTGAGGTTACTTGGGGGACACCGGATGGTATATCTTATTTAAATAACAATAATTGAACCTTTGTCTACTTCCGGATTTTGCGATGCGTGATTTCTCGTGCTGCACATTTAAATAACAATGAAGCCTATGACAGGGAAACGCAAACCTAATCCGATCCCAATCTAAATTTCTATTAGCATAGCTAATCAAATTCTAAATTGGGTTCAAAAAGCAACACTGGCATACAAATCCCGACCTAATTTCGTGCAGAACCACTTATTCTCACCCATAACACGTTTCCGTCCAATTCGTATCGTAGCAACAAGTGACGGATTTCACTTTCGCGTTTGCCGGGGTCGGTGAACTGGCTATGTTTGCCCTACCGGCTTGGAAAACCAAAGTTAATTACTTGCTAAAATGTCAAGCAAACAATGTTGTGGCCTCTATTACAAAGGTATACGGTCCAGAATGAACGTGGTTTTGGATATCTAAGAGCATTACTAATGCTGGTAGAAGGCCACCGTCCAGCCATTTACCTAATCACGTAAGCCAACTGATAGTGGGATGGTGGTAGATGATAGTATTATTAGGGTTGGCCTTTCAGGCGATCTACTATTTTATGCTAATAGCAGTAATAATCTAGTATTTGCCAATCAAGTCGTTGGTTAGAAAATGTTCGCAGATAACCATCAGTTTCATTAATAAAATTCAGGTTATTGCTAAAATACTGTAACCAATTCTACTGAACAACAAAATTATTCAGATGTGCAATCTACATGTTCTCGCAAAATACAGGTTTACTGTATGCTATTATCGCAACAAATAATGTATATATTTTTTTGAACAAACAAAAATTACCTTTGACTTTAGAAAGATCGGTTATTTATTGAGGAAACATCGGCTGAGTGGACAGTAAATTTGCTACTCAGGAAACAATTTTGGTGGGGTGGGGAGCCTTCCCACGTTATTGTTATATTTCTCTTAATACTCTTTTGTCCACTCGAGTCCCCCACCAGTTCTTTCGCCAAATCAATAAAGCTTTTAACGCTAATGGTCGTCTCCGCCGATGTTTACGAATTAACCAACCTCAAATTGTTGACGGCTTTCTGAGATTATTTTACTTTTCACGCCATGAGCATGTATTTTTTTTGTCGACATTTAACTCCGCGTCTTTAAAATGTTCAGTAGATATTACATTGTAAGTGTTTTCATAAATGTTGAGAAACACTTTTTTAGGAATACTTTGTGGTCCGTCTGATTAAGAAGCAATTTGTAATCTTTTGAACATTTCAATTTGTTGCTTGGTTTGTAGCATAATTGGTCTTTTAAAAATAATGAATTAGTAATTCAAGTAGTTCAACCTCATTAAAAGAAGTTCTCAATATTATCTTGGCTTTATGTGGTTCATCTTTCGCATACTAATGCGCAGTTTTCTGTTTTATCCATTTCGAGAATTTATAAAGCTGTATATTTTATGTCACTTGTTTGTCATTTGTGAAACTTGACTAAGAGATTGTTTAAATATATTCGTTGTCCAAGTCTTATCTAAGTGTGATATTGAAGTTACGTGTACATGAACTTAGCACTCACTTGTAACAAAATATTACCCAGAACTTATAACAAAATATTACAAAGAAGCATCACCTTCAATAACATAGGTAAATCATAGCCTGTCTTCACACTTCACTGCGAAGCTTCCATATCTTAACTCCAAAAACCAATCGAGTTTGCCAAGCGGTTTCAAACTTGCTACTTCAAAGTTCTGACCATCTCATTGAATCTATATTATCATTCTCAAGTTGCTCGGTACGTGAGTTGGGATTTATTGTTTTTTTGTTCAACAAAAGATGATGATATTATTAAAAAAAGTCAATATGCAACTGCCGCCTCCGTTCAGCGCCAAAACATTATTTTTGTTTTTGTATTCAAGACTACATTAACCGTTTTAGGTATTAAGTCGTGTTCAGAGTCAGTTTATTACACTAATATAATAATTATTACGTATTTGTTGGTCGTTCTTTATGTTAATTGCTTTATCATACGTCATGTGTGAACAACTGT
This sequence comes from Eremobia ochroleuca, assembly GCA_949629135.1. Classification (NCBI taxonomy): domain Eukaryota; kingdom Metazoa; phylum Arthropoda; class Insecta; order Lepidoptera; family Noctuidae; genus Eremobia; species Eremobia ochroleuca. Next base: position 15,432,660 of record OX451403.1, on the reverse strand, counting down.
TTATTGCTTTCATGTAACTGGAAAAATTATTGTTTCGACTTGTTTTCGTTAATTAACTAGGACTTTTTACTAAAGTTCTCACATAGCTACAGTTTTCGTTTAATATTTAAATTAATTTTTGACAAAGGCTTTTGATAGATTTAGGTCAGCTTCGTCAAAGCAGTTAGTCGTTTTTCCAGACTATTAAAGCGCTTTTTAGTCTGATTGAAGGCTAGGGCTTGGTCTAGCTAGCACGTTCATCAATAAAGTGTTGGTAACCTATTAACCTACCTAACCTAACCTATTCTGAAGTTATTCTATCATTATGAACATTTTTTTAGCCCATCGGTATTTTTTCTTCATCTCACCAATTTCTCCATCGTGGTCTCATCCTAATCAGCCTACAATGTTCCCACTGCTGGGACACAGGCCTTATCTCGGTGAGAGGGAGTGGGTAGTAATCCACCACGCGGGCCCAGTTAGGGTTGGTAGATGTCACATGTCCTCGAATTTTTGGTTCTAGGACATGCTAGTTTCCTCACGATGTTTTCCTTCACCGCCTTGAGAGCAGTGGTGATGAAATAATTTACACAAAGTAAAGGGCCTGGCTGGGTTCGAACCTACGACCTACAACTGGTAAGTCGCGTCCGTTACTACTGGGCCACCACTGCTCTCTCAATGGTCTCATAGTTACTGCCAAAAATATTTCTCTAATTTTTTAAAACTTGTTTGTGGTAATCCATCACGAGATTACTTTGAGATTTAATTTATTAAGTAATTAAGGTACAACTCAACCGACAAAAACGTGCCTATATCGTGGAAAAATACATAAATGTCTTTTGTGTGTACTTTAATGATACTTGTCACTAATGTGCTTGTGTAAATAATTATGATGGGCCTTGCCATAAATACGAACAGGTATATTTTGAAAAGACAGAGAATAGCCCAGAAACGCGATTATTGACAATTTGAAACAGGCCCTGTGAAGTAGAAAAAACCCATCAGGGATCCGAAGTCAATCAGAAATCAATCTGGTCGGCCAACGTTCGTAGACACATAGACACGATAAAAAACAGAAGTTAGAAATAAAAACAAAAACATGATCCAATGAACTTGAAACTAGAAATCGATGCACTGATTTCAATATTCAAATCATACAAGCTGGCATAGCAAAGAAAGTGGAAAGAGAAACTGATTTGAATACTTTGGACTATGAAAAATTCTAATTCAGTCTTTTAGTTATGTATTTAAAAACAAATAATTACCACAATGACCTTCACCCAGTAAGGTGTTGCAAATTTCATGTTTCGGAGCGTTTTTAGTGAGTCTTGCTTCTTTTAGCTGCAATTGTTGTTCAGACAGTTTTATTACCTAATGTTGATAAAGTAAACTGAGGCAAATGCAAACTAAATTTAAGTTTTGAATAGACTATAGAGCGTTTCTATGCTCTTGGAAGATATTTCGCCACTATAGATAGACCGCTAAGCTTAAAATAGAGTTCCCAATATAGCTACACCTAAACAGGTTTTCTTAATATCTATACTAATAATAAAGTATTGTTTGAGCGCGCTAATCTCTGAAGTTATCTATAGGATTCGAAAATTTTTTTTTGCATTTGTTGCCTTAATTCTTGAGGAAGGTTATAGGCAACCTATTATAGAAAATCTGAAAGAACACTAAGGGAAAACGAAGTATTATAAAAGCACAGGAGGGTGGTACGGGGAACAAGAAAATTCACGCACAAAAAGTCGCGGGCAGCTAGTAGATAAAACATAAAACCTGAGTAATCGGTGATTACTAACAAAATCATAAAGTTTCTTCTATAGTCATTAAGTCGAAAATATAGGATATCGAGGTCGTATGAGCACAAAAGTTAATATACATTTTTGTGCGGTTACAATAAATTAATGGGTTACGTTGAAGAAATATCGGGTAAGTGCGTGATAGAATTACACCTTTTCCACAATTTATTATTCGACGAGTTGTTGTTCGTTTGATCCGAAAATGGGGCGAATAATTCGGAAAGCTTTGATAGAGCAAAAACAAATTTTATTAAGTTTTTCCTTCCGGGTGCCAATGAACCCACTTGAAAACGATTTGGGTTACGTTGTAAGACTATAAACAATTTCCTTCAAGATTATCCTAGTGTAGCAGGATCATGCTCCCTTAAAATTAAATTGAAATCTCTGATAAAGTGAAGTAACGAACCATGTCAATGAACATTAGGTACTCCTAAAATTGAATATCACTAACCCACATTATCAAGTTACAAGGGTTTCCTTTATAACTAGTCATATCTGCTCTTTCGAAATAATTATGAAATTGAATGAAGTACCAGGACTAAAATATAGAACTTTTAATCACAACTGATTTTGGTAAATATCAGAAAGTTGGAAGGTTGGAGAAGTGTAACGGTTCAGGAAATATCTAAAAATAGGAACTATTGCTAAATCTGAATATTATGTATACAAACGCAATGGTTTATAAAGCATTATGGATTCATTCACACAGAATTTGCAAATGAGACCTGTATTCTTCAACATTTTTTTCCACTCGGTCAGACCCTCGGGCGAAATCACTAAATCTTTCTAAAATGTAGTTATGATCAACCTCACCGTTAGTACTGCAGCTGCAGGTCGTTTACCGGAGGCGCCGAATACCGGTCGGTGTTTTAGGACACATTCGTCATCATGATCCTTGAACTTGTGGCACACTTTGAGGTGAGCGTGTCCGAAGTTTGGCGTGCTGCTCGGTACATAGTTCAGTTACGCACCGTACGGTTAGGTAGCTGTTAGTGTGTTGGGGCGCCATTCATGGTTCTCGTGTTTGGGAGTTGTAGTTTTTGGCAATGCTATTCTTTTGTTTAGTTGTTGGTGTTTGGTTAGGCTTTGGTATGACTGTCACTTTATTGCCCCCAATATTGTTTATTCGAAATAATTTACCAACTAAGTCAGTCATATTGTCTATAATATTATTGTTAAATTTTATTAAATTGTCGGCTATCTGTTAGGTTAACAATGTCGCAGTCGGTTGCTATAATTCGTTCAATGGCTTTAACAAACTGGAATAGGAACAAATATGTATAGAGATAACAACTTACATATTATTAGAACGACTGTTTAATCAATTACTGCATGTCAACATCCTTTAACATATAATATATCAAAACAAATACAGTTAAATGTTACGCAGACGTACTTACCCAGTGCATGATAACACGAATTGATTACTTCAATACGCAATTACGGATATCACTTGTTTCTGTTAAAAATATAAGAACATTTTCTAAACTCGTCAGTACATTTGGAGTGGAAGTGAATCGTCGAGGTAACCGATATCTCCCCACAAAATCATTGGGCTGAGCAAAATTCAATTGAAGAGAGCGCTTTCGAATGTTTGTGGTAACCGGCAAAATTAGCGAATCGTCTATCTGCTGATTGGTGTAGCTACAGACTATGGAAATTTGGATTTTACCCGTCGGTTGGCTTGATCGACTAGGCATGTTATTTTGAGCTGTATGATCTAGATCCAAAGTTGAATTTTACTCTCTAAAGTCAGCCGTCGTAACAATGAAGCCTTACATAGTATCTTTGAAAAAAAAAAAACGTTTGAGCCAAAAGCAAATCAGAACGTTTGAATTTTCACCAAATTTAAAAGTAATTTGTATTTAGGTACTTACAAAGTAAGCTCAAATTGATGGTTAGCGACAAAATACTGAATTTTATTTCAGAGGTCGTTCGCTTTTACCTTAACTTTATTATTATTGAAAACATTTTTCGAATTTCGTTCCGTCATTTTGAGGTAAAACGCTACGAACGATTTTTTATTCCTACGTTTATTTTATTTAATAATTCATCTCTTTTGGTTCTGGAAAATGTTAGGGAGACTCGGATCGTTTTGCCCTTAAGGGCTATAATGCTATATCGATTCCCTTGTGAACCTTTGTTCCAAACTGTACGTTTTTCTTCTATCCATAGCAGCAAAGTTGTAAGATTTAAAAACCTGTTGGTATTTCTGGATTTATATCATTGTGAACGTATACTTCTGTTGTTATGCTAATAGAATGGTGCAAATTAGTCGTGAAGTAACTAGAATTTACATGAACGTGCTATAACTACGAAAGTTGAGGAAGTAGTGGTAATATCTAGTCATGTGAGTGATCACTCCATTTGGCAATACCTGTCGAAAGTCGCAATTCTTTCAGCTATTCCGGAATTCTGCAAGGGTCTTGACGCCAAGACGTGTCATGCATCCAAATGCCATTGTTTTGACATCCTGCACGTTTCAATAATGCATAGGTGCTTTATATGTCAACGAATGAGAATGTCATGAATTATTACTTCTGCCTGACCTGCCGTGTCCTCTAAAACAATGTGCTTAAGCTTTTAGCGAAAATTGCTTGTAACATTATACACTTCGGTACCAAGACACTACTCGCACCATCTTGTCTACATTTTACATACTACGAGTATAATAGCTTTTATAACAACACCTGTGATTTCCTTCTCATTTCCTAAAACAATAACTATTAAATATTGTTTCCTTATTACATCGCTTTGTCTAGATGGTAAACATGAATATTTATAAGTGAGGAATCAAACAATTATTTTAATTTGATGATTGATTGGTCTATTAATGATCTTCCGGTGATTTTTCACTTTATTTAGCTTATAATAATATGATTTTAACTTATGTGATGTCTTCATATTTGACTATTTCAAACATTGACCCCGAGTTGTGCTATTACACATATGTATTTCGTTTTCGGTTATCAGCTAAATTATCACAAAAGGGTGTCCTAATTTAGCCAAGATCGATTGAAAGGATTTTGACAGCCCCTTTTCTGTAAACGAAATGGTCTGTTTTCGACAATGACGAGGGGTCTTCGCCTCTAGCGGCTATAATGAATGTGTTGCACGCAGGATAGAGTATCAAACACAGCAATATCTAAACTCGTAATTATTATAGAAGGAGTGGTCTTCCCACACGAGTATTATTAATTCACTAATTTCTCTCTGCCAAGGGATGCAACGTGCGCCGCGCGATAAGTAATTGACGTAATAAGTTTTACTTTTCTCGCTTGGATAGTTTGTAATATGATTTGTGCAATACATTTATTATTCTTACCAAGAATTATATTACCATTTTATTTAAGTAATTTTTTTTTTAAAGTAGGTATCTTCTGCCCGCGACTTTGTTCGCGAGGAAGTCGTAAGTCGTATTTCCCGCCCGCGCTATTACTTCGTTTTCGTTTAGCGTTTTTCTGACTTTTTTTTCGTAGCGTGATGTTAAATAACCTATAATCTTCCTCAAGAAAAGGGCTAATAAATGCAAAACGCATTTTCAAATGCAAATCCGACTGGCAGTTCTAGAGATTAGCGCGTTCAAACAAACCAACAACCTCTTCAGCTTTATTATATTAGTATTAGGTTTGCTCTTTCTACTTCTTCTCTAGAATTGGCGCGAACTATGTATATGAGAAACAGTTTTACATTATTTCATGATTGATAAAAATCTAGTGGGATTCTAATACATGTAGCTTCCAACTTGAGCAACTACTAACCCTTCGACGCCTCTCAAGATGCACGAATTCTCATTAAGCATACTACAATGCTCACTGCCCATTGTCGACACAATTTCTGATGTAACATTTGGTATTCAAAGTATCCCACGGTTCCTTTGTGTTCTGCCCTTGGAACGTCGATCGGTTACTTGGATTAACAGAGCGGGACCCGGCCCGGTTCCCGGTTACGTTACTTTGTGAACAACAATGTCATTTCATTTCAATTTCGTTACTTTCCCCTCTTCGGAGTTAAGTGTTTTGTTCCGACATGTTTTGTTAATGTCATTTCAGTTTTTGTGTGGAACATCAGCGTCGCTATCTATACCATCTTTTATTGTTCCTTATGTTTCTTGCTGGCTCTTGTGTTATACGTGAAGAAACTACTTGCTTCTTCTTCTTGCTGATCATAGACCTCTTTGTGGGTGTAAAACACTCCATTCTCAGCATCACCAAATCTCCCCTCTTTAATAGACGTGTTTAGATTGGGTCCTACATCTACTATCAATATTCTAACTTTTATTTCATCCCTCACAGCTTGGTAGACAAGCTGTTAATATTTTCCGCATACAATCTCTGCACCCAACATATATAATTCCTGGAATGCTGGATTTGCGCGTTTGTCACTAAAAGACGGTCGTAACTCTTTCGAGAAGTGATCTGATTTCGGAGAGCTTTCATAGATCATATTTTTCGCACTGAGCCGATTTTAAGTTTAAGTTTAATAAGACTGGTTTTTGTTTTGGTTGTCATTTGTCTCAAGTAATAATCAACTTATGAGCCCGCCTTATCTAACCACGGGTTTGCCACATTTTGATTCGAATGAGCATGAACCGAATCAGTATTGCCCGCATATATGTATTTGAGTGAAATTGCGCAGTTGTATCCACTTACATAGTAATGGTGTATTGTCAGCTTGATTGATTGACGAGAGGTGTAGAAACATCCCGTAAACAGACATGAATCAGTTACGGTATGTTCGTTCTATGCAGATGTTGTTTACTACGGTGTTAATGAATATTCATGTTAATGTATGGCACTGGAATACAGATTGTTTCAGCCTTTCATAGTTTGGCACCAACTGTGAATAGCATAACATAATCAAGACAGAATAGTAAAGCAGACCAAAAAATGCATGTATTCTGTTGTAACATATAGGTAACACTGTCATGTCTTTAGCCATCTTCCTTATGTTCCAAATGATGTTTCAATAAAAACCTATTTAGAAGTTTTTTTGGAGTTTTATTTGCCTCATCGAACAAATAATTCCAAAGAAAAAAGTATTTATTGAATTTTTCGGTTCAAACTCAGAACTTCCCTCAAAAATAAGTTCAACTTCCGATTTGGTAATTACATCAATACCTGGTAGAAGATTCGGAAAAAGTTTTACCAAATTGAATTCGTGTTCGAAAAATGATTTGGAAACCCCTCTTTTACGGAAGAGAATATTATTTTTATTTGGCTTGGCTTCTATTCATATAAATATGTACTAGCGACACGACTCACCCCTGCTTCGCACGGTTTTTACGACTCTATAAAACACTGAGATTTTTTTATTATGTGTAAGTTAAATATTTAATACATATAAACCTTCTGGAACAAATTCTCTAAATGCTGGCGAAGTTGAATACTGCATCGAAATCCGTTTCGTAGTTTAGAAGAACAACGTGGTCACACGCCGGACACGAAAAGTGACATTAATTATTAGATATAGATGTAGGTATGAAAGATATATCAGCCAATCTATTCTATAAAAACACCGTGAAAGCTTTAGGTGAAGTGAGCTGTCACCTGATGCTAAGAATTGACACTTGACAGCTCACTTTACCTAAGTTTCCACATTGAGATTTTTACTGAATAGTTCGGCTGATTTATTTTATTTTTATTTCACGTTTGTCAGGCTCTGCCTAATTATTAGTCTCACCTGAAATGGTGTTTCCTGTGTGTTTTCGCGTTCGAGCTAATTGGACGTGGGTGATAATTCGAGTTGTCACCACTTACCTTTGTTTACCTCCAAAGGCTCCAATTAATTGAATTAAAATGATGATTTATGACTTGTTATTGGTAACGAAGATGCATGGGCGTCGCTGATTGAATTACCTATTCGTTTAATGCCACTGTTATTCTTTGAACCTTATCAACATGCCAGGCGAATTCTATATTATGCATCTAATACCGATCTCCAGCCCTATTTGCAGACTACTGACAAAATTCGTGCCATGTAATTACCAGATTATTACTGTCCCACGGCAGGGCAAAGGCCTCTTTTCATACAGAGAAGGCATGAGCATTGATCACCACGCTTGCTCAAGACGGGTTGGCGATTTCAGCCTTTTTTTGGGTGGGAAATTATCAAATAAATTCGGGAGGGTGTGTCAGACTTTTACTGAATAAAACTCACCCGTGTTCCTTCAGTTGCCTATGCCAAAGGCCACGGTAACACAACGCGCCGTCGACCCGGGCCTGGTCCTTACCGGACGGCGAACTGCCACCGTATTGCTCCACCGTGTCCTCCAGGCGATCCACACAATGGTGACACCCGGGCGTTTCCTCCCGGCTTATACGCAACAGGAACCTCCCGAAGCAGCCGTGTCCGGTGAGGACCTGCGTCAGGCGGAAGGTCAGGACACCGTGGCGCCTCTCTACCCACTCCTCAAAGAGAGGACTTATCGCCGCAATCGTTGGCGTGCATTTTTTTTTCTTTTTTTCAATACGTCCACTGCTTGACATGGCCCTCCCCTAACTAAGCAACGCCACTTCGACCGGTTCTGTGCTTTTATTTCAATCTTACATCAACCAGTAGTTCAGGTCCCCCCACGAAAACATCGCGATGTCCTTCGCTGATGTCAGTATAAATTCGTTGCATATTCGACCTCAAATCGTAGGATTTGAATTCGAATATGGAACGAATTTGGGCTGTAGAACCAAGCAATCGATCGATCAAAACTTAACATGCGCCACGCACAGAGGAAACATACATATGTAACTCCATATCTCGTAATTATCTAATCAACAAGTTTTAATCGCTTTCTTATTTTATCGCCATATAAAAGTAAGCTCTCAGAACATAATCAATAAAATCAATTAGGTTAATTTGATTGTGCAACAGTGTCGGTATTGCAGTCTCGGCCGTTATCTCTGGCACGTGGCGACCGCCGTGCTTTTTATTATTCACCATGTTTTATGGGCTTTTATTGTAATTAAACGGTGCTATGGTAGAAAGCAATTCATTCAGTTTATTTTGATTCAATTTATGTTCGGTTTTATTCGTGTTGGGTTCGATTTTATTTGTTGGATGATGTGATTTAGTGTGATCATACTAACAAGTCAATCACTAGAACCGTGATTGAATTGTTAGTATGATGGTATTATATTTTTAGGGTTCCGTACCCAAAGGGTAAAAAGGAATCCTATTACTCCCGCTCCGCTGTCCGTCCGTCCGTGTCTGTCACCAGGCTCTCATGAACCGTGACAGTTGAAATTTTCACAGATGATGTATTTCTGTTGCCGCTATAACAGCAAACACTAAAAAACAATAAAATAAATATTTAAGGGAGCTCCCATACAACAGACATGATTTTTTTTTTGCCGTTTTTATAGATAATGGCACGGAACCCTTCGTGCGCGAATCCGACTCTCGCTTGCCCGGTTTTTTAATGATTTTAGAGTTGAGGTCATATAGGTATTTGCAGAGTAACTGATTTTTTGACTTGCTCCATCATTATTCAAGTTTCATAATATTGCTACAAGCTTGACCTTCATTTTGTGTAATAAAACTATCTAGACTCCACAGCATAATCAGTCCCACTGCTGGGACACAGGCCTCCAGTCTGTAAGAGGGAGTGCGCCGAGTTATTATTAATCGTCGTAATTATTAATGATCGTTATTATTAATCACCCACAACCATATCCCTGTCATCACACCGTGTGAAAACCGAACAACAAATTGCCGTCGCATCCATAAATTGCATAACGATGCGCTAGTTGGTATTGTCCGGTCGGTAGTAGGTACCTAGTGTACTAGGTGACTCACGTGCACAATTTTCTAGCCCTAAAATAGCGGCACAATTGCGAGGGGTCGTGAGTAACCGGCTCGGCATCTCAACCGCCTGTTTGCAGCTTTTTATTGTTAGAGCACGTCCTTTGCATAGACATGGGTGTTTCCAGGATGGTTTAGGGATGTCGGAAGTGTAAAAAAGTATCGATATTGCCTTCGATATATTTCAAAAATAATATTGATATATATGGCAAAATTTTATAAGAATACTAGCGACCCGCCCCGGCTTCGCACGGCTGCAATGGAGAAACACTGATAATTTTAGAGCCATTATTTCTCGTAAAAAGTATAGGATAAAAAATGGTTATTGTGGGTTATCCCTAAGAGATAGACATATACCATCGCGGACTTTTTTGTAGACCTTTTTAAGGTGTACAATACTGTAGTACATTATTTTGATCTATCTCGACGGGTTCAGCCAGCGTTTGCAATGTAAGCGTAAAAAATGTGTTTATTTACGACATTACATTAGAAACCTCTAAAATTACCAGTGTTTCTCTACTATATTATGCATGTATTATACATATAAACCTTCCTCTTGAATCACTCTATCTATTAAAAAAAACCGCATCAAAATCCGTTGCGCAGTTTTAAAGATCTAAGCATATATAGGGACAGACAGACAGGGAAGCGACTTTGTTTTATACTATGTAGTGACGTTGTTTGTAACGATTTCAAAATTTTTCAATAGTTGAATAAGTATAGCGATACAAATGTGACTTATTGCATTGTTCGTTCGCCGTGTGATATGGTTCCGAAAAGCAATTGGAATTTTAAATCTTATAAGTATTTTTATAGACAGCGATAATGGCGACGATTCCCTTGTTCACATACTAAACTAAATTTAAGTTCAGTGCATCTTTTCTTTTCGGTATTCCCAATAAGATATATCATGAAGAGTTAACATACTTTGCCGCTGCATCCGTGCAGTCAACTCCGTTTGAAAATCATGTTTCAGTATCGTGGCTGCGGCTGTCGTGAAAATCATGTTTCAGTGTTATAACCGGCGCGTTGACACATGTTCAATGTTATCCACTTTTGGCCGACAGTAATCCAACCTGGACTCAAGCCAGACAACCTACTAAGTCAGTCTGAAAACTTTGCTCCTGTAAAAAGCAGCCCAAAACATATCTAGAACTGTAGTCATCATAAATATTCTAAAATATTTTTCTTGTTTGAAGTTCGCAATCTTTCGCTATTGTTATTCAACTCTTGGAAAATGGCAAAAGTTATAGATTCGCTAAGTTTGTTCAATGTGACATTTACCTGTAACGATGTTAGCAGTTTAGCGAGTTTATTCGCTAGATTAAATTAAATCAACTCCATTGGAGTGAACGATGTAACTGTTAGTTATATATCTATATCTATAATATCTACCTACACATATTATAAATTAAAATCGCGTTTTGTATCTGTGTGACCTCGTTATTCTTCTTACCTTCGCAACGGATTTTGATGCAGATTTTACCATCATTTTGAGAATTTATTCCGGATTTTTTTTGTGTAAAATATATTAACATAAAATTTACATATAATAAAAAAATCTCGATGTTTTGTCTAGTCGTAAAACAGTGTGAAGCAGGGACGGCTCACTAGTTTAATCTAAAAGTATTTAGTTTCGCTAGACTGCGCTGAAATCAAATAACGCTTAATTTTCTCTTGTGCTAAAACCAAAATGTAATGAAATAGAAAGAAGAAAAGAAAAGAAAGAAAGAAAATACGTTTAATGCAATAACTTTATCCATATAATCCTTGAAGTTAAACCAGTGATCCATTAGGTTCTTATCAGACAGCTCCCATCCTACATACAGCACTCCCGGCCGACACAGCCACTTGTGATATCAAAGACATTACAGATACCGGAATAGTTCGCTTGCCCCAGTTTATTTGATTTCCTATGTGATGACTGCCGTGGGAACTGAACTGGTGCAGTTCAGTGGGTTGCTATTATCAAAGGCGGTTTCGATATTAATGATTGATTCGAATTGTTAATGTTTAATGCATTTGTTGATTTAATTGTTTGTCTTGTTTCAGGTAATGATTGCTTCATAGGAGCCATATTGCCGTTTACTGGTCAAGGTTTTATTTCAGTTTGAACTTCACATTACCTACACAAAGTTTAGTGCACATTAATTTGGTCATATGTTAGCTTTAAAGCATCGTAATTTATACTAGTCCTGACTCTAATGTGATTACTTTTGCAATCCCCACAGTCATGTCCATTTGATAATATCTGCAGTCCTCTGCCTACGCATTTCAAATGGGCGCTGTAAGTGGGCGATTCGCTTATTTTTCTTCTTTTTACTAGAGAGCCCAGACGTGGTCCTCTTGCAGACCTTCGTAGTTTATTGACCTGACATCTGCGCCGCATGCACTCTATGTAAATCCATATTTGTCTTGAATATGTTATTGAATTTACTGTATGGTTCTTTTCTACAAAGTTAGTTTTATTGCTCAAGTTCCATTGGTGTTCTACACGGAGAGAAAAATCTTAGAAAAATGACTGTGCCGTCTCATAATCTGAGTGCATTTGAGTGGTAATGGAAAAATTACCATGATAGCACAGTAAAAATTCTTATGCTCTGCAGTAAAATTTATTGGACAAATAGTGAATTTTTCCCAATCTCACTCAGAAAATTTTCTGTACATGTCACTTGCACTCACTTTACAGTGCCGAGCACAGTAATTTTTCTAAGAATTTTCTCTCCGTGTAATTTTATCCTTTTCTGTATTCGGGTGTCTTTCTTCCATTACATGATCGGTAATATTCTGAGTCATCCGAGCATTAACTCTTCCAGCAGCTATTGCGTAAAAATTGACATGCAATAGACCACCTTCAGCTTACATTATGCATTATCTGCCCATCCGTGAGTCAGTAACTCATGCGTTCGAAGTCGCTGGCTCCGTATCGCATATCTGACAATTGTACACATCGCATTCAATAGCTTTAAAGTGCTCGATTGAATGTGAATGAGGTAAGATACGGTGTCGGTGAACTTAGGGCTATGTCAATTGGAGCCAATTGATTCATCTCTTCTATTGATAGCGACTTATGATTGATTGACCCTAACTCGCATTCCTTTGTAACCACATCGATGGTATTGTTAATCGAGTGAGAGTTCTCAAGAATCGCTTCATATTCTAGTTTAGCAAGTTAAATTGGCCTAAATAATTTCCAAAGTTCTATGAATATTAATGCATTTTAATATAATACTTGGTCTTGAAACGGGTCTGACTATAAATAGAGGCCGTTATAGGAAGAAATATGAGTAGGTATTGGCAAAGCACTTAGTGAAAGTTGGTTTTTGTTTGTTTTGCGAATCCTTAACGTACGTAACTTCTGATATCATTTTTCAAGTTTCTTTCACTTTCGAAAACACTATCTCTTTTTAACACTTATTCTTAAAAGCTTCTTTTAGCGATGACATATATCACCATATTTACGCAGCACAACAACGCAAATAATCCTTTTAAAATGCACCAATTACAAAGCTAGCTAATTAATGTTACTGAAATGCAAGTTAACGATATACGGAGAAATAAAACTCAGTCATTAGTGAGTCACCGTCTTCTATCGATATCAGATCGATCGTTGTTATCACGACGTAATTCACCCACTATGAATGAGTTGTCATATTCCGCCTAGCCTTTTCCAAACTATGTTGGGGTCCGCTTCCAGTCTCACCGCATGCAGCTGAATACCAGTATTTTACATGAAGCGACTGCCTATCTGACCTCCACAACCCAGTTACTGGGTAATACGATACACCTAGGTAAGACTGGTTGTCAGACTTTCGGGCTACTGACGACCCGTAATGACTGTTTGATTTTACTTTATTCTAACACTTTTGGACACGTCAGTACGAGGATTGGTCAAGCGTGAACTTCACAAATAATTTAATTTTATATTTTGGGGACGTTGGGAATTAATGTATGAAAAATCATTTTGGGGAACTTGGGGAGATAGGGCATCACCCGATTGAATTATGGCCGCGGTAATGCACTAGCAGTAAGTAATGGAGAGGCTCACAGTAATTTATCATCGCATCGTAAAGGCTCGTGTACTTTATTATTAACCCACACCACATGAGGCAGATTGCCAGATTAAAAAATAGTGAATGTTGATGTAATTTTCGAATAGCGTTAATATACTTTAAACATTTTTTCAAATATTGGCGTCGTTTTTAATTCTGTCTGTCATCTTGCTTTTAGTTTTTTATGTCATAAATATAGTTGAAAGATTTATTTGAAACAAACAGCTTTGTTAAAATTTCTATTATCGACAGGCGACGCCACGGCTTATATTGATTAAATATTTGTAGACGTAGCATTAAGAGGGTTTATCCCTTAGAGCCATGTTGGAGATTCAAAATTGATGATTTCCGACGGACAATAAAACCATAATGCGTTTAATTTATAGATGAGATATTGACGTCATATTATTGGGAATATTATAATCTAGTGCATGGCTGAAAAACATTTTCAATTTTTCGTATAGTTTTCTCATCAGAACCGTTTTTATGCAAGCCTTTTTTCAAACTAGCGATCGACGGTCTAAGCAGATGCGAGATATTAGTAAAACCGTATACGACAAACTTATAACAACATTACTTTATAAAAAATAATAACATTTATTAGTGCATGGCTGAAAAAAAAACACGATTACTGTAAGTTTTCATTCAAGAAAAGTATATTCAAAAGTGTCAATTGTAGCCACTTTTCGAGATATTAAACGTGTTAGTTTAGGATGAAATCTCAAATATTTATATTTTCTTTTAGACCTAGTAAATTAAGACATTTATGTTCTAAAACATGGTTTAAATTTTTTTTTGATAACTTATATGTTTATTTTACTATGAATTATTTAGTATTGCTAGAGCGGCGCGCTGAGCGGTGGCGTGAATCCGCGCCGATTATATAGCAATACTAAATAATTCATAGTAAAATAAACATATAAGTTATTAAAAAAATATTTGAACCATGATTTAGAACATAAATGTCTTAATTTACTAGGTCTAAAAGAAAATATAAATATTTCAGATTTCATCATAAACTAACACGTTTAATATCTCGAAAAGTGGCTACAATTGACACTTTTGAATATACTTTTCTTGAATGAAAACTTACAGTAATCGTGTTTTTTTTTCAGCCATGCACTAATAAATGTTATTATTTTTTATAAAGTAATGTTGTTATAAGTTTGTCGTATACGGTTTTACTAATATCTCGCATCTGCTTAGACCGTCGATCGCTAGTTTGAAAAAAGGCTTGCATAAAAACGGTTCTGATGAGAAAACTATACGAAAAATTGAAAATGTTTTTCAGCCATGCACTAGATTATAAAATTCCCAATAATATGACGTCAATATCTTATCTATAAATTAAACACATTATGGTTTTATTGTCCGTCGGAAATCATCAATTTTGAATCTCCAACATGGCTCTAAGGGATAAACCCTCTTAAAACTTAGTTCAAAAGCTGTTTTAGTATGTAGACGTAGCATTAAAACTTAGTACAAAAGCTGTTTTAGTATTCTATATATTTAGAAATAGCTTCCAACAAAATTAAATTATTTAGTCTGGACAATTCTATTTGCTTTCATAAAACAGGTCGCCATTTCTTTTCTTTATTTCAAACATTTTCATTAAATAAATGTGACGTTCCTGCTAAAATGGCAAAGAAAGCGTTTTTTACTAACCGGTTTCAAAAAAGGAGGAGGTTCTCATTTCGGATGTTATTTTTTGTTAATGTATGTTCGGGCATAACTCCGTCATATATCGAGGGATTTGCAAAATTCTTTTTTTAATAGATTAAAGTTTGCATCAGGGGTGGTCCCATATAAAATTGATTAACTTTGTTTGGGGAGTTTTTGAGTTAGCTTCAATAATACGATTTTTTTCCAATTCGTTAACTGATGATGTGCTAAGGCATGCGCGCTTTCTGTTATTTCAAAATGAAAGCTTTATACCACAAATAAACAATGTATTTTCGATCCAATAGTTTAACTATCCTAGTTGACTAGACGTCTATTAAAATCAATCTCGAAAATAATGTTTTGCGGATGTAGAGAAACAAAAGTTGCCTAAAATCATCATAAAAGCTTTTTGCAATTCAAAACCAAGGGTCTTGTCGAAAAAAAAAATTCTGACGTAATCCTAATATTGACTGTAAACCTAATTAATTGCGTCAGGCTATGTAATGGATAATGAGATGTTCCCTTGCGGGTAAAAATACATTAGTCTACTCGACTATAAATGACAAAAAAAAAATAATGTGAAAATCACTGACGAGCCTTCCCGAACGGTTTGATTACATTCCAAATTCGCATAAATTTGAATTGATTAGAATGGCGGCGTTCCTTTTTTTATTCGAAGCATGAGTCATTGTGACATTTCGTTTGTCTATTGTTTTATTAAAAAAATGGTGATGGTGGTCAGCTCTTCGACTAGGTACATGTGTGGTGTTACTGGATTCTTTAAACCGACTTAAAAAAAGGGGGTTCTTTACTGTTTGATTTATCATTGTAGTTTGTTTATAAGAAAATCAAGACACAAATACTATAATTTGTGTAGCTGTTTATTTGTCTCAGCAAATAAAATACACCTAGTTCCAAAACCCATGCTGCAGTAACGGAATAAAATCGATACTGGCCAGTTAAACGTAGATCCCAATAGTACGTTCAGCGAAATAAAAAATAAAAATATAACATAGCTGTATATTTGGCTTAGTCCTGGATCGCAAACACTGGAAATCATAGGAATAGGCCTTTGCCCATCAGTGGCATGATACAGGCTAAAAGTAACAGCTGCATATAGTCCACCTTAATTTCCAGGGAATAAAACTACATTATTAATTACAAATGACTAAAGAAATACTAAACTTGACACTTATTAGTTCAGCTGAATTAATCAGAGCCATTATTCCTAGTTTATCTAGTCATGTGAATCGGAATGAAAGTCTGGAATTGAAAAAAAAAAAAACTACATATACCTATGATAAGGTCTTTAGATAACTATCCTCCTAAGCTTAGGTCTTCACATTCGACCACCTTCTTATCTGGGTCTATGGTTTAGCAAAGAAGAGAACAAAACCGCTGCTCTTAAAATAATTCCTTACTCGGAACTGTTTCACAGAGAAGAAAAGACTGCTGAATAAATAATTCCCCAGTCCACTAGCTTCACAACCAGCAGCATTTCACTACATAGTATAAAACAAAGTCACTTCCCTGTCTGTCTGTCCCTATATATGCTTAGATCTTTAAAACTTCGCAACGGATTTTGATGCGGTTTTTTTTAATAGATAGAGTGATTCAAGAGGAAGGTTTATATGTATAATACATGCATAATATAGTAGAGAAACACTGATAATTTTAGAGGTTTCGAATGTGATGGCGTAAATAAACACATTTTTTTGCGCTTACATTGTAAACGCTGGCTGAACCATTCGAGATAGATCAAAATAATGTACTACAGTATTGTACACCTTAAAAAGGTCTACAAAAAAGTCCGCGATGGTATATGTCTATCTCTTAGGGATAACCCACAATAACCATTTTGTATCCTATACTTTTTACGAGAAATAATGGCTCTAAAATTATCAGTGTTTCTCCATTGCACCCGGGCGAAGCCGGGGCGGGTCGCTAGTTATCAAAGAAACCCCAATTTGCATACACACAAAACACTTCCAACATCAACAAAGCACGAACATTTTACGAGAACTTCGCCAGTTTCCCGCCCTTTTGCAACGTAGATGCATTTATTTAGCTCTCCATTCAACGGATCCGAGCGTCCATATGACCTGGATTCCCTCAGTTTTCAGCTCATTAAAATTCCTCACATTGTACTAATATCGTGGCTGAGTACACTTGACCGCACAATTGTGCAGGCCGTCCGTCTATTCTCTTGCCGATAATCGGATCCGTTTAGTCTGTTACTACGAGTATGAATGGAGCACGTGGTTCAAAAATTGGGTAGTTGCATGATATTGAATACTATATATTCTAGTAGATAATATATCCACACATGTAATGCAATAATAGAATTCGAAATCAAATTTGAAATCGGTCGAAAAATAAAAAACTTATAACTTATAGAAACTTTGTCTCTCTTTCTCGCAAAACGAAGTTTTGCATGTAATTTATATGGCGATACTGAACTATGACGTCACAATTCAGTATTTCCCTCTCTGTCTAATTGAGTTTTGAACGCTCATATCTTTTCAATTTTTAAAAATATTAAGAATCTGTTTATACCAAGCTATTAGTGAAGTAAAAAAGCTTCAATTTAAATAATAAAAAAAAATTAGTCAACTCGCGGATTGTTGCCTGCCCGTCGATTCTGTAAAAATCTCACCGTGAAATCATAAGTGAAGTGAGCTTGAAGTGAGCAGTGTCAATATTGTTAATCGAAAATGACAGCTAACTTCCCGCTCACTTCACCTAAGTTCTCACGGTGAGATTGTTGACAAGAAGATTTTTGACGATTTTTTGACATTGATTGTCGCTGAGATGAGATTGCTACTAGATTTTCAATGTTTTTAATTACGGGAATAGGCCCTCAGGCGTTGTAGAAAATGCTGTAAAATTGTTTCTTGTGACGTTTCCGTATTATAAATTACTAGTTTTTTCCCGCGGCTTCACTCGCGTTAATTTATAATTTGACAGTTAATTATTTTTGTACTCTGCTGGTTGTTTGGCCACTGCACTCATGGGCTCAGAACGGAACATTATTCTAGGACGCTCCTATGTACAATGTTGTATGACCTTCTATTTGGCGCTAATACGTACAAATTCTGGACATTGGACGCACGCGAACATGCTACATAGCTACATAGCTGGCCCTGGGAAAAACATGGCTTTACCAAATGCACCCCTGCTACCTGCCATGTTTGCGCTTGTCTATAATATTATAGTTAGGAGGATGAAAAACCGATCTACAGCGTGTAACGGACGGAGGGTATCAACCCTGAAGGAGGTGAATGTGCTCATGAAACTCAACAACTTTCCCCAAAGAACATATTATGTAGGTCGAAATATGAAAAAAAAATTTGGCCCTCCCTTACAAAACTGACTACCAGCTGATTGATTTACTATGGGAAGGCCAAATTTTTTTTTCATATTTCGACCTATGTTCTCTGGGGAAAGTTGTTGAGTTTCATGAGCACATTCACCTCCTTCAGGGTTGATACCCCCCTTCCGTTACACGCTGTATAGACACTAGCTAGACTCACAAAAAATATTGAATTAAAAAAAAAAAAACTTAACTAAAGTTTCTAATATAATTCAATAATGATTCTAAAGACACGTGGCGCCACCTATTATCATAATAACTTTATTGTAGTTTTCCTCGGGTACAGAACTTTTTTCGGGATGAAAGGTCCGTTTCTGTACACCTGACAGCGTATACAACGTGTAACGTTAAATGCGCAAAACCTCAGACACCCCAACTGATTTTTAATTCAATTTACCTATTTCAGAGAGAAAATAAGTCATTAAAAAAATTGTAAAGGTTTTATGTGCTCTTTTAGTTTTACTGGCCATTCTGATCGTTTCTTGCGTCTGCGACGACGCTTTACCGAGGGAGGAGTCGTCACCGGGCCGCTGCGCCGCGCTGACCTTGGCTTGCTTGACCTATTAATAAATAGACACGGCAACGTTTTTAATGAAGATTTTTTGAAAATTGTGACCTATATAAAAAATGGTTCAATTAATTTTGCTCGTTATTCTGATCAAACTATTTTCAGGTTTTGCGCATTTAACGTTACACGTTGTATAATGCAAAATTTCAGGATGATCGGTTCAGTGCTTTAGGCGTGAAAAGGTAACAAATAAACAAACTTACTTTCGCATTTACAATATTAGTTACGATGTCTTATTATAATCGACCATTTAGCTCCTAGATTAATGTAATGTTACAGTCAAACTCAATCTCTATTTAACTTTTGTACGAAATTCTCAAAGTTCCCACTTGGCTGACATCTATTTTAATTTCCTGAACAGCAAGCGCTTGATAAGATTAATTTGTTAATGCTGCATTCGTTACTTCCGATGGCTGTCGCCGTAAAGTTCTAATTTCAAACGAGTAACATGTCTAATAAATTAAATGACTAGTTAGTGTCAGATGGAATTTGCAGCAGCTCCAATATCAAGCTAATTTATTACCAGTGACGTACCCACTGCAGTAAATAGTGACGAAATTAAAATACACCATGGTTTACGACTACACTGCACTACTGGATTAAATGCGGCCCGTCACGACAAGGACACTGCAGCCGGAACCAAGGCTGCTGTTAGGTACTATAAACCTTTGTAGCCGTCCCGAGAATGCCATGGTCATTACGATTTATTAAAATAAACACAGATTAGTTTTCCAAAACAAATACTGAAAGTATGCAATTTATATTTCACGGTGTTATTTCAGCCGGTAACTAATATGCGGTATTGCGACGCCGCTACAAGGACACCTGATGGAATGGTAGTTAATTTCTAAACAATTTTGATGGTTATTGAAAGTTAATTGTACTTACTCTTTTCTAAATTAAAGTTACAAATAGTCCTATAGAAAAATTAAGTGAAAAAAAAAATAGGAATTTTTGCGAAGCAGTTTCTATGATGGGTGAGGCCGTGAAAATTAGCACCATTTGTTGCGTGTCTAAATTGTTCTGGTTCATTTCATTAAAAAAAATAACGTGAAATGTATTTTAACTATTTGTATACGATTACCTATTGAATAATCCTGCCTTCCAAAAATAAACCATCTGTTTGACTTATTTAGTTTTGTGAAAAAACAAATTTCTTTTTGAAAAAGCAGTAAATTTTTGGCCAAAATATGCCATTTTTTTCGTATACCTCAGTTGCAACCGTCAATTAAACTTTTTGTTATTGATAATATGAAAAAAACTTTTGATACCCTGGTTGAGTAGATAGTCAACTTTGCAATGAGAGCCATGATTGTTGAAATTGATATAAAAAAAACGTGTTTTATATACGCAAAGTGATGGTCAATTATTTTCACTATTGTGTTACAATATTTTGTGTTATGCATTTTACTACCCAAAGTTTAAAAACGAAAATCGGGAAAAAGTAATTTGAAAATTGCCAAAACTATTGCTTGTCAGCAAGTTAAAAAATTAAAAATCGCCATGTTAGTTGGTCTATGACTCGACGAGAAAGTGGATACATGGTTGATGACACCCGGAAATAAAACTGATTTTCAATAATAAAGTAAGGTAAATATAGTTTCTTTTTAAAAACTTTATATGTAGTCATCGTAGAAAAGTGTACTTTACGTTTATTAGAAGGTAAAATGGTGGAATTGTTTAACATTTAGAAATTATAACCCAAAAACGCAAGAATTGTGTGACAATTGTGTGACTTTTGTGATACTTCCGTGTTATCCGTGATACAAATGTTGTGTTACGTAACACAATTCAATTGTAAAGGCTTATACATAAAGCAAAAATAGACTTTTTACAACATTTACTGTTAATTTAAAAAAAAATGGTTATTTACACGCCGAAAACCAAAAGAAAGGATTATGATTATAGCAATGTTTGTATAAAAATGTATGTAAGTACTGTGTATGAATGTTACCAAAACATGTGCACCAAAACTAATAACCCGATTTTGGCAATTAAGGTTTCAACCGTTAAAATTGTAAAGAGTATCATAGGCTACATCTTATTTGAACGCCTGGCAATATTTTAAAGACCTTTAACCCTTCAACCATCTCTGTACTGACTCATGAACAACTTTTACAATAAAAAGATGATTACAAGTAGGTAATGTTGTTTTCTTTATTAACTATATCTATAAATAACTCCTAAAAATTTTATTAGAATAATGCTAAATAAACATACCTTGTGAAATTCCCTTAATGAGAATAATATGTTACTATTGTGATGCTTTTGTGTTACGATAACACAAAAAGGCCGTGTTACATTTGTGTTATTTTGTGTCAATTTTCGCGGCCTTACCCTGATACATCATTTTTTTCCAGATTGTTTGTGACTCAAAGAAAAGCTTGTCATTGCCATGGTCAAGGACATGTTCACTGGCATTTGGCACTAAAACCAAGATAACGCATTGAAGAAAAACATCTACATAGTCATGCCAACTCGTTTGGCATTACATTACTTAGAAAACTCGTATTTGACAAATGATGCAGAATTATTTTTTCTTTTTGCAAATGTAACTATTTTGCAAATCTATCTACTCAACTACGTAAATAACGCAATGAATGTTGTTGAACTGTCGAAATAAAAGCCATTCTAACTGTTAGTGTTTTACGCAATTACCCTGCTGGATGAGACTCGCATAGAGCAGGGAAGCACGGCACAAAAGGGAGGAGAGCTGTTCTCAGCAGTGGGTGGAACAAGACTGCCCATGATAATGATGATGATGAATGCCTTCGTCAGTTGACAAACGTCGCAAGAGTGAATAAAAATAAAAGAATCTTGAGTGTTGATTTTAATTTAAAATATGATCTTCCGAGTATTCGTATTGTCATTAAAAGGGACGACTGTTGGTTGAAGGAAATTGCAAAAGATAAAGACGTCTTTGTAAAATAAAATGAAATGGGTTCTGTAACGAGATTGTGAAACGTTATCTCTGAGTCTGAGGTAATTTTAGGTTTCTTTATTCTTTACGATATATTGTTAGAATTAACGTAGGTACCAAAAATCTTTGTGAAGTTTCGCGGTCATCATCTGCCTAGCCTATTCCCAACGATGTTGGGGTTGGCTTCCAGTCTAACCGGATGCAGTTGAATACCAGTATTTTACATGGAGCGACTGCGTATCTGACTTCCACAACCCAGTTACTGGGTAATACGATACCCCTTGGTAAGACTGGTTGTCAGACTTTCGAGCTACTGACGACCCGTAATGACTATCAACGATCCACGAATGACAGCCGGGACCAACGACTTAACGTACTTTCCGAGGCACGGAGGGGTCTTGGTATGTGAAGATGGTCACCCATCGACGGACCAACCGTGGCAAGCGTAGCTTAACCTGATCGAGCGACCCGTGCAGCTGTTATTATTTAGCCACAAGCCCCTCATGTTGTGGAACTTCGTGGTATCGTATTTTATTTTCGGGATATAATACTAATACCAACCATAAATCTCGTCAGAAAACTACATAGCCATAATTTATTATAAGCAGGTGATACTTGTAAGTAAACTACTTAATAAAAAATATAGATGTGATTATATCTCGTCTGAACAGAAAAGTTTTTAACAATTTTGCTGACAAAGTTCTTGTAACAATTTGTAAACTGTTCGAGTGATAATATTTCTCAGCTGGTCTCTGAAGAGACTGTCGCAGCGGTGACAATAGTCACGTCTGTAAGTAATAATCTAATATTATTGGAATAGATACATTGATTCCCAAAGTGGTCCAGGTGGACCCCCAAGGGTCCACGGTAGACTCGACAGGGGTCTACGTTAGATCTAATCTTCACATTTTATGTCGAGTTTTGGGAATATGGTAGAAATGTAGCTGCAGGGAGTCCACCGGAACCAGCATTTTTTTTTAAATGGTCTGTTAGAAAAAAAAGTTTGGGAACCTCTGGAATAGATTATATGACAAAAAAAGAAAAGATTTTTCAGAGTTGAAGCACCTATCTAAGATAGTAATGGTTTTTAGTTGTTTTTTTGCTAGAGTTGAAAAGGCAGGTCCCACAGAATCTAGAGGATGATTCAGCCGAATTCAGAAAACTCAAGATCAAAACCTAAGTAACGGCGACGGTCGGTCACATATGAGACGAAATCACCAATTCTATCCCCTTTAATAAAATAATCTGTTTTAAGTTAAAATAGATTGAAGAAAAAATAAATCCATATATACAGAAACATACGAGTATCATCGTTCTTGTTAAGCTTAATTTAATCCCAATCCTTTTATCGGATTTTCTGTAAAGCAATAAGCATTGAGGGCATTCACGTGTACAAAATGGGTCATCATTATGTTCGTAGATTGTAGTAATGATATTGACAATTGCTTTAACGTAATCTCTGAATCCAACTGGAATGAAACGTGGAAAGTTGCAGACGATTCCATTGTTGTTTCCTTTTTCTTCATTGAAATTGATAAAGGAGTCGTAACTGTTATTTTCTTCGTTAGATGTTTCATTATCAACGGCTGTCTGAACAGCATCTTTGAAATTCAGATAGTTTTAATTAAAACATTAATTTGTTGGACGGGAATGTCAAGGGTCATGTTAAACATTTATGTTATTTGCATTTGCATACCTTTACGAAAGGGACCATTGCTGTAAATAATTAAAAGGACCAGTTTAACTGTAAATATAATAACATTTCGAGACAGTCCAATTACTTAAAAGTTTCAGTGATTTGCTTGGACTGTGAGTCTAGAAGTTTGGTTTGTTGGAACATTGCTTTGTTTACTTACATTGTAATTAAATCGAATTATATTGTACTGAATTGGTTTTAGTATTGTTCAAGTATCCTAAAGTTCGAATAGGAAACAAATTGAGTTATCGATAGAAGGTTTACTTGATTGTATTAGAAATTAAACGATAATGGTTAATGCCTATCTCACGTTACTTCTCTTTCAATTTCTTTTAAAATATTTTCATTCATTACTTAATTAATTTGTAACAATCAAACGCTAAGTGCTAATATGGAAATCAGTGACAATAGGTGAACCCATTGTCTCAGAACGTACTATGCAACTTAAACTGGGCCAAGAGAGTCGAGTGGGCACTATATTGTGTCAATTTCTCGAGTAGTCCCTTTTACCGCTGCGCCCCCTAGCGTGCCAGCTGCGCGTTAACTCAATGCTATGTCCATTCTGCCAAGTTCAAGTAAAATACTCACTTTTGTTTCTAGAGTAATTGTTTGCTTCTTTAAAGGTCGGAGGCTAATGTGTAAACTTTTAACGATGCGAGTACCTACACTACCTCCTGTTACGTACTGCGCATTATTCTTGGAGCGTTCGTAGTTTTTCTTTATTCTTTAGAAATAGCGTGTTTGGCGTTTTCTCAAGATTTTCTTTTATACGCAAGGCAAGGCTTTATGATTTCGGTCTCAATTTTCTTTATGGCTTCAAACGTGACTTTTCTCAGGATTTGCACACAGCGAATTTCAACTCGTTAAGGATCAGCAATTTGCAGCAAATGTAGTGAGTCATGCGTGCGATTATTTTAAGTCAACCACATAAGTGAAAGGGCTTGTAAAACCTGGCCGCACGCATCTTCTTACAAGTTCACGGCCAGAGTCAAGTATTGGGACTTAGGGCGAAGAGAATAATATTGCTTAAAATCTTTGAAGATTTCAATTATCTTGAATAAATAGTTGGGCCGAGTATACAAACCCAGTGTTAATGAATATATAAACCCAGTGTTAATGCTTCCTTTTACATTTATTAAAAAACAATCTCACAATCTATTAAGCTCGAAATTGTAATTCCATATTAAAAATATACTGAAAGCTATAAATTCCGAAATAGAAGTTGTGTGTAAAAATAAACACAAAAACACATTCTGTATTAAAAAAATTTGTTCACGTAGTAAAATTAACGGTCACACGCATATGGCGCGAAGTTGTTTCAGCCAAACAAATAAAAATCTTTTATGGGTGGGTAGCTTAAGCAAATTAACCCAACCTTCAAAACACCCTGACTAATTAGTGAAAATACTAAAGATGCATGCATACGCTACGCATTCAAAACCGTCCACGCTTTTGCCGTCAAAGTTAGTAGAGGTAATTTAAATTCTTGTTAGTTTTTCACGCAGCGCTTTCTTCTTGAACACAAATAGCTTTGCTACAGTTTATTAAAACAACTTTGCTTTGAAATAACTTTACTACAGTACCGTGGTAAATATCGACATCCTCCTAAACATCGCTTGGATGTTGTTTTTTTTTTTGTTAGCCTGCGCTGTCCCACTCCTCGGCAAAGGCTTCCCTCTACTCCTTCCATATTTTGTGAAAATCGCGCGTCCTCCTTCAGTTGGATCTTTAACTGCTTTAAAAATCTCCACGATTCTTTCTATATGTAAATATCAGTGACAGGAAGTTATTAAAACATCATCAATATAAACTAAGTGGCAAAAATCGTATTATTGAAGCTAACTCAAAAACTACCCAAGCAAAGTTAATCAAATGTACAGACGCCAGCACATCAAGCTACTACAATCTGTCAGATTAATAGATTTTCAACTTTATCACTAAAGCATAAGGTTCAAAGTTGATTGGGAAAATCTGACAGTTTCGGGTAGCTTGATATGCTGGCGTCTGTACATGGGAGTACCCCTGAGGCCTGACCTTATCCATTAAAAATAATTTTGCAAATCCGTCTATATATGACTGAGTTACGCCCGAACATACATATTTAAAAACTGAATTGAGAATCTCCTCCTTTTTTGAAGTCGGTTAAAAAGTGAAAAAGGCAGTTTCATTCCAACCCATGAAATATTTTATTACCTTCATTAGAACGAATGAGACTCTTCAAACTTTTTCCAGTATTTCCCTCTGCTCCGTGCATCTGATGACACTCAGAATATAAAATGGTTTACATTTGGAAAATTGTTTTGGTTCGGAAACATTAGCGCTGATTTATATGTTTTCGCCTCTGTCGGTTGAATTCAGTTCCATATTCATTATCATGGTTGGAAGCTATACACGTGTGGAATTCATGTGCTGGTTGAAACATCGATTGTGAACGAGAAAATTAAAACTAGTGATCATGCATGCAAAGCTCAGTGCCAAAGATGGTGATAAAGGGATCCAAATGAATGTCTTGGAAAACAAAATTCCAGAACCAAATAAACTGAAGCGTTTAGCACAGAGTATTTTTGTACCCACTGCGAATGATAATGACGATACAGACATTGTAAACGCTTTTATATTTACATTCATGCTTAAAATGCATACAAATAGACATTCCGACACGTTCATCGATTTCGGCCTACAATGAAACCATCCCGAAACGGAACAATACTTGTTAACATATTGTAAGTGAAGAACAAAGGCTTATTATAAAATCAATTATCACGACATTGTGTTCGCAAGCGGCTCGGTTAGTCGTGATCCGTCGTGACGCTTGCAATCTGCGGGATACTTAATTGAGAGCTTCGAGAGGTATTGGATGTTGACTATAGCGTTATTTATTATGTGCGAAGCGGAAAACAGGAATAATTTATTTTATCTGCATGCACTGTTTGAGTCTAGAAATAAAGAGATCATAATCTACTATAGTATCTTGGTCTTCTCTTCGTAAACCATTTTCATTATCATCATCATCATCACGCAGGTACATCTTGAATTTATTCACTACTCCTCTCTTTACTTTTCCTGGTCCCTTGGATATGTCCTTATCCCATCCGCCAACCCCCCGCATTGCCCTTTCATGTTACATAGTAGAAGTAAAAAGATACACGAATTCTAAATTGGAATTGTTA
This sequence comes from Eremobia ochroleuca, assembly GCA_949629135.1. Lineage (NCBI taxonomy): Eukaryota > Metazoa > Arthropoda > Insecta > Lepidoptera > Noctuidae > Eremobia > Eremobia ochroleuca. Next base: position 15,405,641 of record OX451403.1, on the reverse strand, counting down.
TAATGCGAAGCGACATTCGCTGTTACAACCACGTAAACGAGAACCCCTGTGTGGGATGATACTTTTTACATTAAGCATTGTAATGTCGCCTAAAAAAAAATAAACTTTTTTAACTTCAGGCGACATTACACATACATGCTTATATTGATTAAAACCTTTTTGGTTAAGAAAACTCCTAAGCTCCATTCTCAAAAACGAAAGCTTCACAATACTTCTGAAGAACGCTATCTCGAATATCTCTTGTCTAAAATTATACTTAGTTAAACAGAATTTCAGATATACTTTGGCCATCATAATTGCCATCGTAAAAAGATATCTTAAAGCGAAATATACCTAATAATATAGTTCTGCTTTGCTGGACTAAAACTAAGACGAAGAAGATCTTATTAAGATTTAAGATATTCTCATTGTTATTCCGTACGAGTATCATACTAGAGAGCTTTTACTAACGATATATTTGATAATAAGCAGTTCGCGTAATAGAGCCAGAAATGATCTAACATGTCACTACTCTAATTTTAGCTTTAGGTATTTCATCCTTTCCAAAATTCATTGTTTCTGTGGAAGCACTAAGCATTTTAAACAAAGCTATTTCGTCTATTTTAAGTTTGATTTCGGCATTTTATCCTAGATTATACAGTGTGTCCGGACATGGACTAGCGATATTCTAAATACTTAAATATAAGCTATTTTAAAGTACAATTACACTATAGGCTTAGGTCCAATATACTTCCCCGCTATGTGGCAGCCATTTTGTTTTTTTTGTTGAAGTATGCTCTATGCGAGTACAAAAAAAATCATATATCTCAAAGTTTTAGTCATACTGAGATAAAAATAGGCTTATTCGAAAGGCAATAATATTGTCTACCGTCTGCACTACAAAGCAATATGTTCACAATTCCATAACTTTTGAAAAAAAATGTGAAAGTCGAAAAAAAAAACAAAAAATTATGCAATTCAACCAATAATTGTTAATTACTACAAAAACAACCCCGAGAGCTTTTTTATTTTTTATACTAGATCGACAGTTTTTGAGCTAAGCTACAATACAACATAAAATTCACAACTGTATGTCTAATACTTTAAGAGTTATTGTTGTATGAACATAGCGTATGCGCAAGCACAAAAGGCCTTTGTCGGAACCCTAAACAGGAAATCATTAAAAAAACATAACATTCATATTGAATTTTATTTAATGTTTTTTCCAATATTAAATGAAGATTAAAATATCTAAAGCAGTTGCTCAAAGTGGCCACCTCCAGCTTGTAGACACACTACGGCTCTCTGTGCCACCTGGGTTGATGAGCGCCTAATTAAATCCAAATCGGATCTAATTTCTTCGGCGGCTGCCATAATTTTTGCGACGAGTTCTTCCCTGGTATTTGGAACTGTAGCGTATACTTTTTGTTTCATATGACCCCACAAAAAATAATCCAAGGGTGTCAAATCGGGTGAGCGAGGCGGCCACGCTACTACACCACCACGACCGATCCACGGCTGTAGATTATTATTTAAATATTCTCTCACTGCTCGAGAAAAATGCGCGGGTGCACCATCGAGCTGGAACCACATACGCCGACGGTATGATAGAGGTAGGTCCATGAGGCTGTCCGCAAACTGTGTCTGTAAGAATTCTAAAAATCTAGCGCCGTTTAATGTACGAGTAGGTGGCAATTCCAATGGCCCTATCGTTGATTATGCCGGCCCACACATTTACTGAGAATTCATGTTGAAATGAGCTTGGGCGCACCGCCCTTGGATTTGCGGAGCACCAGAGATGGTCGTTTCTGTGGTTTGTAATCCCAGCTCTTGTAAATTTGGCTTCATCAGTCCACAGTATTCTTTGTAAAAAATTACGGTTCTGTCTCAAATTTCTATTTATCCACGAACAAAACACAGATCTCGCAGCAAAATCTGGTTCGATCACGTCTTGAACCCGTCGAAAATGATAAGGGTGTAACCCTTCTCTTTTCAAAATTCTCCATACATGCCACTTAGACATTCGAAGTTGCACTGAAATCCGTCTAACGCTTAGTCTAGGATCATTGGTTATTAGTCTAAGCACTTCTTCTTCATCTTCGGGCGATACCAAGCGATTGCGTTCATTAACAGCTCTTTGAATACCTCTTTCCGCTAATCTTGAATGCACGTCGATAAAAGTTTGGCGACTCGGTGTAGGCCTGTTAGGGTACCTTCGTCGATATTCTTGTACAGCCAAATTTGCACTTCCATTGCAAAAGCCATACACAAAGTGTATGTCAGCAATATGTTGCGATGAATATTGACGCTGTGCCATACTTTATCACACTTTTAAATACAAAACACTAACGCAGCACGTAAACAGCACGGACGGTAAGTGAAAGTAGCGATAGCGATCACAACGCAGGGCGAGGGACAACTAAACTAACCCAACTAATAATTTGTCCTTAAAACTGATTTTGTTTCAGGTAGTGGACTAATACGTTCTATCTCGCTTACTCACGGTAGTAACAAACAGTATTTCTCGCCTGCTCTCAGATGGAATACAGTGAATGCCATAAATGACACTCTGGCGGTTAACAAAGACGTTTTGTGCTTGCGCATACGCTATGTTCAAACAACAATAACTCTTAAAGTATTAAACATACAGTTGTGAATTTTATGTTGCATTGTAGCGTAGCTCAAAAACTGTCGATCTAGTATAAAAAATAAAAAAGTTCTCGGGGTTGTTTTTGTAGTAATTAACCATTATTGGTTGAATTGCATAATTTTTTGATTTTTTTTTCGACTTTCACATTTTTTTTCAAAAGTTATGGAATTGTGAACACATTGCTTTGTAATGCAGACGGTAGACAATATTATTGCCTTCCGAATAAGCCTATTTTTATCTCAGTATGACTAAAACTTTGAGATATATGATTTTTTTTGTACTCGCATAGAGCATATTTCAACAAAAAAAACAAAATGGCTGCCACATAGCGGGGAAGTGTATTGGACCCAAGCCTATAGTGTAATAGTACTTTAAAATAGCTTATATTTAAGTATTTAGAATATCGCTAGTCCATGTCCGGACACACTGTATAACACAAAGTATTCTTTTTATGATCTCTTTTTTATTATTCTGTTTGGAGAATTTTATTAGCCCTCTGGAACTATCGTGGTAAACAAATTTACCTATGTTTCTATGAACGTTGGAGCGAGCTTTTATGCGTGTGGTTCCATTTTGAATTTTATGTAGTTTATAGTACCGCGATGTTTGAAAAGCGACGACTATTGAAAATTATTCCAACCTATGAAATTGATTATCGAACATTGTCTTCGACGAACGTTCTAGAGGAACAAATACAATACGAAAAGTTCGAAACTATAAATACACAAACAAGTTTTCTTGAGACATAACAAAACAAACTGAATTGAATTTTGAATCGCGATAATGTATATCATGCAGACCGCTGATTTAATCGATACTTTGCGAGTAAACATCGATATCACTCGGTAAGTGCGATTATAAAATCGATTACAAATCGGGGCGATGCCAGCAATAATATTTGGATTTCACGTGTGCCAACGTCAAGTGTGTTTTCTTAAACTGAGTTTACACAGATTGTGAGCCAGTCTGCGGTCTGTAGCAATTAAGGGTTACAGTTGTTTTAATTGCTTAAAGCAATTAAACGCAAGCTGCTCCAAGGAATAATCGACATTGTTGGGTTAACCTCTTAATACGTTCTTGTTATTTCTTAACAACTTTACTCTTAGTACCGATGTTTATTGTGTCTCGAGGCTTATGTTGGGTTTGAAATGGTAGCAGCAGTAAAACATTTTATGATCATCCTTTCTTACATTATGACTTGCTACATATGTTTTCTGAAAAAACCAAACGACTGACAATTTTTTTAAGTTCTGCCCCAATTTTTATAAATGTCTCATCCCACACATTAGTCAGCTCTTTTATATTTTTATTAACAAAGGAATTCTTTTGTTTCAGGTAAAAATCCTCTTCAGCAAATTCAAAGAAACGTTTACCAGAAAATCTGCCATCTGTTTCATCACACCCTATAACTCTCTTCTCTCTTTTATCTTTCTCACTGTCAATCTTATTCTCACAAAGTGACGATTTTTCAAATTTCAAACGATCGTATTAAACCCTTTTATGTGCTATTATATTTAAATGAGTCATTTGGCGGTTGGTGTAGGTGACCAACGTGTGAATGGTTTGGTTACTGTTTTATTATGTGTGACTTTATTGGCTTTGGTATCATTATTAAATTACTTTAAAAGAGGTGTGTTAATGCTGTGTATTATGTCATGCGCATAATCATCAGGTGCTTCTTCTGTATGGTGTGAACAAGTGAATATTACATTATTATGTTACATTGTTGCTAGCACTTTGAGCATATATTACTTAACCGTTGCTACATAACTTGAAGTTGGTTTACTTAGTCTAAGCTCTCTACTCTAGAGTACTAGACTGTCATTAGTGCGATCTCTTTGCAACGCCGCATAATTAGTTTGGCTAGAGTTTTTAGAAGGCTTCTCTAAGTTCTTACAAGTTAAGCGCGATGTTAGTTAAGCAGCCGTATCAAATGTTGTATTCCGCCTTTGCTTTGCTTGTCTTTCAGAGTAAATGTTACAAAAGTTGTTAAAAGACTCAAAGGACCAACTAAAACGGTTTTTTTTTTTAATACGAGTGTATTATAAATGCAGAAAAGGTAACCATTTAGCAATCCATTCTGAAAAAAGGATGATCTTCAATTCTCCATTCAGTTTATGTAGAATCCGACAGCAGTTAAAAAAACTACGACATTCGCACAGACTTCAAAGAGGCACGAGACAGAGCTAAATCTAAAAGCTGTAGAAAATAAAAGGCTGGGAAAACGTCGAGAGATTAGGGTTGACGGACCTAACAAAAACAAGATGAAAATTCAGAATATATGTATAAAACTTACAGAATTTGCTTCATTTTAAGTGGTCATAATCTGGTCGTTGTGCTTACAGGAATCTTATTTCTGCTTATTTAGCCATGCCTGGTACAAAAATGATTACAGTAAAGTGTCAATAAAGAGAATGAAAATTTCTTGGAAGATCCGTCAAAAATAAATGCTATGTCTTAAAAACTAAGCTCGATACTGAAGGCAGCCCTAAAAGACAAGTTCGCAGTGCCACAGAATTTCACTAAAGGAGAAACGTTTTGTACTTAAACACAGTTATACGTTTGTGGTTTTCTGAGCAGCTATTAGATATGCTTTCATTTTCAGGACACCACAATTTCTAGATGAAGTTAAAACTGAGAAAGCTATAATTGACTTACAGTTTAACGTAACGTTCATTTTCAGAACAGCTTATTTTCTGAATAGAGAAAATGGGATAACTGAGAAAACAATATAACTATAGGTTTTAGCTGTGCCATAAAATTATCTTTAAAAGCATTTAGTAAGTTTAACAAATTGAAACATGTTGGGAAAGCCTTCATATGTCAAATTGAAATAAACGCGAACAATTTAATGACTGTAAAACGTTCAAATTATTATTATACCTTAAACATGCCTGAACAATGTAGCTAACGAAACATTCTACAAGAAGCCTTCATAAAATACAAGAAACCTAAAACATACCTAATTAGAAAAACATAAAGCAAAGCACGACATTAAAGAAAACAATACCCTACTTGTAAGTTATTTAATCAGAATAACGTGAAATAAATTCTATGAAATACTATATACAACGTGTAACGTTAAATTCGCAAAACCTGAAAATAGTTTGATCAGAATAACGAGCAGAATTAATTGAACCACTTTTTAATATAGGTCACATTTTTAAAAAAAATCTTCATTAAAAACGTTGCCGTGTCTATTTATTAATAGGTCAAGTAACCCAATGTCAGCGCGGCGCAGCGGCCCGGTGACGACTCCTCTCTCGATAAAGCGTCGTCGCAGACGCAAGAAACGTTCAGAATGGCCAGTAAAACTAAAACAGCACATAAAACCTTTACAATATTTTTAATGACTTATTTTCTCTGTGAAATAGGTCAATTGAATTAAAAATCAGTTGGGGTGTCTGAGGTTTTGCGCATTTAACGTTACACGTTGTATATGTCGCAGCCAACTGGTGAAATTAGCCGTTTAGTTAACGGGTTGGCCTTTGGAAGTAGTACTCGACTAGCTTCGTTCTCTCTGCTCGCACGCGGTTGATCACAGTTCTATCCTAACCCATTTGGTCGGGGTGCCCTGGCTTACTTACTGCGACCAATACGGCTCGCGCGTGCCTGGTTACAGTTCTAACCTAAACTATCATTGAATATCATTCAGGCCGTTAGTTGAACGGCCGCCGTTTAGTTAAAAGGCTAGGCGGTTAACTAAACGGCTAATAAACCAGCTGGCTGCGACATATATTTACAGTTACCATAGTTAAAATGCTCTGAACCATCGCAACTTATCACACTTCAGTTTAGAATTGAAGATATAAAGTTGTATTTGCGTCATAAAATGACTTTCAACTTGGCTTGGCTTAGATTTATTATCTATTCATGCTGCCTTGGTTTAATTTCTGCTTCATCAAACATTTCTGTGCTATATTTGGTACTAGTTGTATGTACCGCATATAAAATATAACACAGAAATGAAATATATGGTTTATGTCTTAGTTTTTAGTAAGTGGGTAAAGCTAGAATAGTGGTGCCGATTGTCTTGTTCACAAACTAAAGTAAATTTGAGTTCAGTGCATCTTTTTCTTTCTATTTCATTAAGAAAAGGACAGAAGATAAATATTAGTTTAGTCCTGTCAAATTAAGATACTCCATAGACAAGTTGAGACGTGATTAAAAAAATGGCTACTAATAATACGTCAATTTTCGTCAGGCGCTGACTAATTTGACAGGACTAAACTAATATTATCTTCTGTCCTTTTCATAATGAAATAGAAAGAAAATGATGCACTGAACTTAAATTTTGTTTAGTTTGTGAACAAGAGAATCGGAGCCATTGTTTGTCTTGTAATTTTATTTTCCTTTTTGGTATTAATCATAAGTTTAAAAAGTATTTTGCTATAATTTCCAAATTTTAGAGCCTTTAGTTTATTTATTATTATGTGTTATCAATCACCTATTTCTATGATTGCTGGCTAACCTATAATTGGCGACTGTGTGAGTCTGACGCTTAAGCTATATTATACACAGAAACCGTCGGTTAATAAAATAGTTTGAATATTATTAAAGGAAATAACTCCTTTATTCTGAGTTAGTAGAATTTGGAAGATCTTCCTGGTCATAAATCCAAAGCCCGCATTGTTTTAAGAGCTGGTTTTGCATCCGTTGTAAAGCTAACCATTATTCCTTAGCTTGTGCTTTTACATGAAGTAATTGCCGTCGGTCGGCGCAGTTGCTAAGGGAAACCAGATTTTTGCACTGTAATTTTATGGCTGTGTTTACAAATTCCTTATTTCCGTTCTTGAATCGCGTCGCGTTTCTTAATTACACCTTGCAGTACCTAAGGCAGATATAGTATCATATCTAATACATAATTGTAAAAACTTCCTGTTGAGCTCTTGCTTCTAACTTACATACCTACATAAATTGAGCATCCCCGCCTACTATCCAAACTAGCGCTTTTATTCAAATATCAACCAAGGAAAGTACATCGTTTATACTGCCTTTCTACACCATTGCACTGTTTCAACCCATTGGCTTATCACTATAAAGTCCGAGCTCCACCTAGGATTAGCCCACTGTAAAGCCTTACTATGCAAGCAAAAAACACATAAAGGACACTTAGTTACTCTACGGGACGCAAACGGCTCGAAATAATCGTTTAAGTGAAGTCCAAATGACTTTTGCATTCTTAGTAGCTCCGGTCTTGCATTTAATGTTTGTTTCAAGTGTATCCGAAGAGCTTTGGCATTGGCAGTGTGCGCCTGTGCGGGTGGCATTACTTTGATGCGAAGTTCCCGAGCAGTTTATAGTGTTGCATATTGAATAACCCGCATATTGAAACTCACGGCTGGTGGCCTCTCAAGTTTGTTCGATAACTCAGGTTTACTATGGCCTTGTTTAGAACTGTCTTGAGTTTGTAATTGTCTTTATTGGCAGATGGTATTGGTGTATACTTATTAGTTTCATGAATTCGTCCATATCAATCACCATTCAAAATTTCGTTTCTATTCAGAGTATAGGAAAGTAGAATACGTAAATCAATCCATATTAATATTATATTTTGTTTCGCTAAGGACTAAAGCCAAATGGTCCTTCCGAAACGTTTTTCATCGAATCTAATTGTTGTTTTATCTTGAAACTAAAAGAGGTTTTGTGCCATTTCAATTTATCTTACTCGTGCTCCAGTAACCCTGAACCAGTTTTGTATTCTGAACGGCATTCAATAAGCTGTCACTTACTACAGGGTGGGTTGGAGATAGTCCAACATTCTAATAGATTCTGGATCGCGTGGCTTTCACTTTAATTTATTTAGCACATTTCTCCACACTTTCCATTTTTTATTTGGAATTGGAATAAAAACTTGGACTTGTTTATGTTGTAAAGTTCTGCCTCGTGGATTCAGTCACGCAGCCTCCAGTTCCTTGAAAATACTTTTCTGAGGAGTTCAAGGCGCGATTTCTCGTTTTTTTTTTTTTTAATGTTTTATATGTCTTGCAGGTATTGGAATAGAATACCATCCCATAGATTCCTCTTGCACAACGATTATATCACCATCTCTGTTTCCGATAATACACCCATCCTTTCCTTGGAAGAATCGTAGGCCTTACAGAATGATATGCCGTACAACCCACCCAACACATGGCTTAGAACAGATATCAACATAAATAGCATCCACATATACCCCTTTAAAAATATGTTTACCATGCAAGCGAAACACCATGACAATAAAAATAAACAAACAATGAATTGAACCCACATTTGTAGGTTAAGGCGTTAAACGAAAACTGGGTTATCGATTTAACGTTACTGTTTGAAAAACTAATATAGACCATGAATGACTATGAAAAGTTCCATCGTCATTGTTGCTCGGTAATCGAGTTTGCTTCCGATTAATGATTTCGTTTGATTTATGTTCTTTGATTATTCATACTATCAATCCATTATTTAATTGTAGTAAATCAAATGCCGCTTCCGTGTGGTATTCGGAAATTAATGGGACACCACTTTCTTTTAAACCTATGGGTATTGAAGCCTTAGCGTGAATAATTTACTATGTCAAGAGTATTTGTTACCTACTAGCTGACCAGGTTTTTCTTGTCTAAATTCAATAGTTCGTACGCATTCCCATAGAAGAAAGGACGTTAAGTTGTTCCTGAATTTTAAAATTTATCGGGAAACTTTTCCAATTTTTCTTTCCACTAAAACCTAATTCGGACTATTTAGAACATTCCAAAACAAAAGGATAGCCAAATCGTTCCAGCCGTTCTCTCCTACGCTTACCAATGAACAGCATTTCCTTTTTAACTGACAAAAAGGGGGGGTGATATGTATATGTTTAACGTGTTGCGTTGAGTCCTCATCCAGTAGTGTTTGCAATTCCGCATCTTCAAACTTTCGAGGCTCGAAGTGAAAGAAGTGGCCCAGGGCGCGGCTGGTTACTAAGATCGAAATTACACTTCTAAAACGTTTGTACCAATAATTACGTTTTATAAGATACAACGTCGTCACCAAGAACACTACAAATTGATTCCCGTGCCTGAGAAGCATTATTTCCTTGTTGGAATTCGTATAAAATGCAGTGCCGAATGTGATGTTTATCAATTGCCATCATAAATTTTACTATTCTGAGAAGTTATGTAACTTGCTTGACCCTTTCAACAGCCCTTTCTACTGAAAACGTAAGTTTAATGCTAAGCGGAATACTGTCTTCAACCGATTTCATATATTTTTCAAAACATTTGTCACATTCAGATTTAAAACGTTTAGGATGAGTAGAAAAACTTTCATAGTCCGATGCGTTACTGTATGTTTTCCATTTTAACCAAGCATTTTCTTTATTTCTGAAGATACGTATGAGAGAAGGAGAAAACCACAGAGGAAAATGTGAATTTCTGAGACGAGATAGCGGGATATGAGTTTTAATTATAGGGAAAATAGATTTGATCCTAGAATGCATTAACAGATTGTTCAGCAGAAAGGTTAGAAAACAATTGATTCCAGTCCAATGTACTCACCTCTTTATTAATAAGTTCATAGTTAGCTTTAAAAAAATATGCTTCGTAGATAAGTGACGTTTTATTGGCACACATTTCGCAATAAGTGATGTTAATATCGAGAAAGGCGGATGGTGAATACGAGTATCAAGCGGTAGCAATGGTGTACAGTTTTTTTAGTCCAACAGTCAACTTTAGACCACAAACAAATCCAGTATACGTCCTAAATTATTTCTAAGTGTGTTATATTGAAAAATATTAGTTAAGGAAATAAAGTAGCATAGATGACCGCTCAAATTTAGTCGCTTCTGGAACAACATAGTTACATCCACTACGATCCAACCAGTTAATGCCTGGTAAATTGTGACCGCCTGTTAAAAAGAATGTGTCAGTATTAGTGTTATTAATTACATCCAGCAGTTTATCTAAGTGTGATGTTTACAATTCGTCCGGAGAACGCAGCGGTATATACTCGTAGGCTGCGCTAATCATCCGGCAGCTGCACCAAGACGTGTTCGATATCAGCGCGAGATGAGCGCATATAAATGCTAGTTGATCGTAATGTGCGTAGAGCGGCTATCAGTAGCCCGCCACCGTCACGTTTCCCCGTGGTGCAGCGGTCACGGTCACAGCTACACACACTAAAAATCGGTCGTCAATAAACATACCGTCGGATATGTTCGATATAAGCCAAGTCTCTGTAAGAATTATTTCGTCATAGGAAAAAGACAAGATATTCATAAATATTATATGTAGCTTGGTACGCAGTCCTCGATAATTTTGGTAATAAACTGTCAGATTGTATTTATCCACTGGAATTAGAAAAAAAAACACGCCATCAAAACAAAGCCTGGACTCAAGTTCAGTCACAATATCAGACCTAAACAAATTTAATTACACGGAAATGGTAAGCACAGAAAATAACAAAATATGTAATCAAAAATTTTATTGCAAACACAAATGGTTATAACGTAAGTAAAGATGATAATGTTAAGGTTCTATCTTTTATATAATAAAACGTTAAAATACTGCGAGAATTAAGCCATGTTTACAGGTATACTTGCACAAAACAATTCAGATATGTATTAAATTTTAAGTGAATGGCATAATTATTTTGATACATGAGGCACATTTTATAATAATTCGCGCGCGCTTTATTAGCACAAACTACGTAAACAAATCGAAGTACTACTCGTAATATACGAGTCAGAGAGAAACAAAATAACAAGTTACAAGTTAAGAAAAATTAATAAGACTGCACTATTACGCAAATAATAGGTCTATCCTATGAAATTGCCGTTTTGTATGAAAAAATTTAAACGAATTTTTTTCATGTATTTTTTATTTGTATTAATCGAAGTAATCACCCATGCAATCAATGCATCTTTGCCAACGCAGTGGCAGTTTATTGATGTCCTTCTTAAAGAAATCAGCTGGACGGGAGGCAACAAATTCTCCAAAGGCATTTTGTACTGCCTCTCGGGTATTGAATTTTTTTCCCGCCAAGAAGTTATCCAAATTCTGGAAAAAGTAGTAGTCTGTAGGCGCAAGGTCTGGTGAGTAGGGCGGATGACGGAGAGCTTCCAACCCCAGTTCTTGCAACATGGAGAACGTCTGCTGTGCAGTATGAGGTCACGCGTTGTCGTGCAGGAGCAGCGGAGACGAGCGATTGACCAATGCTGGTTGGAGATGTGCCAGCTTCTCCATCATTGTGTTCAGTTCTTCACAGTACACATCTGCAGTAATGCTCACCCCGTTTGGTAAGAAGCTGTGATGAATCACACCGGCGCTAGACCACCAAACAGTGACCATCACTTTTCTAGGGGTAAGTTTTCGTTTAGGGCATTGTTTAGGTGCTGAACCAGGATCCAACCAACTTGCTGAGCGCTTGCGGTTATCAAACAGAATCCATTTTTCATCGCAAGTAACAATGCGGTTCAAAATTCCTTCATTTGTGTGTCTGTTGAGCAGTGCAAGGCACGTCTCGACGCGTACTTCGCGCTGGCGATCATTGAGTTCGTGGGGCACCCATTTGTCAAGCTTTTTTACCTTGCCAATTTGACGCAAATGGACCAATATTGTTTTGACGCTAACCTCGAAAACTTCTGCTAATTCAGCCGTAGATTGTGTATCATCAGCTTCCACAATCGCCTTTAATTCGTCACTGTCGACCAAAGTCTTCGGACGACCGCGAGGTTCATCTTTCAGGTCGAAATTTCCAGAACGGAAGCGAGCAAACCAATAACAGGTGGTGCGTTGGTTTGTAGTGTTAGCTCCGTAAACGTCGTTGATGTTGCGTGCCGCTTGTGCCGCGTTGCTGCCACGACGGTACTCATATTCCATAATTACTCGAATTTTTAACGTATCCATGATGACGAAAAAGATTGAAATGCGATGAAAATGTAACACTAATCAATAAACAAATGACTACTTTTGGAAACAAAATTCCATGTTTTTAAAATAAAATTAATTTGAAATTAGAATTCTTAGCCAAACAAATATTATTTTGATTTGAAATGGCCAGTATTGCAGAACGGCAATTTCATAGGTAAAGACCTAATATTATTGCACTTATTTAAAACTTTATCCAGCACCCTAATTGCGTAACACACTATTACTCTCAATTTTAATCATTTTGAAGCATATTGCTATTCCATTGCTCCATATGTTCGAAAAATGTGTCTGCTCAACAATGTAAATAACGCAATGAATAAATAAATAATAAAAATAAATAATACATTTATTTCTACAACTTCAATATACATTAAATCAGTGCGGTCTCAACCCCTGAACTAGGACAACCTGTATAACAGGAGTTGAGGATACGCCGATTACATTGATCTGAATGTGGAAGCTTAGACAGTGCTTACTGTAACTACATTAGATAATGTTGTTGAACTGTCAAAATTAAACCCATTGCTACTGATAGTGTGTTATGAAATTACCCTGCTGATGCTTTATTATAGAGTTTGATTTTAGATAAATCCTCTTCAGAACGAATGCCAAAGGCGCTTCGGGGACGTCAGTGTGAACGAGTATAACCCCGTGTTTATTCCAAACAAATCGATGTCCGTTCGGACGAAACAATTATTTGTTCAGTAGCGTAAGATGCTCATTTATGTATATTTTCTGGAAAGTTCAACCACTATGTTTCTTGGCCGTGCGGACTTTAGATTCATTAGAGGAACACGGTGAATAGCAATGACGTCAGGAGGCGATAACGGTTGTGTGATTAAAGTAGATTTATTTTCGAGAATCGACATTAGGTTATCGCCACGCTTCTGAGGTAGATTACTTATCTCAATATTGCAGTTACGGGATTTTTGTTCTGCGGTTTCTAATTTTGCTTCTATAGTACCAATTGTTTGTTGAACTGCAAGGTGAGAAGATGCTTTTTCCTCGAACTTCGAAATACGTGAGGCCAGTTCCTTCGACTTCTCTTCTAGACAATCATACATCGCTAATAAATTGTATGGATGACTTCACGCCTTTAAATTCGGATAAAAGCAATGAAAATTGAACACCCTGCTTTGTTATACTGGATGATTTTTTTTTCAGGCTTCAAATTTTTACATTTTCCACTCATGAACATGAACAACTTTCATTATGGGACCAACTCTTAAATCACGAAAACAAAATCAGCTGATTAATACAATAGTTAAACTATTGTATTAATCAGCTGATTTTGTTGACGTACTTGACCAAAATGTATGAAACAGCTGATTTTTTTTCGTGATCTCAGAGTTTGTTCCATAGTGAAAGTTATTCATATTCATGGGTGGAACAGCCTGTAAAAATTTGGAGCCGGTAAAAAGAACCATGCTGTATAAGTCTCGAGCATAGATTTTATATTTGCCTGGAAATCGAAGTTCGTCGCGCCAGTCTGGGTCCTTACTGCACGACATTCCTTGGCGAAATATGACGTAAGGACGAGGGGACACCTTATTTATCAAGGAACCGTCCACATTCATATCACCAGATGGATTGTCGACTTCAGTGATATGTTCGTAGGTGCTGTTAATTGTATTCGTGTCTCAGACCGCAACACTACACTCTGTGTCAGTAGGCACAGGTAAATAGGTTCACAGACGAGCACAAAAGGTAACGATAACACCGATGAGTAATTAGCCACACACGCTCTGTTACGCGCAATAACTTATTATTATTTTTGAGTAACAACGAGACGACCGGTTTACTCCGGGGCGCACGACGGAATGTTCATCAGAGAACATTAAGATACCAGCTGATATGATGATGAATGTGTTGTTTAGTATTATTTTTCAACCCGAGATTTATTCGATTTGGTAACGCAATAAATATTGAGCCGACACCCGTTAAGAGGGTTCATGCGTTAGAGCCATGCTGGAGTCAAAATTGATGATTTCCGACGGACAATAAAACCATAATGTGTTTCATTTATACATGAGATATTGACGTCATATTATTGGGAATTTTATAATCTAGTGCATGGCTGAAAAACATTTTCAATTTTTTGTTTAGTTTTCTCATCAGAACCGTTTTTATGCAAGCCTTTTTTAAAACTAGCGATCGACGGTCTAAGCAGATGCTAGATATTAGTAAAACCATATATGGCAAACTTATTACAACATTACTTTATAAAAAATAAGAACATTTTTTAGTGCATGGCTGAAAAAAAAACACGATTACTGTAAGTTTTCATTCAAGAAAAGTATATTCAAAAGTGTCAATTGTAGCCACTTTTCGAGATATTAAACGTGTTAGTTTAGGATGAAATCTGAAATATTTATATTTTCTTTTAGGCCTAGTAAATTAAGACATTTATGTTCTAAAACATGGTTCAAATATTTTTTTAATAACTTATATGTTTAATTTACTATGAATTATTTAGTATTGCTATATAATCGGCGCGGATTCACGCCACCGCTCAATGCCGGCTGAGGCCTTTCAGAGACAGGACGTGTGTCGCTCCCATCGCTGCGTGTCGCGTAAAATATTATCGTACTTTCGCGAGTTTGTAGCGCGACTGGGACATATTGATACTTTTTATTATAATATATTTTTATTATATTACAGAACTTTGGTGAGTACATATTTTAATGTAATGGTATTCAATTAACTTAAGAAGATTAAATTAGACTTCTTTATGTATGTTTCGATTTTACTTTTTTTTAGATATGGCTAACAAAAGGCGCTATACGGGAATAAAAAGAAACAAATATGAAAATTTAGCCAAGGCTAATGAAGCTAAAAGGTAAGTTACCGAAGAGCCACTTTTTAACTATGTAACAGGTTATAGCCAATTCATATTTTTCTTACACGGGGATAGAATTCGTAATAATTTGCGTTTATTCTGTCTTATAATCTCATAAACTGAATTGACCATTCTGGGGTTGTCAGTTTTGGATAGTTGAGAATATACCACTGAAACGAGGTGGGTTCTCTACTTATAAAAAAAATATCTATATTAGGTGTAATTAGTAAACCATAAGAAACAATATTATACTTACTACTTTCTGAAGTCAATATAATTTTTTTAAATTACTTTTTGTCTGGGTATTTTTATGAAACACGGTAGTAATAAGATAAAATTAATATCCGATTCGTTGTTATAGGCAGAAAAGAGAAGTTCAAATATTTCAAAATGCTGTTGTAAGTTTTATTTTTTTTTTACTTCTTTATATTTTATGGCAATTTTTGAGATTTTATATCTAAACAGACACGTGTTTCCTTTATTTTGAATTAGCACCTATTAAACCAAAACTAAATAAGACATTTCTTCGTTATTTATTTATCTCAAGCCGACAATCGATCGCCTGTCGTGGTGCTTCTTATGGTTTGTGTCACTTCATATTATACTCTGCATATTATTTTCAGACTCAACAAAAAGAAAAAGTCACTGAAAAAACACTGGATATTCAGGAAAACTTGCAGGCGTTAGAAACGGTTCCAACTTTGTTGTTCCTACAACAAGGCTCTAGAAAATAGGTGGCTCGTTTAGATGCCAATGTATACGTTTTTATAATAAACTTCCTAGCCACATTCAAGAACTAAGCATTAATAAATTCAAATCTTTTATAAAGCTAAAACTATGCCAGAAAGCCTATTATACTGTAAAAGACTATATTGAGGACAAAAAAGCTTGGGATTGAGCTGCTCCAATAGGTCTAGACAGTGAATGTTGTTTATTTTTTATTTTTTGCTGATTTACACTTTTGTTTTTTTTTTTTTCTCTTTCTAAATATCTATTTATATACTGAATGATTTGAACATTTACTGTTTAAAGTCTTATATTATTTTAATTATTGTGATTGTGAGGACTATGTGGATCATTGTTTCCGTTTTAATCATGGTCTGGCACTTTGAGTGGTTTATGCGGTCTACACAAATGTCCTGTCCTTGGTATTACTCGTCGAATCGTTGAGCTCCTTAAGTTCTGAGTTGAGCTGCACGGTTACTGACGAATGCGTGCACCGACTGCACAGGTCCACTCAATCTGTGTGGTTCTTTCCTCAAAAGACCACTTCAGACACCAATCTACATAGTCCTCAAAGATCAAAGATTATTTCCGGATTTTTATAAACACATTGACATTGATGAATACTATAATATAAACAATGACATGGATATTTACTTTGTAAAGTATCTTATTTTTTATTATTATCATTGTGAGTGTGAAGACTATGTGGGTCATTTCTTTTTTCTGTTTTCCTTCTTAGTTAGTTTTAATCATGACCTGGCAGTTTGAGTAATTTATGCGGCCTACCCAAATGTCCTTTCATTGGTATTGTTCGTCGAATCGTAAGGCTCCTCAAGTTCTGAGTTGAGCTGCACGATTTTTGACAAATGCGTGCACTGACTGGACAGGTCCGCTCAATCTGTGTGGTTCTTTACTCAAAAGACCATTTCAGACACCAATCTACATGGTCTTCACATGATCTGACCAAGATTATGTCTGGACTTTAAAAGAGACTGTGACCTCTGAGTTTGTTTCGGCCTTTCTTCTCAGAGTAGTCAGATAGGAAACGCCGACCTCATCTAGTTTAAAAAAAATATGATTGACATGTAAAAGTGTTTGTACAAACCTACTTACAGAAAATAAATCATTTATCATTTATCATTTATAACTCAAGATCCTGACGCAGGAAATCTTGTAAGAATGACTTGGACATTTGTAAACATATTTACATATTTTAGCACAAATAAAACATTGTTGTGTCTCAAGCCGACAATTGGCCGCCGGACACGATGCTTACGGTTTGTGTCACTGTGTTATACCTACATGTTATTTTCAGACTCAACAAAAAGAAAAACTCAGTGAAATAACACTGAAAATTCAGGAAAACTCGCAAGCATTAGAAACGGCTTCATTCCACTATTATATACATAGAGTACTCACGGAGGATTTATGTCTGGTCAATAAAAGTGCAGTGTGGGTGCCCCACACTCTGAACACGGATCAGAAGGAGTTTCGTTATGAAACTGCGCGTAGCCATTTATCGTGGTATCGCCGTAAGAAAAATATACTTAATAGATTCATATGCCTTGATGAAACTTGGGTCGAATTTTATACTCCTCCTCAAAGACATCAGTCACGATTTTGGGTGGAACCGGGTACTTCAGCTGAACATTTACCACGTGCAGAGCTACATGAACGAAAAATACTACTAATAGTAGCTATGGATGTCAGAGGCATTGCTTTTTGGAGAACTTATGATGAAAATACAACTATGACTGGAGAGCGATATAAGTCATTTTTAGAAGAAAATATTCCTATTTGGGCAGACGAACATCATATAACGAGTCCTATAATTTTACATGATAACGCCAGGCCGCACAAATCAAAAATAGTTCAGAATTTAATTGAAGATAAAGGATGGATTGAAATTATTCAGCCGCCATATTCCCTGGATATGAATCCTTATGATTTCAATTGTTTTGGCCATGTGAAGAGGAAATTGTCGGGTACTCGATACAATAGCAAAAAGGAGTTAGATATTAAACTAAAGAGCATTATTGATGAATTAAATGAAAGTGGTACTTTAAATGGTGTTCAAGATTTGCCAGCAGTCTGGGAGCGAGTGATTAATAGTGGTGGAGATTATTGATTAGTGTCACAAGGTTATATAGTATAGTAGGCAGTTTTTGTAAAATAATAATAATAAAAAAATATGACACTGGAAGTGGGATGACCTAATATAATATTAATCGTTGTAGGACTTTACATTTGTATTACATTTCTAACTTTTCACCCCTGATTAGTATATATATACTTTATAAAGTATCCAAAACTGCCTATTTATTTCACAAGGTTGTAATAAAAATAAGAATAGTAAATAAAAATCAACTAACGGTTAAATAAGTATCATTATGCATAACTCAACGGATCAACATGGGTTAGTTTGACTATAATGACAGAGAGCACACCAACTCTACGCACACAGACACGCGCGCATCTGTGTGAGTGCAAAGAGCACTGCAATTACCTAAACTTGGTGCCGCGGATTTGGCGTTAACGCTCTTAATCTGATTCGGTCGTACCGATTCCAGCTACGTCTGGCTGAAAAATAAAATACAGTTTTTTTTATTTATTCGTATTTCACAGTTTCTCTTCGATGTTTTAATGAAATTGATATGCTGGTTTCGTCTGACATACTAACGAGTATATGTGAGGTGATATATTTCATCTTTAAGTCCATAAGGTACTTACACATAATCACATAAGTCCAGAAGATTCAGCTAAATGTTAAGTAGTTCCCTTTTATTAATAGTCCTTGGCACACAAAGAGCTTCCTTTACTGAAAGGGACATAAGCTTCTTATTATCTCGACTAACCAGCTTTTGAGACAAATCAAATGAACATACGAGTATTTCTGGTTCGTTTGTCAACTAGCCTTTTTTCTTTCAACCGTCTTTCAAGATGGATTTGTCCTTCAACTGGAAAATGTCAGCTAGTGCCGACTTACCGTAGTCCATTCTCCATTTCTGACGCTGATTCAGGTCTTAAATGATTACATTTTGTAATACTGTTAGCCATATTTCTTCTTCTACATAAACTTTTATCGATCGTTCCAGGATGTCTTTTGACCCACGATATACACACGATAGTACATACATTTTGAGTAGGTGTTAAGTTTGATACTCCTGACCCTAAAAGCGAAAACAAGTATAAATAACTGAACTTTAATGTTCTCGACATAAACTTACATAAGTGGAGTCTCCCGAGTTCATAAGTCAATTAAATAAACATAATTATACAAGAGATAAGTTGAACATGCAGGAGTTATCGATCTTGACGGCGTAAACGCACCCTTTGTTGCGCCAATGAATCAATCAAGTGTCTCTTATCTTCTAATTGATGGGAACCAATATACGCAATGAGCTTCCTAGAATGTAGAATGTATTGTTTGTTGTTCTGTAGTTCAGTATGATGAATACAGCTTTGTGGTAGGTAAAGGAATTTATGAGTGGTTAGTCTTAAATGATTCATGGATTATTTCGAGACGATGGATCATTCCCGCTCTGTGTTTATTGCTATTAATAGGAGATCAGCGTTCAACAGAGCAGCCTAAGACTTTTTTAGGGTTTCGTACCCAAAGGGTACCAACGGAACCCTATTACTACTAAGCTACCGCTGTCCGTCCGACCGTCTGTCTGTCTGTCACCGGGCTGTATCTCATGAACCGTAATAGGTAGACAGTTAAAAATTTCACAGAATGTGTATTTCAACAAATAATAAAGTTAATAAAAATTGAAGGGAAAAAACGCGTTTCTTGTGAAACGTGTTTTTTCGGCGTTTTTTTTTTTGTCATGTGGTACGGAACCCTTCGTGTGCGAGTCCAAATCGCACTAGGCCGGTTTTTCTCTAACATTGTCAGCTTTGTAAGATTTCATAACTTAGGAAGTTAGTTGAAGCAATGTAGCCAGCTCTAGCTAATGGCCGCCTTGACAAACAAGGCAACATTTTTATAATTTTACTTGAATTCGGTGTTTCATTTGCACAAACAAGAAATCTCTAATGTTTTTTTTTTTGTCATGTGGTACGGAACCCTTCGTGTGCGAGTCCAAATCGCACTAGGCCGGTTTTTCTCTAACATTGTCAGCTTTGTAAGATTTCATAACTTAGGAAGTTAGTTGAAGCAATGTAGCCAGCTCTAGCTAATGGCCGCCTTGACAAACAAGGCAACATTTTTATAATTTTACTTGAATTCGGTGTTTCATTTGCACAAACAAGAAATCTCTAATGTTTTTTTTTTGTCATGTGGTACGGAACCCTTCGTGTGCGAGTCCAAATCGCACTAGGCCGGTTTTTCTCTAACATTGTCAGCTTTGTAAGATTTCATAACTTAGGAAGTTAGTTGAAGCAATGTAGCCAGCTCTAGCTAATGGCCGCCTTGACAAACAAGGCAACATTTTTATAATTTTACTTGAATTCGGTGTTTCATTTGCACAAACAAGAAATCTCTAATTAAATAATTTGCAATATCATTCACAACCATTACCCAAAATCCTAACCAAACGAAATAACAGTACCGCAGACAATACTATGTACCGTCTACCTAAAGTCAAGGAAATAGGAATTCCTATTCAAATTAGGCGAGTCGCCCATCGCTTCGGTCTCAGCGTAAACAAGACTCGTGTAATTAAATCTAAATGCGTATCTTCATTCCTCGCGAGTTCCGTACATAGAATGTTTACGTGTTCGGCTAGAATCTTTATCATTGCGTTGTTGAGCTGTGGTGTACCAAGGGATGGGGGACAGCGGACAAAAGAAAGCCAGCGTTTACGAGGATAGTGTTTTTGGGAAAGAGAGATGGGGTAATCCATCATAATTAGCCCACAGCAGTCCACTGATGGACATAGGCCTCTTCAATTGCACGCCATTCAGCTCGATGAGGTAATTGATAAAGTAGATAGGTGGACAAGTAATCTTGTTACAGATTTACCCTATGTTGATGTTCCATAAATAGTTGAAAGTAGAGTATTAATAGACACAATGGCGAATATTTTTCTTTATTCTCTTCAAAATTTAAGAATAATGTTCATTTGTTTTTTCCGTTTTCTAATTGTCTTTCATTGCCATCAAATATCCTAATGTAGTCTTTAAGCAAATATTCCTTCTAAGGCCATCCAGATCAATATCGCAACAGTTCAGTGCATAACTCAACATTTTTAAGGAAACCGGTTGGTATAACCGTGGAGTGCAGTGTCGAGAAACTAATAAATATTCAGAGCAGACGTACTCATACGCAGGTCTATTTCTGTTCCTAGGAAGTATCGTTTGTATTACAGTATTATGTATTCATGACTTAGACGACTGTCTTGTGACAGAATTAGGGTGTGTTAATAAGTTAGATTCAGGTATAGTTCGTTTTGATTCTATGACGAAGTTTTTCTTTTGTTTCGTTCTATTTTCTGTTGTTGGTGAATGTTTCAGATAGTTTGAAACTCACTACGCATTCGATATTGTTGACGATTTTGCGTCTTTCTTTGTTATTAATTGTAACTCAATCAGCAGACCCGATTTTATATTGGGTAATTAACCGTTTTTATGACAGTTCGGAGTTCGGGCACATAGTCTTTATCGTCCAGCTCTAGGTAAAAGTTTTAGGCAAGAAAATCCTAAGCTTTATCAAGGGAGAAATACCTGATAGTGAAAGTATTCTTTATTGTTGCTTAGTGCTAAGCCTAGGTATCAGAACATCCACCAGCAAACGGAAACTACAACTGAACGTGAAAAAAAAGCCTCCTCTGTTCTGGAAACTAATCTGACGCGTACAATTCCTACATATAACAGACCTGTATATACAACGTGTAACGTTAAATGCGCAAAACCTCAGACACCCCACCTGATTTTTAATTCAATTGACCTATTTCAGAGAGAAAATAAGTCATTAAAAAAATTGTAAAGGTTTTATGTGCTGTTTTAGTTTTACTAGCCATTCTGATCGTTTCTTAAGAGGGTTTATCCCTTAGAGCCATGTTGAAGATTCAAAATTGATGATTTCCGACGGACAATAAAACCATAATGCGTTTAATTTATAGGTGAGATATTGACGTCATATTATTGCGAATTTTATAATCTAGTGCATGGCTGAAAAACATTTTCAATTTTTCGTATAGTTTTCTCATCAGAACCGTTTTTATGCAAGCCTTTTTTTAAACTAGCGATCGACGGTCTAAGCAGATGCGAGATATTAGTAAAACCATATACGACAAACTTATAACAACATTACTTTATAAAAAATAATAACATTTATTAGTGCATGGCTGAAAAAAAAACACCATTACTGTAAGTTTTCATTCAAGAAAAGTATATTCAAAAGTGTCAATTGTAGCCACTTTTCGAGATATTAAACGTGTTAGTTTAGGATGAAATCTCAAATATTTATATTTTCTTTTAGACCTAGTAAATTAAGACATTTATGTTCTAAAACATGGTTTAAATATTTTTTTGATAACTTATATGTTTATTTTACTATGAATTATTTAGTATTGCTACAGCGGCGCGCTGAGCGGTGGCGTGAATCCGCGCCGATTATATAGCAATACTAAATAATTCATAGTAAAATAAACGTATAAGTTATTAAAAAAATATTTGAACCATGTTTTAGAACATAAATGTCTTAATTTACTAGGTCTAAAAGAAAATATAAATATTTCAGATTTCATCATAAACTAACACGTTTAATATCTCGAAAAGTGGCTACAATTGACACTTTTGAATATACTTTTCTTGAATGAAAACTTACAGTAATGGTGTTTTTTTTTCAGCCATGCACTAATAAATGTTATTATTTTTTATAAAGTAATGTTGTTATAAGTTTGTCGTATACGGTTTTACTAATATCTCGCATCTGCTTAGACCGTCGATCGCTAGTTTGAAAAAAGGCTTGCATAAAAACGGTTCTGATGAGAAAACTATACAAAAAATTGAAAATGTTTTTCAGCCATGCACTAGATTATAAAATTCCCAATAATATGACGTCAATATCTCATCTATAAATTAAACACATTATGGTTTTATTGTCCGTCGGAAATCATCAATTTTGAATCTCCAACATGGCTCTAAGGGATGAACCCTCTTAAGTATGCGACGACGCTTTATCGAGGGAGGAGTCGTCACCGGGCCGCTGCGTCGCGCTGACATTGGTTTGCTTGACCTATTAATAAATAGACACGGCAAAGTTATTAATGAAGATTTTTTGAAAAACGTGACCTATATTAAAAAGTGGTTCAATTAATTCTGCTCGTTATTCTGATCAAACTATTTTCAGGTTTTGCGCATTTAACGTTACATGTTGTATAATCAGCTAAGTGCATATAAGACGTGAACTTTCATCCGCACTTTTACGACGGTGTTGCCTTCACATTTGGCGGTGCTAACGTTCGTGGAGCCTCGTCTTCGACGGTAATAGCCGACGAAATTAATATGAACGCTGTAGAGTGTGATGTTTCTCTCTATATAGGCGGTAATATTATTATTATTTATTTTTATTTTTATTGCTAAATGGGCCTGCACTTGACCGCAATCTCACCTGGTGGAAAGCGATGGATGAGGTCTATGATGGAACGAGCGTGCCCAGAAGATGCCTGTTCACTCTTTATATTCTCTTTATATTATAATATGTGTGGTTGACTGTTACTACGAAATATTTTTATGAACGCACTTTCATGAAAGTACTAAAAGACCGATAGGAAGGTGCTAAAAGGTATGGCAATGTAAGAACTGAAAGAGTAATAGAACGTACCTACTGGTTCTATCCGTTTATTAATTAGTTAGGTCCTTTTTCGTTTATACGGACACAGCGGGAATACAGGTAAAAGATGATAATGAGATTTAGGTAAAACCAAGAAAGAATTCAGAATAACAAGCTGATTTCTTAACACCATTCTTTCAATTCTAAATTTATAAAAACCTATTTTATCGCTAGTGAATTATGCAAAGACCGTAAAAGTTTTTCTCGCCTCCCCAGCTGAGCTGAAATTATCAACGTCGAATATGACAGCGAAGTTACTTGAATATTTCATTTCATTACTCGCGACTAAGGCACCATCAATTTTAATATTCTCCGAACTAGGCTTCTTTTTTTTTTCTTTGTTAATTAAGTCCTGAATAAACAATGGGAGAATAATCTCCAGATGAATCAGTTTAACAAACGAAATCTAACTCTAGTTTTACTTTGCCCAACTACGTCTAGAGGCTTGCTCATTCAGTACAATATTCATGGATCTATGTGTCTGGATGAATTCCTTTGATCTTAATTAAGATTTATGTCGAAATTGACGGCATGAACATCTTCGATATAGAGTTATTGGGGACCTTAGTTTACCTAGCTTCGGTCCCATGTTGATGAAGTGCCTCTATTAGGCTGGCAACGTATTGGGCAATCATGCGCGTCGGCTAATACGGTGACCGTAGCCCAGTTATCCAGTCTGACGTGCCTACGGTACATTAGGCTGGTTGCTTTGAGCTTTATTTGTCGTAAAATAGTCTAGGCTAGGGTCCACGACAGGATGGGTTTATAGGTTTCCTGTTTTGTTCGCTAGCTTGACTAGAAATGGGACTAGACACAGTTTGACATTTATGCTTTAAAGTATCTTGAGACATGTTGATATTTTTGCCAAAATTCATAATTGTCCTGATTTGAAATGCGTGCGCGTTTAGGTAAATGTTAAAGCAACGTTACAGTAACAAACTGAAAGCCTTTTCTTAGTAACAGAACAAAGAAATAAATTGCTTCAGATCTGTATGCAATGCTCACCTCAAAAGATAATGAAATTAAATACAAATCCAATACACGAACACAGATCCTTCGAATTAGAATTCTAATTGAAACCCAATTTACCGTCAATATCAATGGATTATGCTCAAATTACGGAATACTGAAACAAAGGAATCAGGGACCAGATTTATTCGTGCATGAAGACAAAAGCGGTCTTTTAATGGCACAGATACTCCGGTAGCCCTGTGAAGGTCGAATTTACACGTGCTCGAATAATTATGAGTGTGAGGGTCATATAACCTTTTTTTTTATTACGATTGCTCTGTGGCTTCCCTAGTAATGTTACGTGTTGGTTGGATGAGAATTATGAATTTTGACTTTAATGTTATTGACAGGTTCATAGGCTTAAGAAACTCGAGGTACTTTGCTCTGCCACAAGCTAGAGCGATATTTGTATGTACAATAAAATTGGCATAGTATAATAAATCGCATGACATCTGCAAATACCTATTATGTTTCTCAAGATGCGTGCTAAGTATGTGTGTGTTTTACCTACGAATATTAATTAGAAACAAATCCTTCAGAGTTACAAATCAAATTACATATTCCAATATGGCCTCAATTTCGATGCCCAAAGATCCAATTACTGTTCTGAACAAACACAAAAGTAGCAGAGATCATTGAATGAAATCCGATCGTGCGTACAGACAAAGGCTGTCCTTTAAGGACACAAGCCCTTCCAAGGTTAAATGAAGGCACGTACTAGAAAGATGATGAGATTTCTTAAATAGGTGGTGCACACAGAAAATTACAAACAGCATTTCAGGTTGCCCTGCAAATAGTAATTAAAACGCAGATCTTTTAAATACACAAACTAAATTATCAATTTTCAAGAAACCCGAACATAAGTACTAAAGTGGAAAGAATCATTGGATTGAATCCGATAGCGCGTGAAGACAAAGGTAAGCCTTCAAGGGCACCGGTAGCCCTGCAAAGGTTAAAGGCCGACTCGTGCTAGCAAGATGAGGACATTCAGTCCAATCAAAAAAATACCAACAACAATTCCGGATGCTCCAGAAATAGTATTTGACAAAACACAAAAGCTCCAAACACTAACCAAATAATGCCCAAAGCTCAAGAAATCTTAACATACAAAGGGATCATTGGATTGAATCCGATCGTGCGTGAAGACAAAGGCGATCAGGGCACCGGTGGCCGGCAAACGTCAAATGCCGGACACGTGCTAGAAGGAGGATGTTCAGTCATTTCTGGCTGTTTCAAAAATATTAACTAAGGAAACACATAATCCTTATTCTCAATTCTTTATTGCGTAGCATAATGTATGTAGTTGATAGGGAAATAATTATATTAGTCACAATCATGAACCCTGTCGGGCACAGCATAGAATCTATGCTATATATGATATAGAGATATGATCTAGATCTATGCCATAGATCAAGTAGGGGAGAGGAGGAAGAACACTGGGTGTTTATTATGATAAATTTTAATCTTAGTTAAGTAGTTAGTAAATTATGCTGTTTTATTAATACAGAATTGAATTTTCAAATTATAATTATTGTTTTATAAATGATATACAATTATTTATTTAATAGCATTGTAAAAACCATTTACTTTTTAAATTATTCACTATCGTTTTATTTACTTATTATTATTTTTATTTATTACGTAATTAATATTACTATCCCTAAGGTTAGTTATTTATTGGACGCTTCATATTTATTTATACATTTATTCTTCGTATTATGAGTATTCGTGGTAGGCGTATCTATAATAGTGAGTATTTGTAGATACAAATAGATATTTATGAAGTTACTTATAATTTATCACTTAAGTATTCGCTTACACTATAGTAGCATTTGCTTACAAGGAAAGCTTCAATTTACTGATAAAGATATTATTTATTTAAATACTTTATTATTTCGGGTAACTTATTATACATTTTTATGGACACGACAAAGGTACTATTGGAGTGCATTTTTGTCGCAATGTTGGTAAGATTAGTCTATTTTCATGTCTTAAAATAATTTTTGTTTGTATGTCCTCTCTTTTTGTAAAGAATTCTGGGTGCTTACTAACTTCAAATATAATATAGACAGGGTAGGGATAAAATCTTTAGCTCCTGAAAGTGGGGTTTACAGCTTCAAACACACTAACCAAATAATTCTCAAAGCTCAAGAAATCTAAACATGCAAAGGCTGCGGGGATTATTAGATTGAATCTGGTCCTGAACAAAGACAAAGGCGAAGCTTTAAGGGAACCGGTAGCCCAAAAGGTCAAACGCTGGACACGTGCTAGAAGGACAAGGATATTCAGCCATTTCCAACTGCTTCAAAAATAGTAATTAAGAAAACCCTAAATCCTCCAAATATTCTAACCCAATAATGTTCAAAGCTCAAGAAATCTTAACACAAAGGCAGCAGGGATCATTGGATTGATTGCGATCGTGCGTAAAGACAAATGCGATCCTTTAAGGGCACTGGTAGGTAGCCCTGCGAAGGTCGCATAAAGGCGTTTCGATTTCCGATTTTTTTAAATACCGTGATCCCGGGATCAAACACCACTTAACCATCACTGGCCACTTTTATCTTTGGGTACGAAATTAATGATGTCCTTTGTACGGAACCCTCGGTGCACGAGTTCGACTCGCACTTGACCGGTTATTTATTATTTCAAGATAAAAACACTTTTTTAATATAACTTTACTATATTATAGGCCAGTCACCGTAGACACAAAAATCGCGTTTAGTTGCAAAAAATTGCACTGTACTTATTTTTTGGGATGTTGTTAGGATAGATACTAATAGTGTAAAACCAAGTCCGTGATCCCGGTATTAGCCAATACCGGGATCCCGGCATTGGAAGCCCTAGTCGTATACCCACGTGCTGCATAAATATGTATTTAAGTACGTTTTAATCAACCTGAGGACGCGCATGTTCGGGGTTCTAATGATGTCGCCTGTTTGATTATTATGTGTTGGCTTAAGTCCTACGTGTGTGCTGGTATTTGTACTTAACATTCTTGTAAGTCGGTAAATATACCTACTAGGTACATCTTCGATCAACAAAGTACTACATAATAATTGTTATTTGGAATTTGAAGTTGCTTGGGGATTTTGTCTGGGCGTATCTTCGCCCACCAACCCGCACTGGGCCCGAGTGATGGATTATGGCGCACTCCCTCTCACAGAAAGGAAGCCTGTTTCCCAGCAGTGGGAACATTATGGGCTGATTATGATTATTATTATGATGAATCTTCGTCTGGTAGACTTGAAGATGAACGAAGCGAGATTAACTTCTCGTCGTTAAAGAATAGTAGGAACAATTTTGATGTTCAAGTTGGTCACTCTTTTGGATCATTCCACGGCATTCAAATCTTGTGGTACTAAAGGATCTAATGTTAAAACTATTTCAAAGCTGCCCCAGGTCCAGTAACCAGCATTTGAATGCCGTGATTAACTTAATTCCACTTTTAATTTAACTTATGTCCACGGGAGGAAACATGTTTACAATTACCGAGAACTAGTTACTAACCCAGATAAATCTGCCAACGAACATGTATTAAATATTAAATCCTCTACTGCGAATTTTGGTTGCGGTTTCAACCAAACAAAGTCAGTGTTATCTCAATTCAGATGACTAGTAGCAACAGTGAAGCTTCAAAGTTACACACGTCCTTCCAAGAATAAATTAATTAAACTTGACAGAATTGCCAAGCCAAAGCTTCGCCGTAAAGCCTTTGGTTTGCCTGGCTTGCCTGGGTTTGGGAGCTGTTTCGGTCTCGCCCCTCCTACTGGCTTCTCATTGTTGCTCAAAAGTGTTTGGCTTCATTCCATTTGCAACATTGTCCTGTTTTCGCCTTTAATTGCTTAACTTCAAAGGAGATTTTGGGAGCGCCTTTGTTTCATCTTTTGTGAATTGCTTTGTTGCAACAGTGTCTGTCACAATCAGTTTGTTTGTTTAACTTATTATTTTGTGTTCGTGAAATTTGCTACCGTTAAACTGCTTTTGTAATAAATGACCAGAAACTAATTTATATTTCGTAATCCTATAAGATGCGTGTTTCGTGGCTATCTCGCATAGTATGATTAGCTTTGGGTCAAAAGGTTGACCTTTAATTTGAATGCCGTCAAATAATATGACTATATGTCCCATAAAAATATTAGAAAACCCACAAAAGTAGCTGTTGTATGCGACATATTACCAATATAATCTAAAAAGCGTATCCAGCTAATAAAACACAGACCATAACTTGAACCTACAGCGTTGAAAGAATAAGTTTTACAACATCACAACTTATTACGACGATATACATAAATAAGAAAGGGGCACACGAAAGAAAATGAAACTCCTTCGACACGACCACTTTGTCACATGATATACTAAATCCTTAACGAACGGTTTATTCGCCAAGTGCCCTTACTTATGAACGCTCTGAAGAACTTGCTAGTCGGTGCTTCGAATCGTCGATATTATCTCTATCGTGCAAGTTGACTTATTTGGGTAACGTATTGACCGTTTATGTGTCGATAACTATGTCGATTTATTCTGTATAGGCGTCGTCATCTTCTTCTCATGGATACGATCTTCTAAATAGGTAGTTTTAAATGACTGACATAAATCTGGACATGCATTCTAATAGGTGACAGGGACATCATGTAGGAAACAGCTGATTTGGTTTTTAATAACCGACGAAAAATTTCAATGTGGGCTAGTCCAGAATCATACTGAATCCATAGTAACAGTTTGTCAGCCGAGGTCCGTGCCACCCTGTGTAGTGGCATAACATGGAGATTGGCAGCAATAGGACACTGCATAGACCTTTCCTATTCAATGAAATATATGTATGAACTACCTTATAATTTAGCGCTGTAATAAACATCTAGTACACACATGCTTATGAGCGGTGCCAAAGCAATTAGTGGGCCGTCGCAAATTTGAATGCTCAAATGACTTCATTTAGGTAAACAAGTTGTAACTTGGCGTTCCAACTTTGTAGTCTTTGACGTTGTTAGAGAGACCTGTAACATGACTATGCATAATCTTCTTTAATGATAGTGTTTGACATTATCAACGTAAGAGGGTAGCTTCAGACATATTAGTGTAAGAAAATGTGATACGAGTTTCCTCCCTTCGAAGCCTGTGTGTGTTGTAAGAGGGTGCGACGGCACTTTCAGAGATTAATACCTCTTCTAGTTATTTGACACGGAGCTGAAACACGGCCTTTACCACGTCGTTTTTTCGTGTTTTTCCTTAATATGATTGTTTTGTGATAAGATTGGATGGGCTATTTTTGTACGGAAACAGATCCTGTCGTGTCGTATGATATTGACATATAATTTCTTCAATGAAATGGGTAGGTACTGAAATTTAGCAATCTACCATAAATAGAAAATGTTACCTTTCTCGAAAATGTATTTCAATTTACCTGAACAAGGATTTCATTGATGTAACGAATTAGAATTACAACATTTTCTGGTTGAATCTGTAAAAATTCTTTACATCAAACCTCGCGAGTGAAACGGTAACTTTTTAACTCATACAACAAAAAAATACAGACAGGAATTAATTCGTTCGCGTGAATCTGCTGCCCTGACGCAAAGGGTAACGTAGATTAATGTGGGGTTATTAAGGGCTGGATATCGGTTCGGCCTATCGGAAGCTTTCCATAATCACCGAGTGCATTTATTTAAATGGAACGCCTTCCATCATTTTGATTGACGGTTTTAGGTCATCGAGTTTCGGAAGGGTGTTGAGCAAAGGGTCATCTGAAAATATACTTTTGGTTCAGTTTCAGATGGAAAAATGTTCCTACAAAAATCATACTTTGTACATGGATGTTGTATTCATTTTCGTTTTGTGGAATTTTAACTCAAACGCGCTGTACCTAGCGTCACAGAAGACCGGACATACATACTTATATCGAATTACAAACCTGAAATAAAAATTTAATCGAATGCTCTATTCGAACTAAAAATATGTTATTATAGCTCAGAAGTTATAAAACTCTCGTCCATAAAGATAAGTGTGATGTCGCCATATTTCCTCTTCCAATATTTCTATACCATGTGATTGTGTAATAGGATGACTGAGATTATTGTTATGTTGCCATAAAGTCCCTCTCCCTGTCAGTTATTGCGATTATCCAATTGCCCGGTCGTCTAAGTCCCTTACATGAGCAGAAAAAGCCATAGTTCAGGATAATATGTGCCTAGGGACACCCTAAATTGATTTCAGATGCTCTTGAAATATGTAGCTTCACTAAAAGGGACCCTTACTTAAATTTATATATATAATTTGGGTCGACATCATCATTTTATTTTCTTTGCTCCAGTTTCATGTCTATTATATATACAACTAGCGACCCGCCCCGGCTTCGCACGGGTGCAATGCTGATCACTACATAGTATAAAACAAAGTCGCTTCCCGCTGTCTGTCTGCCTTTATGTATGCTTAGATCTTGAAAAATACGCTACGGATTTTGATGCGGTTTTTTTTATAGATAAGAGTGATTCAAGAGGAAGGTTTATATGTATAGTAGATGCATAATATAGTAGAGAAACACTGATAATTTTAGAGCCATTAAAAAAGTATAGGATAAAAAATCGTTATTGTGGGTTATCCCTAAGAGATAGACATATACCATCGCGGACTTTTTTGTAGAGCTTTTTAAGGTGTACAATACTGTAGTACATTATTTTGATCTATCTCGAATGGTTCAGCCAGCGTTTGCAATGTAAACGCAAAAAATGTGTTTATTTACGACATCACATTAGAAACCTCTAAAATTATCAGTGTTTCTCTACTATATTATGCATGTATTATACATATAAACCTTCCTCTTGAATCACTCTATCTATTAAAAAAAACCGCATCAAAATCCGTTGCGGAGTTTTAAAGATCTAAGCATATATAGGGACAGACAGAGGGAAGCGACTTTGTTTTATACTATGTAATGATAATGACGTGTAACGTTAAATGCGCAAAACCTGAAAATAGTTTGATGAGAATAACGAGCAGAATCAATGGAACCACTTTTTAACATAGGTCACAATTTAAAAAAAATATTCATCAAAAACTTTGCTGTGTCTATTTATTAATAGGTCAAGCAACCCAATGTCAGCGCGGCGCAGCGGTCCGGTGACGAATCCTCACTCGATAGAGCGTCGTCGCAGACTCAAGAAACGATCAGAATTGCCAGTAAAACTAAAACAGCACATAAAACCTTTACATTTTTTTAATGACTTATTTTCTCTCTGAAATAGGTCAATTGAATTAAAAATCAGTTGGGGTGTCTAAGGTTTTGCGCATTTAACGTTACACGTTGTATCTTTAGATTAGTATAATATACTGTACCTATGTTATGTATGTATTCACTCTATTATAATAATAGTACACCACACACTACCTACAGTATTTGTCTCTCCCTCCCCTTTTCAATCCATCCAAAGGTTGTCTTTAAAAGACCGCTCTCAGCGATGAGACCGCCCATTGTGTCACCCTTTGTTAAATTTCCTTATTTATGTCTGTAATTTATATAGTGTACATAATAAAGAGTAGCCTATTCTATTCTACATATTAGGTTATTAAAATTGATTTTACTTTCGAACCTTTGATCCGAATATATTCAAACTAGCTTTTTGCCCGCAACTTCGTCTGCGTTTTCCTTGTTCCCCCGACTCATCCCGTCACATCGCTTCGCCGGCCCGCGCTATTACTTCGTTTTCGTTTAGCGTTCTTTCAGCCATTTTTTCTTTTTGCAAGGGACCTAGCATAATGTTAAGTAACCTATAGCCTTCCTCCAGAATTGGGTTATCAAATGCAGAAATATTTTTTTCTAATAGTTCCAACGATTAGCGCGTTCAAACAAACAAAGTCATTATCATTATATCAGTTAGCTTTATTATTACTATAGTTTATTCATGCAAATCTTCAATACTAAAACTGATAAAGCTTATGATATTATCAGTAAACGATCATTATAATCTTACACTGATGCTATCACAAAGAAATAAGTAATATTCGAAGCGGAAATTACTATGTATTGTTGAACAAACAATCGTACAACTGATGCCAGTAGCTCGCACGATCGGTTTCAAATAATAGCTCGCATTACACCTCTATTATACAGGATGGTAGGGACTTTGACGCGCAAACTGTAACCTAGAATTTATGACACTATATCCCATCGCGTAAAAATTTTTCGCGGTTATAAAAAAAAAGAAAATCAGAGTTGCATAGGTACCTACGCGGCCAATTTTTTTTTTTTTTTTTTAATAAATAAATGTAAAGGGAGTTTCGGTGAACACTAACCTGCACTGGCTAAAGAGAAAGAAAGTGGGGGCGGGGGATGGTGAAATTGTTTTTTTTTTTTAAACGTTGCCCCACTCTAGGAATTTCTCCTGTATTGTGGGTGCGTTTACAAACATTTAAAGTCACATACACAAACAGCCAGACCCGGAACAGCTACTTGTAGGTCATACATTGTTCCCATTATGGTTTCAGGAATTCGGCGAAACATGGAGCGTTTGAGTAAAACTTTAGCGTGTTGCTGAGTTCCAAATTAGTTGAGAGCTGCTTAATATTTAAGGATATTACTGCAGTGCTATGACTGAATATGTGATATTTTCGTGTCTCATACTTAATTTTGATTATTTCTGTTTCAGGTAAACATCTTATCCATTGCGCGGAGCGAGAGGTTCGGGAATTGGTATGGTAGATAAATACGTGTTATTTTGGTTACATACAAGTTAAAATTATGTCTACATATTCCTTTTATTTACTTGATCCACTATAGCTTAACTTTAAATATATGAGATACTTCAGACTTTTAAACAAATAAGAATTCCACTCAAGCGTTAAGTCTCCTTTCGCGCCGATACGCACATCTGTTACGGTGCTCCCGGCTGAAATCGCGCGATGTCTCCGCGTTCACTAAAACTACGATATCTCAGAAATTGACATTAAATTCGACCCTAAACACGCCAGACTGAATCAGCTTGGTAACGAATGCGCAGTTTTTGATAGCGAACTGATTCAGCTTGCGTAACGCACGAGTGGTTACCAAAATCCCTCATCATCATCTACAGCCCGACTTCCCCACTGCAGAGCTCTCTTTTCTTGTGCCCATCCCCATGTTCCTGTGCCATCGTCGTCCAGGTTCTTCCCGTGATGGTGACAATGTCGTTTGCTCATCTCGCCGCCTGACGCACCCCTACTAAAAATCGCATTTTACCGATGCGTGTATTCGTTTAGTCATCTGCAAATCATTAACATATGCACACTCTCTCTTTCGTACACTTGTGTGACAGACGTCGCCGTATATGCGAGTGCATAATTATGCAAATGCTCGTAATTTATATGTTTCGTATCGTCTGTGTCGCACTGCACATACACCAAGTTCGCATACCATTCGTGCGGTTAACTTGTGCGCGGACAGTTGCGTACAAATTGATTTTGAATTTGTCATCGTATCGACTCGCTTTGTCATAATGTGGTGAGCAGAATTTCGATTGTTTAAATTTAATGATCACTGCACTTTATATAGATTTTTGCACTTTTAGTCACACTAGTTTAATCATGTTCAGATAAGTAACGAAAAATTGGAAAGCTCTGAGTAATGAGTACCTACCAGATGATTGGGAATCCAAAACGATCCAATTCTGTCTAATAAGATTCCAATCGGGAATTAAGTTAGATCGGATTGGATCGTTAGTACAATATCCCAATAAAAGCAATTGCTTTTAAAGCCCTTTTAAGAAATAGATTTAACAAATCGTCACGCTTTTAAGTGACAAATTAGGAAACCTCAACTTATCTAAAATAAAATAAACACTAATTACATTACATTGCTAACTTCTACATTTGTATGTGTAATTTTGATGGTGTACATAATAAAGAATATTTTATTTTCTATCTGTATAATATCATTTTTGCATAGTCCGTAAAACGGTGCTCCAGTATAATTAGCAGATTACATAAATCACACACGCTCGCAATAAAACAGTCCCACCTGCCCACTCTCAGTTGTGCCAGGTGTATCAGACGATCGCGGTGATAACATCGTTACCATCCTCGTCGTCAGGTGCTGCAGCTTTTTACGTAAACGTATTAATTTATACAGCTTTATCAAAATCAGGCTCGACAGCTGAAACTTTTTGATAATTTGGACCTAGAATTTTTATAGCAAAGGCTGATAATTTAATTTATTTTTCGTTCGTATATTTATCGTGTTTCTTAAAAAGTATACTTAAACCAGATTTTTTTAAAAAGCCTGTTGTAGCTTAACAATAATTCATAACATATCGTAGATTTTTATCTCTAATGTTGATCATTTGGTAATCTTTCATATTCTGTTTTTTTTTTTTTTGGAATTTTAATATTGTGCTTATAGTACCTACCTACTTTTCCACCGACTTGTAGTTTTCGCGTAAGTCAACACAATGGCGTGCGTATAGCTTTCCTTATTATAGCACAAAGAGCACGGCACAAAATGTATCTGTCTATACCAAAGAGTTTAACGTAAACTTTAACGTAATTTCACCTAATCATCAATCTCCCAAAATGTAGTTCAGACACGCTTGACCTTTCGCTAATCGAAATAATCGAAAGTTCGTCTAGATCACAAACTCTTAAGTGGAAAACTTCTGATAACCTTATCAATACTTAAATGTAAACATGTGTTGGTAAAAAAATCTTGAGTATTAAATATCAGACGCATTGAACTCATAATATGAACAAAACGGATATATCATTGTGTCATCAAAGCGATCAAGGTTACAAAGTCCTTTACCGAAAGAAACTGGTTTCTCATGCAACCAAATATAAAACAGCGCAAAATATTAAACACATACATAATATTACCACATTGCCAAAATAAAACACACTATGTTTATATAATAGTGTTGATAAATATTATATCGAAAGACAACAGCTGCTCAGTCCATTCAACGAAATTGGCACGCTCTTGAACTTAAAATGCCAGCATGTCTTCCGCATTTCTTCGAATTTGAACCTTAACGGATCGCGTTAAAGTACGTGGTACATTTTGGCAATAGAAGTCGTGTTGCGGTATTCAAACATGTTGGCTAGTGGGGCATACAAACACGCAGGCTGTGCCAAACTCTGTCTATCTATGCGTAGTAATAAAACGACTGGATATCATCCAAATTATAGGAGACATCTTCCGTTTTTGAGTGCATTCAGCACCATTTAGGCTCGTTTAATAGAGTCACTACCGGGTGGCCACGCTCGATTGACTCATTAAACGTGTATATTTTTTAGTCCTTATTGTTGTATTACCAATATGTTCATGGTTAAAGCATGGCTTTTCAGCAAAGCAGATTTCCTAACATCCACTTTTAAAGTTTCGTCCTTGTAATAATATCTAGTTATCATAACAAATATCTGGTTGCTTACAAAGCTTTCATAGGAACTTTAAATTAGATAACTCTGTGACAGACTCGAGGGCACAGGATCCGTATGAAACTTCAAATTAGGAAACTAGTTGAAGTGAAACATATCTGGAGTAAACAGAATTTGGATTCAACAGAAGTGTTTCACCACCAGGATTTTGTGCTAATAATGTAAGTTCATTTAGACATTATGTTCGGTTTTTAGCACATTTTAGTAGAATTTAATTACTCTGAAGACAAAATGAATATTTGGCACGTTTTGATAGGACTTCTATTCAAATTTTTTATGCCCGATAATAAAATGAAAACGCGCTTGAAAATAAATGAATCAGCGGGTTTTTAAACTAATTTCAAATAGTTACAGAAGCATAAAACGAATTACACCGATAATGTAGCTATTGTTCATAATTCATGATTGATGGCGACCTATTCATGTACCTATTCTCTCGAGGGTAGAAAGGGATGATTAATATCTTAGAATCTTTTACGTAATGTTGCTTCATTAATAGTTCTTGGTACTGACGTTGCTTTTGTTTCACCTCTAACTTGATATTTAATTCGCTACTTTGCTGTATGATTGATGTTACTGTCAGTATGTAGTGTTATATTAGCTGTGACAGTATGGAGACGGCCTCATAACCGTAAATTATGATGTTCAGGAATCGATTAAGGTCGTGTCTTTGATTTTCAAGAAATTGAGTGCTGTTTACTTTGATGAGTTATTCATTCTGTATACCGAAGTCATTAATAACACTAGTGGATGAACTGTTACATATAAATCAAGTTTTTTAGCAACTGTATTCTATCAATGATGTGTTTAAGTCTAAAAATAAAACTTCCTGTTCCTAATATTAAAATGTGGTCATAAACACCTCAGGCACCGTTATTATTATTATCGTTTAATTTCAGGTATTAACCCATAGTAATATTACAGTGCATTTTTGTTAATTTATTACATTAAAATAAATGAAATTATAATTAAATGACATTACATTATTAAAATTAAATTACAATAAATTAAATTTAAGAGTACAAAATTAACATCCTTTCAGCATATCAGCGTCTTAGCAGGTACACACAGCGAAATATCACAGACTATTTGATTAGTACATGCACATAATCGAGTTATGAAAGATGCCTTGAGCCTCAAGAGCTCGAAAAATCAGTAACTCTGTTCTCAACGAATATACCAGTCGCACTACACCACCAGGGCAGCTTTAATATATAATAGCTCTAAAGGCATTGTTATCAGGTTGGCGGAAAAGTCTTGCACCAAGATATAAGACTTAATGAATTTATTGATAACTTTGTTATTTACAATAATTAATCAGTAATGTAACCCCCAAATAACTCTATTACTCTGGCCCATCTAGTTGGTAGATTGTTGATGCCCTGCGCCCAGAATTCCGGAGGCTGTGCAGAAAAGAAATTGTCCACTGTCATTTTGAGGTCTTCGTAGTTTTGAAAATTTTTCTCACGCAAATAAAGCTTTAGTGGTCGGAACAAGTGATAATCGGATGGCGCGAGATGCGGTGAGTACGGTGGGTGGGCAATCGGGTGCCATCCAAGCGCTACGATTTTTTGTCGAGTCACAATAACATCTGGGTCGTCACTACCATTTACATTAATTGGCACACTAGCTTTATAATTCAACTTACTTGTCTCCATCCAAAATTTTCCGAACTCTTTATTGTATCTGGTGGCTATAATATCCATTTTAATTTTATTTTCATTGGACTGACACCATTTTATTTTATTTTTAAAAACTTTTTTACTGCGAACCATATCATACTTATACCATATTTTACCCTGTAAGGGGCGTCCATAAAAATTCAAATATTTATACATATCTCCAAACCAAATTGGTTAAGTCCGGGTTCCCGCTCGTGTATTCTCGTTCTATCACGCGGCTCCTTGCCCCTGACATTCCGGTCACGGACAAGACGAATATTATTTATGGATGCAGCGAACGGGATATAAAAATTTGGAGCAAGAGCAAATGGAATAACTAACTGAGTTTAGGCACGTTATCGATAAGAATTGTCTCATAATTTGCCTACAAACGATAGACTGTACTCATACACATTGTCTTCCATGAAACATACTTCAGATTGTTTTGAATTCAGTCCGGCTCCTAAAAGTAATAACTATTCCATTTGATCCAAAGCCAAAAAAATACTCAATCTCTATTAGCTTTCAGAAACCCATTAGCAAATGTTATCTTAGAACGAAATTGGGTCAAGTTTATCGTCTGCGGCAGTTCTTGCGGCTGGCTCCCCAATCACCTTTCGTGGGATCGCTTCTCGTCCCTGACATTCACATCCCCACCATTAACGGCTCCAGCACGATTTATTTATTCGACTGGTGTAAAAATAACGCGGTTAAAACATTCACATAGGAACTGTATTCTGGCTGTTAATTGGTTTAAAAAACTAGGCTCGGCACGCCAATTAGTTCGGAATTCTGTACAGTTAATTGATTAATGTTTTTTTCAATTTATATTAAGACTTAAAGTTCCTGGATTAACTTTTCATTCATAGTTCGGAACAATAATGTTAGAAAAGCTCAACATAGTTGAAGGATAAATCACAAATAATTCTAAGATTTCTTATACGAGTCCAAGATTATGTTCATGACTCTAATATCACTCTGATATATTATTTTTATTATGCTTCGTTTCAGTAACTGTTTTGATATAAATCCTATTATGACGTGGGGCTTAACGTTGGTCTACCTCTGGTAATATTTGTTCCAGAAGGACATACAATGTCAAGTTTCCAAAGAGAAACTCTCGGTTGATTTATTTTTATTGAACCCTCGTCAGTATTAAATGACGTTTTAGCAAAAAGTACAATAAAATAGAAAGTGGAGATTTATGATGGAAAAATATCTGTTGGACATCTGAGTACGTTGACTGAGGACGAAAGGTCAAACTGAGGTCGAGAGGTAAAAAAAAAAAGAATACAGACGCCAAATAAGTAGCTTTCTCTTCCCAGAATTTTGTAGCAG
Source organism: Eremobia ochroleuca (assembly GCA_949629135.1). Lineage (NCBI taxonomy): Eukaryota > Metazoa > Arthropoda > Insecta > Lepidoptera > Noctuidae > Eremobia > Eremobia ochroleuca. The sequence goes on along the minus strand of OX451403.1, from coordinate 15,366,379 downwards.
TAGACAGAGATAATCCATAAGATGAATTATTCTTGAGTCATTACGACTTTTTATAAAAATATAATCATTTCTTAAAATCAATATTGTAAATGAAGTACCACAAGAACACAAAATAATATGGATTGAGGAAACCGATGATTTTCGCTGGGCTAAAATTGCTGCCGTATATTTGTTCGGTATAGCAATAGCAAAATTGACAATCCTGAATAATTAGCTATTTTAATATAGCACATAACTACGAGGATAAAGTCGTGTCGAGAAGTTAATCATCGCGTACTAGTTTATAGATTGGTCATCAGTTAGTTCTAAGAGAAAATTTTAATAATAGTAGTCAGAGATGTGAATCAGGATAAACCAGCACATTCGACGAGGAAAGTAATCTACAAAGAATTTCATACTCCCCTCCATTAAATTTTAAAGCCGTGAAATTTTCTATTACTCACGCCCGAAGACATGACCAGAATTTTATTTTGAGGATGGAGTCTGTTTGTACCGGACGGGATTAGTGGATTATTTTTATTTCGTTCTTTGAGCCTTCGGTGTCAATCTAGACGCGGAACATCATCATAAACATCTGCAGTAAAACGAGTATTTTGATCATAAAATATGTCATTTCTTTCCCTTGTTATGTCACACGAAAAGACATGACCTTCTGGAACGAATTACGTTACCTCATAAAGGTTTTTTTTATGGTGTCCCCCGTGGACAACCTTGCACATATAAACAGTATCATTTGTCCTAGACCGTGTACTCGAATTTATTTTGTGATAAGTATGGCGCCGCTAATAATAGACTAGGTGTCGCCAACGGGCGTTGCCCGGACCGAGTCGTTGAGCTTAACTCAGACGGCGAGACTTTGGTAATAAGGTTGATGTATTTTCAGGTCTACCTAACGTCCCAGCTAATGTTTCTAGACATAAAATCTTGCAAGGAATATTAAACAATAAAGTATGTCACTTTGAGGATAAAACAAATAAATCTCCCAGCGAAGCTGATGCTGTCCTTATTTACGCTTACCGTGTATCAAACTTTGCAACCCTAAACTTTTTTTTATACAATTTTTCTACTTAAAAGCTTCTTAGTACAAACTCTAGGCGAACTTGGGAGATTAATTTTCTCTGAGCAGCTGTTACCAATTCTGTGAATTTTAATTAAATGTAATTTTACTATTTTATAGATCGTTCTCAATTTTCACTGTAAACTTTACTAGGCTAGCTTCAAGTTAGATTTTCTTAGTAGTTGTTAAATTCACGGCAACGGTAGGCTCATGATCATTGTAATTAAACTTCCAAGAAGACAGTTTCAGTCTCAAATTTATACCACGGCATTTCAACCGCAATTCGGGGGTTAGCATTAATTAGCGAATTTTGTCTTGGCAGTTGTAATTTACGACTATGTTCAAAGAGAGAAACATTAGGAAAAAACATTTTCGTACAGATTTTAGCTGCTCTCTAGCTCACAGGGGTCGGTCGACGCATTCGTGCATGTAATGTCAACCTAATTTGTGTTGACCTTGCGGGGTCGGAGGTACTTTGTTTTCCATACGGCGGCGTATTAGCAGGATTCAGTTATACGTCAGTTTCTTTAGTCATGCAGAATATTATCTTCTCGAAAACCCGTGCGAGCCACAACAACAGTATAATTTATAACAGAGGTGAAGGTCGCGAACTTGGCTGTCGCTGGCGGCAGTTCACAAACTTCGTTAATTTGCAGCGAGTGCTGCTGGCAGCATTAATGGCTGTTTGCAACGTTTCAAAACTTGGCTCTCTCTCTGCGTCTTGACATCCGATTTTCAGCTTAATTGTGACTTTTCTGTTTCAAAGGGAAAGTGAAAAGCTCTGCACACATTAGGGCCTGTTTTGGCACGCACATAATTATGACATCTGTCGCTGCAATTTTCCGGTAGCCTTTGTATATTTCAGGTGCTTTGAGCGGAGTATGTTGATTTACTTATACAAATATTAAATCTGAAGTAAAGCAATTCTTGAAAATTCCTCTCAAAGCATTAAATATCCCCAATGCTTTTGTTATGTAGAATCTCAAACCCCTTATCGCCAAGGTCTTCTCATCTCTCTCATCAACGACTAATACAATTACGGACAAAGGCCATTAGATGACTATTTTTACTGCCACAGTCCGCCATTTTACTTAAATCTGAACGACTTCCCTGTCATTAATCACAACAAACAAGTACACTGCATATAGTTGTCCGCAGAGTGTGTATAGTGATAACAGAAATAGTTTGTCAACTCACACACACTCTCATAATTGGATCATCGCCGAGTGTACGCATCCGAATTCTTTAAGCGCGTGTCTTATCGAAGTGTCTTGTCGGTCGCTAGGAACAGCTGTTCATACAGACTGAGAAAATGATGGAATGTGTCTAGAATTTGGGGTTTCGGGTTTGGGCATTTTTTGAATATACTGAAATAAGTTTGTAACGTTTTTGTTGTCTATCTTTGAAGTCTAAGCTCTTTGTTTCTTACGTCTACATGATAACCACAGGACGACGATGAGTTATTTCAGCTGAGAAGTACGTTACTAATCTTTTAACGTATTTTGTCTTCTGTATGACGTGAGTAATCCCGGCTTTCAGGCGTCCGCCTAATTAACTTAAAGTAAAGAAACCATTTCAACTAATTTCCTATTCACCGTAGATTTACAGCACTTTCTGAACGAAAATACTTAACTGATTTTTTTTTATACAAGCAAGGTACTCTTAACACTTTCTTTAATAGGTCATAAATATACAATCTTGGCTAATTATAACACGCACATACTCACTCTCTGGCCCGAAACTCACACGCACAACACATGCCCAAACTTAGGTGTAGCCACAACGCGAGCTAAGCTAACTTTGACGTAAGCTAACGTAGCTTAGAGTGCAACTCTACGGGTGCTACAATATTATTTATTTATTTTACCATTTATGTACACACATATATAAACAGACAAGAAAAAACAGAACAGGGAAATAGGTCCAAAGGTAATGCTTATTTTCTTTTTTCAATATCTGGGCACACTGAAAACCAAGGGTTTAGCTACGATGTTTGACACTTGTGGGTGCGAAGGGAAGCAGAGTTCGCTATCAGCCTTGCTAGTTTATCCGGAGTTGTCCGGTTAGCTAGCCCATATAGTTAAGTAAGCTCGCTTAGCTTTACTACAGTACGATTCTGTAACCATCTCACCGTAAAAACTTGGGTGAAGTGAGCTGTCAGTGTCATCCCACTAGGGATTGACCAAGCATACATTTACTAATTCTATTGATCATTTCAAACCTAGAATTTTAAGTGTCAAAACTTTACTATTTTGTTGCGTTTTAATCTAGAAAAAAAAAACACAAGAGAAAAGAAAGAAATAACTTAAAAAACAAACAAGTTCATATTCTAAGTTTCTGTTTTGCTATTTTATTTTAAAATCCTACAAAATAGTAATGTTTTGACAACTAAAATACTTGTTTGGAAATTATGTATATAAAATGATCAATAGAACTAGCATAAAAAAATATTATTAAAATCTCGATTATGATTGTAAATGTTTGCTTAGTCAATCTCTAGCATCAGTGGGATGACACTGACAGCTCACTCCACGCAAGTTTTCACAGTGAGATTTTTACAGAATCGACATGCTGTAGATTATAGTGTAAACCGAAGTATGTAAAGACGACGCAGCAGCGTAAGCTAAGCTAAACTGAGCAAAGTTATCTTGGCGCGCAGCTTCGTCACCTATTCTAAGCTAACTTAGCTTGGCTCACTGTGTGGCCCCCTCCTATCACACGTGCCCACGTCAAAACGGTATGCTAATATCCAAATATTATTTTTAATTATACGTCATATGTTTTGTTTCACTATACGTTTACGTTAACCGCTTTAGTTATTTATAAACATAGTTATTTGTACGTTTTCTGCTTATGTATTATTATGTAGATGTTACTTGATAAAGTTTCCGTGCCTGTGCGTGTAATATTTTTCGCAATTTAAGGCTCCCGCAGACTGGTGCCACACGAACCTGGTGGTATAATTTTTATGAAAACTTCATGGAAATTGCTCTACTGGAGTCGCGTCGCGCCTGTCCGCGGGAGCCTTAAATTACGAAAAATAGTAAAAAGAAAACAAAAAGTAGTACCGGAGCCTTTATGTGTGGTAGAGGAATTTTGTGCGTATGTTTAGGAAATGGGATTTGGATTCTAGCGGTATAAGGTTGGTGGTAAAGCTGAGTTGTTATTCAATGTGTTTTGTGTTATAATCAGATCGTTAATGAGAAAATGATGCATCGTAGCAGGTGGCGTTCTGTAGTTTCTACCTACCCCCATGGGAAGCAGGCGTGAGGTTATGTATGTTAATAAGAAAATTATGAAGCTTCTGTAGGATACATGATGATTACTTTTACAAACAAGTCCACTGCTGGACATAGGCCTTTCCCAGGCTGCGCCACAACACCCTGTCCGCCACCTTCCGCATTCAGTCTGTCCCAGCCACCTACTTTAGGTCGTCCGTCCATCTAGCTAGGGGGGCAATAATTAAACACCAACAACACACAATAACAATTCCTACTCTTCCTAAAGTACTAGATTGATTTTATCCAAATGCAAAGGTTAGGTTAGGGATATTGGTTTTTTTTATTAAGTTAGTGTATTTTTCTTATACAACATTATTTTTAAAAAGGTAACAAGTTGGACACCGAGCGACACTAAGTACATATCCGCAATTATATGCGCACAACACAGGTCACAGCCGGTCGGCCGGCGCGGCGGCGGCGTGTGGTAAGTGGTAACCATCTTTTTGTACGGCCAAGCAGGTAACATAACAAGCTTATATAATATAACCTTGTGATACAGATTTGAAATTTTGTACATAGATTCTTTACATAAAAATACTAGACACGTGTTTCGGGTTTCGCATATATGTATTAAAAATAATGTTGTATAGGTCGTACAACAAAAAAAAAAATTACTTCAAAATCCTACGCTTTGTTGGTTAGCATTATGGTGTTCTATTGTTCAACTAATAATGTTTTTTCTTCACACCGGCTTCATTATGCTTAGTTTCTTTTTTTTTTTGTAATTAATAGTTGATATGGGTCAGTAAAAAGTACAGACACGCCAGCACATCAAGCTGCTATAATCTGTTAAATTTCTTTAACAGATTTTCAGCTTTATCCCTTGAAGCATTAGGTTCAAAGCTAATTGTGAAAATTTGAGTTTCGGGTAGCTTGATGTGCTGGCGTCTGTACAATAAATTATCTTTTAGTACAAGGGTTTCCTAATTAAAATTATTATGATAGTATAATTAAAGGTTCCGTTTGCTGTAAAGGCCAACGTTTAAAGTTAGTGTAGAGATGTCGGGTTAACATACGAATTCAAATATGAACTGTTCATTTGCATCACCTTTTACTGTTATAAGTGAGGAGGGAACATGCAAACAGTCACAATAATGTAAATTTTCAGGATACTGAAAAAATCTGTAGAGAATCTTAATCTCTAGAGATTTTTTCAGTATTCTGAACATTATTGTGACTTAAGCCTGTTTGCATGTTAACTCCTCAAGTATCCTACTATTACTCATCATCATCTGCCTAGCCTTTTCCCAACTACGTTGGGGTCGGCTTCCAGTCTAACCGGATGCAGCTGAATACCTGTATTTTACATGGAGCGACTGCCTATCTGACCTCCACAACCCAGTTACTGGGTAATACGATACCCCTTGGTAAGACTAGTTGTCAGACTAGGTCTTCTGGCGACCCGTAACGACTATCAAAGATCCACGAATGACAGCCGGGACCAACGGCTTAACGTGCTTTCCGAGGCACGGAGAGGTCTTGGTATGTGAAGATGGTTACCCATCCACGGACCAACCGCGGCAAGCGTAGGTTGACCTGATCGATCGACCCGTGCGGCTGTTATTACTTAGCCACAAGCCCTCCTACTATCCTATTATTACGAGTACTACCATTCACTATTCTATTACCCAGTAACTGGGTTGTGGTCAGGTAGGCAGTCGCTCCATGTAAAATACTGGTATTCAGCTGTATCCTGTTTGGATTGGAAGCTGGCCCCAACATAATTGGGAAAAGGCTAGGCAGACCTATGTGTAGATGTGATCTATTACTTACCCTTTTTAAACACAAATACAGTTTTAGTAAGTTTTTCCAACTTACGATAGATTAATTTAATCTAAATGACCTATCGGTGTTCAAAACTAAAATAAAATAACATCGATCAAAAGAAAATTAAGCTTTCAAATTATGTATCGATTTATTAAACTCGATAGTGGCAACATCGATGAGCAACCGATTAATCGCAATGCACTTGCTATCAATAAAGGCAGAGTGCGTGACTTTTTATGATTTTCTATAAATAATCGAACGTGTTCGTGCTTCGTGCAATATTTATGAAGAACAATAATATTGAATGTGCTCGTATTTTCCATATTTTTGGTTTTTTTGTGGACACGATTTTTATTAGCCATTTATGAGGCTTTTCTCTACAAATTGCCGTGAAGATAACTACCAACTTCGACGTACGTTTCCATAGAAATTAACAAAAATTTCAGAGAAAAAAAAAAAAACCTACATAACGAATCTACGCAGTCTATAATTTACCCCTATTAACCTTTCCAATTCACTAATAAAATAACTCTACTTTATTCCGCCAAGTCATTCTATTACGTAAATTCTTGACAACCCTTCGCTGCTAAAAATAGCCTTTTCAAAAATTGTGTAACTAATAACCCCACAGGTGGCGTCAGCAGTCGTGACGTGAGTCACCGACGCGTCATGTCTGACTGTACGTCTGTGGACCTTACCATTGATATCACTCTCACTTATCACACGTTGGCTCTGAAACGGTAATGGGAGATTTGTAACAGAGAGATGCAATAAGTGAATATAAATGCATTTTATGAAGGTTATTTCGGTCCATTCGAAAAGTTTCTGAAGAAATTACATCAGCTTCACATTCGAAGACGTGAGATCTACCAACCCGCACTGGGCCCGTGTGGTAGATTACACCCCACTTTAAGTGGAAGTGATGGTGCTCGGGGGAGGCCTGTGTCGCAGCAGTGGGAACGTTATAGGATCATTGTGCTAACACTCCCTGTCCCCCACCCATACAAAAGGCAAAGTCTACTCCTAGTTCACTCCATCTGGATATTAATTGCATTATTTAAATCTTGAATATAATGTACTCCTGGGTAACTCAGTACCATTTCGATTACGATGCGTTCCCTGTCGTGACAAGGTGACAGGGAATGTGTTAATAATGATGTATGTATGTCCAATTGCCCATCTATTCGCTAATAAGAACACGAAGTGATGACTCATCTTCATGGATTGGTAGACTACCTATCTACAATTAAATATTATCCTGTTACATCTAGACCGTTATTACCTCCAACAAATCTTACAGAAAAACTAGGACTTATGACAAAGACAGTAATTGTTAGGGAAGTTCCCACAGCAGGTAGAGCGTGTCGGCGCCCGCGCCTCCTTCGGTATGAGTCACTTTGTTACTTCGTCTGCCGGCGCGTCTGTGCGGCTTTCCGGTAGGGCTGTCCTGAACTGCGCCCGAGCCTAATTTATGATGGCGTCAGAAAACGTATCGCAGTTGTATTTCTTTCTCCTTCTCTCGAGGTGACAAAAGCTGACATCGTCGTAAAAAGATAGTTAGTTAAATGGTAGCTTGATGGTGGAGCTGACTGCCCCAGGCAGCGGCGGACCCTCCTTAAATAATAAAACGTCGTCAAGGGAAGAGAAACTTTTAATACCAGAGTTTCCAAAGAATTTCATTCAAGAATACTTTTGCTTCACTTATTAATAGAGTAGAAAGAGAGAACAAATAAAATAGAAAATTAAATTAGACTTCAAAACCTCACTTAACAAATTACAGTTATTTTCAAGTAAGAATTTACAAGGTAAAGGAAATTCTTCAGGAGAAACGCTTGAGATTTCCCCGAGAAAATTAAACTGTCTCGGGGCCGGCCGAGTATTAATTCAAGCGGAAAGCGAGTAGGGCTTTAAATGCACAGTTCTTGGTGCAGTGTATTTTACAGCTTTCAACCTTAATTTTCCTAGAAAGATATGTTTTAGTCCTATGTATTAACACTCTCAGCGCCATGTGGTCCGCCGGCCGCCCACATGGCCCGCTTCTCTCATATATACATGGCGCTGGGAGTGTTAAATAGTTTGAAATGAAAAAGTAAAGAGTTTCAGTGATTTGCTACTATATAAGGTCCCATTAAAATAGATGGACAAACGTTTAGAAATCATTCAGACCACCAAAATAAGGACAATGGTAAAAAAATGTATAAGAAAAACGCATTAGATACTTACAAGAAAAATAATTAGCTAACGAAAATACACTAATGTGCCGGCAATTTATTATTTTAGGTCAAATTAAAATCACTTTAATCAGTGTTTTTTTTTTGTTTGGATATGTTTGGTTAGACGTACTAAGCGCTGTGTTAAAATTTGTCCATCTATTTTAATGGGACCCTGTATATGTTGCTCTACTTGTGTCGAAGCAAGCGAAAACTACGAAAATCTGTTTCCAAACTATCCAGTATTACAATAACTTACTTATTACCAAATTGATGGACATCCCTACTGAACCCACGGGGCGTCACCCCTCGTTGCGTCGATAATTACCGACCGGTAGCACAGGGATTCCGACAAGATATCTGATGACGTCATTTAAATTCTTTCGACTCATGTGAACCTGCTACTTGTTCTTCAATGGAAATGTATATTTTTAGTTTTGATGAAGGGCGAGGGTTGATAAAAGTGAAATGCTTTTTATCAGATTGTAGGAACATGATATGTTTTAGTAATTACGTTAATTGTTTGACCGTGGACAGACACTGATACAAGTCAACTGATTATATCATATCATAGTTTTCGTTTGGCTAAAAATAGAGTACTACTTCTTATTGACGACACGGTTGGCGCAGTGGTCAAGCTATTGACTGCTGCGCTGCGTGTCGCGGATTCGATTCCCGCACGGAACAAATATTTGTATGACCTACAAGTAGTTGTTCCGGGTCTGGCTGTTTGTGTATGTGGGTTTAAATGTTTCTAAACGCACCCGCAATACAGGAGAAATTCCTAGTTTGGGGCAACGTTTAAAAAAAAAAAACAATTTCACCATCCCTCGCCCCCATTTTCTTTCTCTTTAGCCAGTGCAGGTTAGTGTTCACCAAAACGTCCTTTACCTTTCCGATTTATTGAATCAGAGGTACCTATTCAAAATTACAGCATGTTTTTAATCATTATAATGGGCCTATAATTTTCCCACTGCTGGGACACGGGCCTCCTCTCCGCGTAATGGATTATTTTCATCCGCGTAATGGATGATACTCAGGGTCGCGGGTTGTTCGAAAGAGTTACCGTGGCCCTTGGCACAGGCAACTGAAGGAACACGGGTGGGTTTTACTAAGTAAAAGTCGGACACGCCCTCCCGCTCCGCCCAGAGCGGGAGAAGTTATTTGATAATTTCTCCCGCTATAATCCACCACGCGGGCCCAGTGCGGGTTGGTAGATGTCACATGTCTTCGAATTTTTGGTTCTAGGACAAGCCAGTTTCCTCGCGATTTTTTCATTCACTGTTTTGAGAGCTGTAGTGATGAAATAAATTACACAAAGTGCCTGCTTTAACTCGTATGTCGAGGCCGTTACCTCTGGGCCACCACTTTCAACCATCAGTTTAGCATAATTATTTTCTAGGTGCCTTTCTCATGAAAATCTAAGCTTGCCTTTATTCTCAACCCTGTTTACTTCAATTAATCGATTGCACTAAAGCTTCTTTTCTCTCTAAAGACGCTAGTAATTATCCAGTCGGGTGCCTCAACCAATACTTGGTAATGCTAATAGCACAAAGCTCATTAGAGTTGAACGTTCGTCTTTATTGCGGCTCAACTATCATAATATAGCTGGATTACACTCCCGGGTCTCATTGTCTGAACTGGAATATTAGTAGCGACGAGGCCGCGAGGGAGATGATGATATTTACATAACTCGTGGATACAACGTTTAAAACAATATTCAACATATTTTTTCGGTAGGTGTATCGTATATTCTCAAATAATACGTACAGCCGTGCGATTCTGTAACCATCTCACCGTGAAAGCTTGGGTGAAGTGAGCGTGGAGTGAACCGTCATTCGCTAGGGATTACCACTATTAAGTGCTCACTTCACTTATGATTTCACGGTGAGATTTTTACAGAATCGACTAGCTGGTCGCGCCTGTATTCACACATGTGTAAGATAGAGTAGATATAGTCGCCAGTTATGTTACGATAAATACGATAGCTTATTCTGTCCGCGTGGTAAAATTTCTTGTTCCTCCGTCGTATCGCATCGCCTGCTTATTACTTCGTTTTCGCGGAGCGTTCTTTCTTATTGCTCGGCCCCTAAGGGACCTAGCGCTATGATAAATAGACCATAGCCTTCGCCTAGAAGTGGACTCATCATCATCTGCCTCGCCTTTTCCCAACTATGTTGGGGTCGGCTTCCAGTCTAACTGGATGCAGCTGAATACCTGTATTTTACATGGAGCGACTGCCTATCTGACCTCCACAACCCAGTTACTGGGTAATACGATACCCCTAGGTAAGACTGGTTGTCAGACTTTCGGGCTTCTGACTACCCGTAACGACTGTCAAAGATTCACGAATGACAGCCGGGACCATCGGCTTAACGTGCTTTCGGAGGCACGGAGGGGTCTCGGTATGTAAAGATGGTCACCCTCATCACCACACCCCACATCCACAGAACAACCGCGGCAAGCGTAGCTTAACCTGATCGATCGACCAATGCGGCTGTTATTATTTAGCCACGGGCTCCCAAGAAGTGGATTTTTCAAATTCAACACCAGAGATTAGCGCGTTCAAACAAACAAATTCTTCAGCTTTATTACTAGTATTGATATACTTAGGTTAGAATATATAGATAGAAAATTAAGAGTCGATTATGTGTGTGAAATTTCTCTAGACCTCCCGGGCGGCCACTAAGAATTTCATAAAGCAAAAATCCAATACATCAACGAGTCATCTGCCAACAAATTAATACATTTTCTCGTATATTTATTCTGTCTAAAGTGACACCCCAATCATTCCATTCCGCACTCACAGAAATGTAGACGTATTTCTCCGAAACATCCCGAGAAACGGGCACGACACCGCAAAGTCTTCCATTACAAACATCTTTCAATTCGTGACAGCCGCAAGTTATTTAATCGAATCGATTAGAAAAAACAAAACAATGACATCGTGCGAATCGGCTACATCGTGTTATGTGAATTACGTGAGCGAAACCGACCCGCATGGCAACCGCCATTGTTCAACATAATCGATACTGTAGCGTCCCGATCAATCGGGATATTAGCACGGGATAGGACAGAAGATCCAGTCGCAAAACGGGTTACATAAATCTGCCGTGCGATTCTGTAACCATGTCACCGTGAAAACTTGGGTGCAGTGAGCGTGGAGTGAGTCGTCAATAGTGTCAATCCCTAGCATCAGTATGACTCACAGCTCACTCTAAGCTCACTTCTACCTTAGTTATCACGCTGAGATTTTTCCAGAATCGACCGGCAGATCACATGATAGAAAACGATCAACTTAGCCTCTTGCAGTCCCCTACTGGACATAAACCTCTCCGAGGCTGCGCCACAACTCCCTGTCCTCTGCCTTCCGCATACAGTCTGCCCCAGCTACTTTCTTAAGGCCGTTGGTCCATCTATCTGGGGGGCGCATCACGATACGCTTTCTAATACACGGATGATAGATAGTCTACGTATATCATCATGTCATCCTGTATCGCAGAGAGTCATATCCTCCCACTAATTCTTCTCAATTCAATTTCAAAGTTAACAAAACTTAGTGTTTAGTGAAAATGCTTCGAATGATGCTTGATGCTTTTGTATAACTCAACATTAACATTCTATGCAAATAAACTTTTTCTATTCTATTCTATCCAAAAAGAATTTGAAGAATCTTTATAAAACAAGCTTCTAATTCTAAACTGACAGCAGAGCAGACCTTGTATCTACGAAGATTCTGACATCAGTCACCAGGCCACAGTATGCGGGAAAATTATACGACCTTTAATCTGTCCTAATCGCCTTAATCAATATAAAGGTGCAGCCTTACCACATAAGCCTTAAAGATGAATTTGCAACCATTCTCGTCACTCTTGTGTAGTGGATCTTCTGCCCCTATCACCTTGACATGTTACACAATAAACCGAGTGCGTTAACCGAGCGTTTAGCCGAGCCGACCAGTATCGATTGCGTGCGCCAATTAAACTTCGTTGTAATCAGACTACAATGAGTTGTGTATAAATAACCTGGGCAAGATCAGTTGTGTTTGCACCTTTAATGGCTAGTAGTTGTAGTAATGAATGGTTACTTACTTAAACGCGTGTACACTGTTGAGCAGGCTAATTGCGTAACACACTATCAGTAGCAATGGGTTTCATTTTGACAGTTCAATAACATTCATTGCGTATTTACGTTGTTGAGCAGACACATTTTTCGAACATATGGAGCAATGGATTAGCAATATGCTTCAAAATTATTCAAATTGAGAGTAATGGTGTTTTAATAGTGTGTGTTGTGTGTGTGTGTTTTATTTGTACTCTTATTAAAAATTTACGTGCGAGGGAAAGTCACAATCACAATCAACACACTTGCCATACGGATTGATTATTTTGGAGTTACGATGGGTACGGGAGTTACGGTCTATTTACTGAATTTATCAGACTTCTGTCTTCATCAGCATCATCATTGACAGCCTCGTTCTACTTACTGATTAGTATAGGCCTACCATGCCTTTAGTGCCATGCTTCCCTGGTACGTGCGAGTCTCATCCAGCTCTTACCTGCGGTCCTTTGTAGGGCATCCACACCCGTTTAGCTGTTAATCTGTCTGCCTCCGCTTCTTTCGCTCTCTCTTTTAACTTAAAGTTTCCACAATATCTTGCTACAGATATATCCAAATATGTACTTGTTAGTTCTCTACCCACGCTATTCTCGATATCTCTCCTTAGATGTATTGTACCGTTCACAGCATCCTTTTAAGATGCTGCCAGCTATTGATTTCAGATCGAATATAAAACAGTTCTCTGGTTCCACAAATATCTCGAACGAGGGAATAATGCAAATGTATACAGTTGGATATTTTCTTGGGATGTTAGAATAAATAAATGGAAGTTAGAATTGTTATTTCTCTATATCTTTATACAATATTACCTTGCAGTTATATTGATATCTATCCGAAGTAATAAAAAAGATGCTTTTACTTATTGCAGATAAAATATACTTTATTTGAAGCATTTATCAACATAATCCTTAAACATGGGTGTTTCTTATGTACTAATTGATTATTCATAATCATTCTCTTCACATGCATATGACAAGGCTGCCATATGTTCGGGAGCGATACCACGAATACAAATGATCCTCATTTTATTGATACATTACAGCTGTAAGTAATCTCTCCACTCCATATTTTCGTTTATCATAAAATTAGGAAAATGTTTTTGCTAACACGTTTTCGTAGCTAGCGTGGGCTGGGAACGTGAATTTTGGATAGCATTATAAATTGAGAAAATTATCTCTCAGCTTCAGTGGTATTATTTACGACCAACTTTTGCCCGCGACTTCATTCCCGTGTTTCTTGTTCCCCTTTTTTTTTTTTCTCTCTGAGAAATGACATTACGCATCTCCGCTCGTCGGGGGACGGAACGGAGTATGTGGGACTCCCTGCCAGAGTGGCAGTATACCCACTAAAACTCAGCGGTGTTCCCTCATCGCCTTGATGGAGGGGTCATGGGAATCCGGCTCAGCCTTTGCGTCCACAATCCCCCCGTCCACAATCCCCCCGGTTTCTTGTCCCCCTAATTCAACCCGTTGCATCGCGTCGCCTGTCCGCGCTATTACTTCGTTTTCGCATAGCGTTCTTTCTGACTTTTTTCCCATTTTGCTCTGGTCCTAAGGGCCCTAGCGTGTTAGCCCATAAGCCTTCCTCATGTCAGGAATTCAGCTATCAAATGAAAAGATTAAAAAAAATCCTAGTGGTAGTTCCAGAGATTAGCGCGTTCATACAAACAAACAAACTCTTCAGCTATATTATTATTAGTAAAGATTTAAGTCTATGATCACAAAATTGATACATTGGAATAAGATTTTTGAAAATTAGCCATATTTCTGACTATGAATGTGTATGTAATTTAGATTTATGGATTGTTAAGAATGGCGAGCTTCAATTCCAATTCAGATTATGATTGTTTGATAAACCTCAAGTCAAAACAGTGTCTATATTTCTGATACTATCTCAAATCGTGACTTTACGATACAAATCATTATTTCGAACCTATTATATATACGAGTATAGCAATCAAGTACTTTGTATTTCTGGCTTTTGGTACAGTCGTTTCTTTTGGTCAAAACGAAAACCTGTATCAGACAGGTTGACGAGGCCCGTAAGTGATGTTGTAAGGGTCCCGAGTTTTTCCTTTTAAAGTACAAAAAGCTTCAGGCCCTGACGACCCACTCAAACGAAATCGATGCTTGAGTAAAAATGCTTTGTAACTTTATCACCCAAAAAGATAAGAAGATTTTCGCGAACGCTCCGTTAAACTAGTAGCGTTTAAATATTTGCGACCCATCCATGCTTTATACGGGTCTAAATTAAATAGTTATCTATACTAATTTGATGGTTTGAACGCGGTAATCTCTGGAACTATCAGTCAAATAAAAAAAAAATCTTGAGGAATGCTATTTGCCATCACGCTACGACACTTAGGAGCCGAGCAAAAAGAAAACGAAGTAATAGAACGGGCGGGCGATCCGACGACGCTGGGTTGTTATTTTAGTATTGTGGTGTCTTACGAGTACCGCCCGTACGAAGTCGCGGGCATGAGTGATATCATCTAGTTTTTATTTTAAAATATGATTGACGTGTAAAAGTGTTTGTACACACCTACTGACAGAAATAAAATCATTTATCATAAACTGTACGAACACCCTTAACAAACGTCACGTAAGGCCGCAATACTGTTAAGGGTGCGACGGAACATGAAAATATAATATGATAAGTTAAAGGAACCTACTAAGACCTACAAGCCTATGATTTTCGGTGTGATTTCGGCCTCATTTCGGCGTGTGTGTTGGCGTATTTTCGGCCTATTTCAGCGTGTGTCGGCGTGTTTTCGGCGTATGTTCGGCCCGTATTTTTTACCAGGGTAACAGTCCCTACGACCCTAAGCCCTATAAGTCATACAGCCCTAACCTCCCTGGCAAAAAATACGGGCCGAAAATACGCCGAAACCAAGCCGAGGTAGTGAACAATATATTATAATATACAACGTGTCCCAGAAATCAACGTCAAGCCGAAAACGGGCAATAGGCCAAGTCGTGACAGCTATTAGAAAAATATAAAAAAAAATCTTGGTCATGTACTTTTCGAATTATAAGCATTCAAAAATAAATCTCAAAAAGTGACACCCTGTGATGATTTTTCAAGTCCTGTGACTACATTATTAACATTTCGGTAGTTTTTTTCTCTGTGATCTAACCATGAATAACCCTTCTGTAAATTACAGTTAAAAGTTAAAACGTAACTGCCTCAGTTTTAAATTAAATGTTAGATTTTTGCCCAATATTGAATTCAAAATAATGACATCACCCAACTTTAACCGACTGTACTGAAAAAAAAATCTACTACACTATTTTGGCAAGTAACTTTAAAAGATGGCGCGTTTAGTCAGGATTCCAAAATGGTATAACACATACTAATTGCTACTTCTTAATTGAGGAAAAAAAGTACATTGTTGGTTTTAGGTGCATTTGAAATAAAATTCAGTCGTTGGATTTCTTTTATTATAATTTTTATTAAATCAGATTTACGAAGTTTTATAACAAATGTTCAAACTGTTTTCCTTCAGCTGCAATGCAAGTTCTACATCTCTTTAAAAATGATCGCGTAATAAGACGGGCGTATCTTCTTGAGTTGATGTATTCAGCGGCTTCTGCAATTCTTTGGCGCAGCTCGTCTAAATCTTGAATTGGTTTAGAGTACACTTTATCCTTTATCGTACCCCAGTAAAAAAAATCTATGGGGTTTAAATCGGGTGAACGGGCAGGCCACGAAATTGTACCACCCCGCCCAATCCACCTATCGGGGTATTCTCGATTGAGAAACTCTCGTACAGTGAGAGCATAATGCGCTGGGCAGCCATCTTGTTGATACCACATGCTGCCGTAAATGTTCAGTGGCACTTCTTCCAATAATTCTGGTAATTGGTTCTGTAAGAAGTTCAAATAACCCTGGGCATTTAAATTCTCCGGCAGCTCGATTGGACCAATAACTTTACCATTCAAAATTCCCGTCCACATATTTACTTTAAACTGGTACTGAGATCTATCTTCCCGCATCAAATTTGGATTTTCCACGTGCCATTCGTGCAAATTGTGGAGGTTCATGTAACCGTCCTTTTTAAATGTTGATTCATCGGACCATAGAATTTTTTCAAAGAATCGCGGGTCCTCTCGGTGCCTCTGCAACATCGTTCGACAAAATCGTACTCTCTCTGGGTAGTCTCGGGGTAGCAGACTTTGTACTCGTCGTACATGGTATGGGTGAAACTCGTTCTTTTTTAAAATACGATGTGCAGTACTTTTGGGGACTCCTATGCTCTGTTCAATTCCACGTACTGAGATACTTCTGTCTTCTTCAACTGCTTGCAAGACTTCGGCTTCGTAGGGCATAACGGGTCTTCCCTCGCTAACCATTTGGCTAGGAAATCGACCCTCTGATAATGACCGATGCACATTAATAAATACTCGATGATCGGGATGACGCTCAGCATTCGGGTATCTCTCACGATACACTCTTGCTGCGGCATTGGCGTTGCATAAGCATTCTCCATAAATGAGATTCATGTTGGCGTATTCCTGTGCGGTGTATCGAGATGGCATGATAAAACACTACACAAACACGGGGTTGCGATTAAAACAAGTCCGGGGTTGTCAGAAACGGTGCAGATAAATCCAAATTACAATGCAAATCAAGTCCAATAAACAAAGCCACAGTTGTAAGTACGAAGTCAATACGAATACAAAAAGATGTGCAGTCAACGAAAGAGCGTAACGTACTGCAGTATTGCACAAATTGCCGACGCATCCCTGTTTAGCCAGAGTAGCGTCTCTATCTGTTTCACTCACACATATGAAATGATGTGTCAATCCGTCTCCCTCTTAGTTAGATAAAAGTAGCGTCACTATCTATCTCGCTCCCACTTGTCAAAGTAGCGTCACCTCACATTAGCTAAAATGAATCTTTCTCGCTCACACTAGTCAAAATAACGTCACTCTTCGTCTCAATCGAACTTTTATGAAATACGGCTTCATAAAAAAAAAAATGTTTTTTCTCAATTAAGAAGTAGCAATTAGTATGTGTTATACCATTTTGGAATCCTGACTAAACGCGCCATCTTTTAAAGTTACTTGCCAAAATAGTGTAGTAGATTTTTTTTTCAGTACAGTCGGTTAAAGTTGGGTGATGTCATTATTTTGAATTCAATATTGGGCAAAAATCTAACATTTAATTTAGAACTGAGGCAGTTACGTTTTACTTTTAACTGTAATTTACAGAAGGGTTATTCATGGTTACATCACAGAGAAAAAAACTACCGAAATGTTAATAATGTAGTCACAGGACTTGAAAAACCATCACAGGGTGTCACTTTTTGAGATTTATTTTTGAATGCTTATAATTCGAAAAGTACATGACCAAGATTTTTTTTTATATTTTTCTAATAGCTGTCACGACTTGGCCTATTGCCCGTTTTCGGCTTGACGTTGATTTCTGGGACACGTTGTATAATTCTCTGTGGTATGGTAAGATTCTAAGCGGTCACACAGAGGACTTTGATTTATACTATGTTTAGATATACAAGAGCACCAATCGAAAGTCGGACCCAATACAATAAAAAGTAAGTACCGTCCCATTGTTTTCCGTAAAGAATTTAGCCACAAAAAGGTTAGGTTTATGTGGAATAGTAATGCGTAGTGTGGTTTCGGACTCTCGAATTTCCGTTGAATATCCGCAAGACTGGTGTATTCGTGTTTAAAGTAGCTTAAGATTGAATGAAGAAGTCGTCTATTAGTCTCAAGATTCCTATGAGAGGTACTTACTTTCGGCTCTTCATCAGTCCTATACTAACGAGAATTAGTTTTGTTATTTTTTTTTTTATATCCATGTATTTTTCCATTGTTCTGTCACGCGTATCATTTGTCACAGCTCGTGTTTTCAGTTTCATCTTCCTTTTGTCCTTTTTTACCCGGGTTTCATTCCTTTACACTCCCAAAAACACGTCACTATTCATGCGTAGCTTTTATGCCTTCTTTCCCCGCTACAGTGCCTTAACTATCACATATATCAACGTTCTTTCACTTCCAGAACGTTAAGCTTTAAATTCCATTAGGTATATCTCCATAAATTCGCCTCACACGGACCGATATTCACGAGGGTCTCGTGAAATGCTTAAGCCTCAGGACTTAGTGACAACTGCTATCGGGCTTTGTTATGCTACAGTAAAATAGTGCAATATTTAAGCAGTAGAGGTTATGGAGTATGTGCTATGGGTGTCTGCTGGAGTTCTGTTTGTTTTGATGACTTTGTATACCGATTCCCATCGATGTTAGGTACAGCGTTCAATATACTTGCTAGGAGTGCTTGTTGCCAACGATGCAGTTCTTACTTAGTACTTCATAACACTACACATAACATACAAGGAAGTATTCAACTCCTTTTTATCAAGCATTATTATTCACACTTTCCACCATCCTATCTCTCTTTGTTAACGTAAAAAAACACAGACAAGAAACCCTGAAACAAGACCATTATTTATCTCCTAAAAACGAAAAAGCTCGTAAACGCGTGGCGTGTCCTGAGATAAATATATACCACCCTCTACAGAGCCGTCGGTAAACCGGGGCACGTGTCAGAACGTGACCTGGAGTAAAGACCAACAGACAACTCAGACACGTGTAAAAAAAGTACCGCTCTTTCAATATCGTTGCACGCTGTATGTTCAGGAAATATTTCAATGCGTTGTGTTTTGTATTTGTAGATAGGGAGGGTCCATGCAGTCGATAACAGTAGTACTATTATGGCAGGCCTGTTGGTCTAGTGGTCAGTGGCCCTCACTACTATACGCAAGGTCGTGGGTTCGATTCCCACCCAGGACAAATGTTTGTGTGATGAGCATGATCATTTGTTCTTTGTCGGGGTGTAATTTATCTATAATATGTATGTACTTAGAATTATGTATGTATGTTTATCAGTTGTCTAGTGCTCATAGCACAAGCGCTGCTTATTTTGGGACTAGATGGCGTTGTGTGAAAGTTGTGGAATATTATTATTATTCTGTAAAATGCTCACCATGAAAACTTAAGTAAAGTGAGCTGTCATTAGTATCAATCCCTAGCATCAGGTGGATCACGTCACCTAAGTTTTTGTGATAGTAATATGGGATGACTCTTATCTTCAAGGTCACTTCACCAAATATTCCATGGTGCGTTTTTGACAGAATAGCACTATAGGATTTAGTGGTGAATGTATGATGTGTAATTATGTCTAGGCTTATTTTTATTTTATTTTATCGTCGAGACTTGTCTGGCTTGAATACTTAATCACAAACATTTGTACGTCCTCTGGCATAACATAGCGCACTCTTTATTATATTAATATACACTTATTATTGTACCTATGTTTAATAAATGAACAGCTCTTCTGTACACGGTGTGGTCTTCAAGACCAAATTTGGCTTTGCAAGTCATCAGAGAGCTCACGAAAGGAATCAAAATTAGTCTGAGTCGCTGTCGCCGGATACGGTGAAGAGGGTTATTCATCCTTTGACATAGAGGGACTCAATATAGTACCGTCGTACAGTTCTCCAACTTCTGTTAGTAACGTTTCGCGTGAAGACCGCACCTTGATTAATAATTAAGATTATTTCGGATGCCATTAGTTCTGTTTGAGTAGGATTACAGCTGACGGGCCTCGTTTTCTCTGTTAATTTCCCGTAGTACATATATTATCGGTATAAAAATGTTAAAAAAATAAATAAATAGCACATTCTAAACTTTCTTTAAATTATTATTCTCTTATCTTGATATCAGTTTTAAAAACTATGAGTATGGGTTATGGGAATATCTGGAATATTGTGATAGAACTTAGAAGGCGAAAATAACCAAAATCAAATAACTTTACTTTAAAACATCACACAAAGTAACTAAATACAACGTTGGAACGGCTAATGGCGATACCAAACCTGGCAGACCCTCATGCGTTTGACCTTCTTCTGCAGAACCAGCATGGCGTACAGAAGGGCTTCGGCCGTCGGTGGACAGCCCGGCACGTATATGTCCACCTGAAATAGTAAAATAAACATTTACCACTTTTTTCCAGAACACAACTAAAAAAATAATGTAGACGCACATCATTTTAACTTAAATCAAAATGTTTGTCCATTCTTAATCTATTAAATCATAAAAGATGATCCGGAAGTAAGTTTAAACAAAAACGTTTTCAAGTCAAAAATGTTTCAGAAACTAGATAAGGTCGTTGTTTTCTATCCGACTACTCAGATGTCAGTCTGTTTTTTAAGTCCAGACAAATTGAATGCTCATAAGCTGCATCCTGCATGCTGCATACCGCTTGCTACACGGAGAGAAAAATCTTAGAAAAATTACTGTGCTGTCTCATAATCTGAGTGCATTTGAGTGGTAATGGAAAAATTACCATGCAGTAAAAATTCTTATGCTGTACAGAAAAAATTATTGGACAAATAGTGAATTTTTCCAATCTCACTCAGAAAATTTTCTTTAGATGTCACTTGCACTCTGCCACTTTACAGTGACGAGCACAGTAATGTTTCTAAGAAATTTCTCTCCGTGTAATAAGTCCTAAAGTAATAAAAATCGTTAATTTACTTCAAGACAAATATAAAAATATTTACCGGTATAATTCTATCAGCGCCCCGACACGTTGAATAAGTGTAATGGTAATAGCCTCCGCCGTTGGCGCAGCTTCCCATGGACACCACCCATTTAGGCTCCGGCATCAGGTCGTAGGTCTTGCGAAGAATCGGCGCCATCTTGTTGGTGACTGTGCCGGCGACTATGATCACGTCGGTCTGTCGAGGTGTGCCTCGGAAGACCATGCCGAATCGATCCATGTCGTATCTGGAAAAACCCGGGCAAAAATGATTTTCGGTGTGATTTCGGCGTTTTGTTCACTACCTCGGCCTGTTTTCGGCGTATTTTCGGCCCGTATTTTTTACGAGGTTTCAGCGTTTTGTTCACTACCTCGGCCTGTTTTCGGCGTATTTTCGGCCCTTATTTTTTACCAGGGAAGCGTTTAGTTTTTAGTATCTATCTACTGGATAGAAAACATTTGGAAGAGAAGATGACTCTAATGGTGCATCCTGCGACATAAAGGTGCGGCATGTGCCACAATTACATTTTTTTTAATGTCAGACGGCTCAGCCTGAGTCTTGCGGCTTACGATTCAAAGCACATGCCTCGCACTGTCTGGACTCACCTTCAAGTTGGGGGTCAACGTGCATTGTCACGATTGACTTACGAAATTGAATAGAATTCCAAACGACCCCAAGCTTTAACATGAGCTTCATCGTAGGCAGAACCTATTGACGTTGCTTTACAATGACATTTGATGGGAAATGTCATGTCTCAACCTTTCGGGGTCGAGTCGTGGATATCGAGAATCTTAGCTTCGTTTCAGAACAATGGTATTGTTGGTGCGAATTCGTGATGGGAAACCTTCAGAGTTTAATGGCACGGCGAAGTTTACAAATTTGAATAGTTAGAATAGAATAGAATACTCTTTATTATGTACACCATATAGATTACAGACATAAATATAGAAATTTTACAAAGGGTGAGAAGGGTAGATGATATAAATTGCCGCGCTTCCTTTTTCCTGCTCCTATTGAATGCGGCCTTTGTGTAAATACTTTTTGTGAAAACAAATTCACGTTTTGAGCTTGAAGTGTCTTTAAATTAGGACCGCTGGCAGGCTCGCTATGAGAAATTAATTCTAATTGGTTAGTGAGCACGTTGTATTGTATACATTTTCCAGTGCTCTGCTTGTCAAAGGTTTTACGTCAATTATGCAACAAGTACATATAACGAGGTGCAGTGGAGCGAGTCGATAACCGCGCCTCGGCTCCCTTACTGAAACGATCTCTTATCGGTTACGCGGTCAGATGCGATATTGTTTTATACTCAGTTGCATTAGTATTGTTTAGTTACTAGATCGGTTGACCTAGAACGGGTTTGTAACTGTTTACTTTTAAAACGGGTTTTTGAACCGTTTTTTGTTCAGGTTTTCCGGAAATGATGATGATTTTTTAAACGAATTATTTTAGTTTTGCGTCTATTTTTAGTGTTCGTTCTTATAGATGTAGAAGTATCAGTTTGTCGCAGCATTTTTTGGGAATTAGGCAACCATCCATTGTTATAAAAAAAAAGTAAAGGTAAATCAGTTACCTGGGCCCAGCATAATGCATCATCTCGAGGGCACAGCAAGCCAGCCCGAACGTCACGGGCCACAAAGAGTTCCTACGGCCCCAGTTGAGGATGTCGTCTGCTCGGGCTATTGCCCATTCCACCGTTGACTGCAATCAGAAATGATTAGAAAATATTCAATAGCTATTAAAACATAGTGAACATCGAAAACAACCTGATCTGAAGGATTAGACATTGCGCTGCACCCTGTAAACAATTTAAGTGTAAAAAATAAATCAGCCCTTGTAATCCTAAATGCAAATACTTTAATCCTTAAAATCAGCTTCACTACATAGTATAAAACAAAGTCGCATCCCTGTCTGTCTGTCCCTATATATGCTTAGATCTTTAAAACTGCTCAACGGATTTTGATGCGGTTTTTTTTTAATAGATAGAGTGATTCAAGAGGAAGGTTTATATGTATAATACATGCATAATATAGTAGAGAAACACTGATAATTTTAGAGGTTTCTAATGTGATGTCGTAAATAAACACATTTTTTTGCGCTTACATTGTAAACGCTGGCTGAACCCGTCGAGATAGATCAAAATAATGTACTACAGTATTGTACACCTTAAAAAGGTCTACAAAAAAGTCCGCGATGATATATGTCTATCTCATAGGGATAACCCACAGTAACCATTTTTTATCCTATACTTTTTACGAGAAATAATGGCTCTAAAATTATCAGTGTTTCTCCATTGCACCCGTGCGAAGCCGTGGCGGGTCGCTAGTATTAAAATAAATAAATATTGAACATCAAATACTCAGATGCAATTTAATTGTGGCGTGCCAATTTAATCATTGGAAAACTGATTAATATGAATATTTCTGAAACCTGCGTACTGAATTTCCAATTAAAACCCAATCAAGACCGAGAATTTACCGTGAATAATATTTATTTTAAACGAAATTAAATAAGAACTCTCAAAGAGTACCTTGATTAAAACTTCATTATTATGCTGTTGTTTCTTTATAAAAATAAATACCGAAGCACTATAATAATTAAAAACAAATCAATCTGCCTAGCCCTTACCCAACTATGTTAGGGTCGGCTTCCAGTCTAACCGGGTGCAGCTGAATACCAGTATTGTACACGGAGAGATTGCCTATCTGACTTCCACTACCCAGTTACTGGGTAACACGATACCCCTTGGTAGGACTGGCTGTAAGACTTATAGGCATCTAAATACCCGTAACGACTGTCTACGAATGACAGCCGGGACCAACGGCTTAACTTACTTTCCGAGGAACGGACGGTTTTCGGTATGTAATGAATGGTCACCAATCCGCGAACAAACCGCAGCAAGCGTAGCTTAACCTTCGATCGACCCGTGAAGCTGTTATGACTTAGCCACGAGCCCCACAGCACTATAATAATTAGCATAATCAGCCTATAATGTTCCCAGTGCTGGGACACAGACCTCTCGGTGAGAGGAAGTGGGCCGTAATCCATCACGCGGGTCCAGTGCGGGTTGGTAGATGTCACATTTCTTCGAAATTTTTGGTTCTAGGACATGTCGGTTTCCTTACGATGCCTCGGTCACAGTTTTGAGAGCAGTGGTGATGAAATAATTTACACAAAGTAAAGCGTCTGTCTGGTTTCGAACTTACGAACTACAACTTGTACGACGCGGCGGTTCAAATCAAAGCAATACTACCTAATTATCAAAATTTATTAACACAGTTCTCGTGTATGCCGCGAGCATTAAACAATTGTTAGAAAAAAAAAAAACAAAAAAAAAAGGAAAAAAGGAAGGTAGAAAAGGAATCTCCGCGAGTGCCCCCGGTGCTCCAAGTATGAAGCCTATGCCAGAAGAGGCACCGAATGGGGCGGATGATGAGAGTTCCGTGACGTTGCGAAGTAGGAAAACGCGAACGAATAAGCACCGCTGTGGCAAAGCTCCTACGGAGCCTGAAGTCAGCTTGCGTGCCGCAAAGCCGTACACACCGGTGTACATATCCCGGTTACACTACACCACTACGGCGGAGGACATCGTGGAGTACGTGTGTCAGAAGACGAGGTTCACGCCGAGGGTACAGTTACTGGAGTCGCACTGCAGCGTCAACTTCAAGGCGTTCGTAGTGCGCGTACCGAATTATTATATGCCTGAAAATGCAAGACTTCTGGCCGTAGGACGCGGTGTGCGGAAGCGACGTTCCGCGGACAAGTATCACAGAACTGCACAAGAACAACCTAGTAAAGTACTATTTTATAATAAAAATACGTATGTTTAGGTTAAGGTATTTATCCTATGGGCCTGCGTCTCCTGAAATAAATGAATAAATAATAAATTACATTACTATCGCATCATTGACGTCACACAGTTTCACCGTATTATCATTTGACCTTGACATTCTGCTCCGTGCGTGATGACGAAGAATTTGACCGAAATTGAACCCACGAGTCATCCTATAAATATTTCGGGCATTCCGACTTTGGAGTATTAAATGTATCATCAGGAATGTTTAATGAATGGACAAGAAGTTATAGACTGGCCCAATTTTTGTAATTCCTGGACACAAGACTAGGTAAATATTTTCGTAACTCCTGAAACAAGATTGGGACAACATTTGTTACTTCTGAACTCAAGACTGCTGAGCGAATATTTGGCCAACATTCTAATAAATGTATAGGAGAATGGTGAGTAATCTGCTATTAGTAACAAGTGTCCAGTGACGTAAGAGATTCCTGGCTGATTTGTAACATTGGATTTCGAAGTAATTTCTAATTATTTACAATAAGTTTCGTCTGATCCCAACGATGCGGAACTAAGGACTAAGTAACTTTAATAGGAGAAAGTTTCAGGGTTTGTGTAACAGGTTGGAAAATAACTTTCCTGTTTAAAACGATATCAACAACAAAATTACTTTTCTAAGTAACTTCGCAATTTTGCTACACGTGTAATCCAAAGCCCTTGGCTCATTTATTTTCCCTTTATAGCAAACTAAATTGAAGCTAAAATTAAGTCTGTCAAAAGCATGTCAAACCCAATAGTTCCAATCTACCGATTAATTAATTGTCCTATTTAAAGTTTAGCAAAGGAAATCACAGAGCTAGATCCAGTCAACTCTTTCAGGGTCTGTGGTTAGCTACGCTAACCACATATCAGTCTGCCAGACGTCTAATTCGAACCGAAGGACATTCATCATTCCAAAATGTGTTCCATCTATATCTGTACGTAACCTAAAACTTAGTAGCTTTTCGTGTCTGTCTGTATGACCGCTTAGATCTTCTAAACTGCGCAATGGATTTTGATGCGGTTTTCATAGCATTTATTCCGCAGGGCTTATCTGTATAATCCATTCATATTTAACTTAGATAATAGCACAGAAATCTCGTTGTTCGGACACGTCGTCATTGCACCCGTGCGAAGCAGGGGCGGGTTAAACTATGCCAGATGAAAACATGTGTGTGTGCAAACTGAAACAATTTTTACTGTCTCTACAATAAATCCATTATTCTTTGATTATATGGCTCAGGTTGTATATCCCTGGAATCTCGGGCACGTGTCGTATTGTGTAGTTATTTCGGTTCACATACTCCTGTATTGCAATCCGGGGACCTGATAAGAGACGGACACGCTGCCGGACGTCCAGATCCGGATAACGCTCAATCGTGTACTGTAATTGGAATGTCCGTAGGGTTGGCGTGTCGGGAAAACTAGAGGGGCAATTCCCGTATTTATGAACGTTTGTATTCTAATCTCAGTATCAATCTGACAAAACGAGTATAGTAGAACAATTCCTATGAAAACTTCATGGAAATTGTTCTACTCGAATCGCGTCGCACCATCGCGTCGCACTTGTCTGCGGGAGCCTTAAAACTTTACACTATATTTCTCATCGTCAAAACTCTGATGATATATACCTACCCCATTAGATTTTTATCAATATGTCATCATCATCTGCCTAGCCTTCCGGATGCAGCTGAATACCAGTATTTTACATGGAGCGACTGCCTATCTGACCTCCATAACCCAGTTACTGGGTAATACGATACCCCTTGGTAAGACTGGATTTCAAACTTTCGGGCTACTGACGGCCCGTAACGACTGTCAAAGATCCACGATTGACAGCCAGTACCAATGGTTTAACGTGCTTCCCGAGGCACGGAGGGTCTTGGTATGTGAAGATGGTCACCCATCCACGGACCAACCGCGACAAATGTAGCTTAACCTGATCGATCGACCCCTGCGGCTGTTATTACTTAGCAGCAAGCCCCTACATATTATCAATATGTCAATGAACACGAATTAAATAGCATTCCTAGCAATCCACCAACATAAAAAACTACACCAAAAAATTTAACGAATGCATAACCTCTTTCTTCTTTCTTATTTTTTTTAATTCCGTTAGCAGCCCTGTAAAGTTCAATACTTGTTTCAAACACACTATAACATCACTATCGGGCGCGTGTGATCAAGAAACGTAGGTAGGTATTACGTCCTGAGCCCCGGCTCCTGATTTAATTTCTCTCCAAGTCCGGCGCCGTAAATCCGGGATTACCGCCGTTTATACCCGCACATACACCAGTGTGTTTTTGTTTTGTCATGTTCGGAAGATTACAGGATACATAATCAATAGCCTCACGGGTCGATCGATCAGGTTAAGCTACGCTTGCGTGGATGGGTGACCATCCTTACATACCGAGACCCCTCCGTGCCTCGGAAAGCACGTTAAGGCGTTAGTCCTGGTTGTCATTCGTAGATCTTTGACAGTCGTTACGGGTCGTCAGAAGCCCGAAAGTCTGACAACCAGTCTTACGAAGGGGTATCGTGTTACCCAGTAACTGGGTTGTGGGAGCCAGATAGGCAGTCGCTCCAAGTCAAATAATGGTATTCAGCTGCATCCAGTTAGACTGGAACCCGACCCCAATATAGTTGGGAAAAGGGTAGGCAGATGATGATAAGTAATGATTATGGGTCTATGTTGTAAGCTATTTTAGGGTTATTACGAAGCTGCTCGCCTTGTAGAGACTAAGTGAGTTGCTCCCTACGACTTGCCGCTCTATTTTATAAAAATCCAGCCGTGAAAACATAGGTAAAGTGAACTGTTATTGGACCTGATTATACGATGATCGGAATTGACACAATTGACAGCTCAGTTCAAGCTTACTTCACTAAAGTTTTCGGAGGGAGATTTTTACAAAAAAATCGGCAGTTTGCTGCCTCGTGTACGAAACAAAAGAATCGCTCTGGATAGGACATCACATAAAATAGTATGATAGAAAAGAAACAGAGTGAAAAAGAAGGAACAAAAAAACACCACAAGTAAATGGGATACACGGTCTAGGAGAAAGTTGAAAAAGAAGATCGCCGAGTTCTCTAGCTCTCACATAAATTAAAAAGAGCTTTATTTAGATGCTGACATATGTAATGAAATACTCAGACATGTGTTTTAGTATAGAAATGTGCTATCAAACAAAATTATGACGTAAGTCTGGCTAATGCCAAACATTGGCCTGGGGGCAACGCGAACAAAGCATTGTTTAATATTAATGTAATAAATAATACCCGATGTATAAAGTTAGTTCCTTCAGTTTATAATTATGACTATTTACGACTTCTGTTTCATCCCAGCTTCCAAGAAATCCCTTTGTTTCAAACTGTTTACAAATAGGAGGGTACATAATCTCACAATCTCTATTTGTGATAATATAAGAAGTTTATACGCTTTGTGACAGGCGATGTACTATAAACAGGGGTTAGTCTGATTTTAGAAAGTTCGATGTTCAGATAGGTGTTATTGGTTATCCGGCGAATGGCTTTGAAGAGGAAACAAGAGAAGAGTAACCGCGACAAGAGGTTTTATAAACAGCTTGAACGATTTTGACCAAACCGTTTCTAAAATCTCGGAAGAGCCAGGACACTTACACTAAGATATCCATGTTTTATTACTCCTCGTCTAGTCTCCTCTCCAATCATCTCCATCAAACGATACTGACACCCGTGGAAAAAAGTTAAGAGCCAAATGCAACGAGTAAAGTCCTATTGGGATTAGCTATATAGTATACCGTGTATCACGAATAATTAAAAACGACTAATCATCAATTGAGAAGATATACGAGTACTAATCGCTAATCTACATATTTCTATCTCCACTACTATAGAAAATTCCTCGCATATTCCACAAGCTCGCGTATCACCGCCGTTACGCTGTTAGCTCACGTTCATGAATTATTAGGTACACAGCAACTAAGAATATGCACAAGCTAGGCGTACTGGTCATGTAGTACACTGTGTAACCCTCTGCAAGGGCCATTCATCGTTATTTGAGACAGGACTATCTCTCTTGCTATGTGTTGAGCTCAGCGTCCTTTGGAAATACCCATAAGTGTTTTATGAACACACAGTTTTATAAGAGTGATGGTCCACAATCCCTTGGGGATTGTGCTGTGTCACTCTTTGATATGTCTGTCTCTCCATTCAATCTATTTTCCCAAACACTTATTTCCCCATTAACATAACTGGAGAGAAATGTGGGTACTATAGCTCTGCCTGACCCTTCGGGGAGTAAAGGTGTGATGGAATGTTGTTATTTCCCCATTTTTCCAAATTCATATTTTGGGGAATAAATAGGAACTGTCGACAGCAATGATACGTTAGTACTTCTAGAAATAGTCATACTAATAACAAATAAATAATAGTATTGTATCATTGACATAAGGTTTAAAATGCAATGTTTGTGTGCGCTTTCGAAGTGCTAGGTATCGCTGCCTAAATCCAACAGCTGAATGAAAATTTCCAAAAAACAAGGATGGAAATAAAACGTACATCACATCTGAAAAGTTTTCCATTTTCTTCTTTCATATTTTCAATTGTGAGTGTAAAGTTTATCTTGGTAAGCACCCACCGCCCTAGTTCGGCGGGAATATAAAATTGAGCACGAGAGACGGTCGCCCAAATTTAATTCAGCACAGAATTTTGAATAAAAGCATAAAGGAATATGAAAATGTTTGAAAACTTACAACTGCTTCCTGAAATCATGAGAGCCTGGCATTCAAAATCACAACTTAGATTCTAGATTTGATTTGTTAACATTTTCTCTTTTAGACGTTATATCTGTCAAATCTTGACTAATGCCATTAACCTAACTAATGCAATTAAGCCGTTGTTACGGTACACCTGGGAGTCTCACGTACAGATATATAATAGACAACAAAAAGAGCAAATTCATTATCAGTACATTATCTGTTTCATTAGCGCAACATCAAAAATTTCTAAATCTGTTACCTGTCCGGGGAAGTGGAACGGTGAATATCTTCGGACTTCATCCGACTTGTACGCTTTGGCCGCATGGGGAAAGATGGGGGGAACCTTCCTAGTTATGGTTGGAGTTGGGGGCTTGGGGGGATCAGAGGTACAGTCACCCTTCTCGTGCTTCCGACCGGCGATGTTGCAACGAAACGTGCGAGTTATGACGACTCCCCATAAGTTGTCTTTAGTAGGAAGTATAGGAACCACGAGGGTCTTGATACTTCTGTGTTCGGGTCTGTAATAAAAAAAAGACATAGTTAATCATTATGTAGATAAGCTTCTTAGAACTGGTTGTTTTAAAAGGAAGGAAGGGGTTTTCGTAAACAAAGTTTAGCGAAAGGGTAAAATGTTCCTGATTTGTTCAGGAAGGGTGGTTCAGGAACTTTGCGGTCAGAAGTTTAGTTGACAAATCTTGTTGCTAAGGCAAACGTGACTGACATGAAACGGACGGCCGGACTGATAATAATATGGTGTACATAAGAGTATTCTATTCTATTATTCTATTCTTCTGTACAATGACCTCTGTTTGCATTGTAATAGAATTCAAGCTAATTACTGCAACTGGTTCTAAATATGGAATTTATAGAGATACTGCTTTTACTAGACATAGATATACTTTCAACGTAGTATTTAGTGGTATACGCGAACGTGACTCACTTGACCCTAACTCGCTATGAGTCCTATGGCATTGGTACACTTGGTTAGACTTGAATACTTGTTCTTCCCGCTTGTTTCCGCTTGGAGACCGCGTATCGGCAAGCGTAGTGTGGGACGCCCCCCAGCTAGATGGACGACCTAAAGAAGGTGGCTGGGGTAGACTGGATGCGGAAGGCGGAGGACATGGTGTTGTGGCGCAGTCTGGGAGAGGCCTATGTCCAGCAGTGCACTGCGATAGGCTGAGTTGATTGATTGATTGACTTGTTCTTCGAATGCATTTATAACATTAAATATTATTGACAAAACAACTATACTCTCCAATTCAGAAATAAATTGAGGAATGTCTTCTCAAGTGGCTACCCCTAAAGACTTTGAAATAAAGAGTTTTTTTTAAGAAGTTTTTTTTTAAATAAGCAACAAGTGCGTTAAAGTTTTGTTTAGAAAAAAATCTTAAAGAAATACAAGCTTTATCCTTTTTAGTATCTACAAGAAAACAAGACGCGTTAAATGGCTTATCAACTAAGGGTGCATTTGCACTGAAGCGGAGCTGTGCGAAGCGGAGCAGAGACGTGCAGGAATCGACTAATCGCAATGGTTGAAATCCTCATCGCGTCACTCTTCTCGTCTGTGATTGGACGATTCCTACACGTCTCCGTTCCGCTCCGCCCAGCTCCTCTTCAGTGGAAACGCACCCTTATTCAACGCCCTTCAAAACATGCAAGAACACAAATTCAATTCTGAATTACATTACTAGCAAATGAAGCAACCATCAGTCATGATCATGTCCATTAGACGTATCAGTAGCTAATTCCAACTTGTTAGTGAACATGAAAGCTCTCACATCAACACCTTACTTGTAACTCAAGTGTAATTAGTTTCGATTGACTCTCGAGATATCAACAACTTGTTTAATACGGTGACGTCTGTGGGACGTAATTGTATGGTGAGTGAATCGTGTTATTAGATGGAAAATTAGGGTTAATTGGAGTGAATTATTGGGATAATTATTTTGTCTAATTAATACCAATATTTCACGGTACAACGAGATCAAAATCGTTCAACGTAGCTTTGATTGAAAAGCGCAGAAGTGTATTTTATAATATTTAAGACTATGGATAAGCTTAGTGATCTAAGATATAGATGGTGATAGACTTTGTTAATTGTGTTATTTAAATAGTTTATCAATATCTGAGCCATTTGTAAATGTATGAAAGAGCATTTTTAACATGTTTCATGAGGAAGTTCACTCTGCCAGGGAGTTTGCTTTCAATCTCAACATTGGAAGTGCGTTTAGGGAATACTAGTTGTTATAACGAAACTCCAGTTCGCCTTCGCAGTTTAGTTTCAGCAAAGCATCTCCGTTGTTTAAGCACGTCCTTTGGGTACTGTTTGCTTGCACCGTTAAACTATACGCCCCTCTAGGGAACGGAACAGTTTGCTAGGAGTAACACACATTTTTCAACAAAAATAGTCTTGTATTACATACGGTATACATACTGCACAAAACGTTAATTGTGCGTACCGCTAAGGTATAGAACACTACGACATTTGCAGCCTTGTTCCACACCCACTGCTGTGTTTAAGCTTCCTACTTTTAGTACCATGCTTTCCTGGTCTGTGCAGGTCTCAATGGGTTATTCCGTTTACCCACTCCAAAAATCCACCGTAAGGTGAATTTTAAACGAAAACGGAAACATGTCTGAGAATTCACCCTAGGCCTAGTTGGATAAACGGAATTGATGGGCTTAGGGTGGATTCTCAGACATGCGTTTCCGTGCATTCACGTTAAGGTGGATTTCTGCGGTGGATAAAATGAAATAACAGGTCTCATCCAGAACCCTAATTGCGTAACACACTATTACTCTCAATTTGAATAATTTTGAAGGATATTCTAATCTATTGCTCCATATGTTCGAAAAATGTGCCTGCTCAACAACGTAAATAACGCAATGAATGTTGCTGAACTGTCAGAATGAAACCCATTGCTACTGATAGTGTGTTACGCAATTAGCCTGCTGCTCTTATGTCGCCTTGTCATTTATAGGTCAGCCAGCCGGCTATGATAAAAAAAAAAAATACTCTTTGAATTCTATTCTCTTGTACTTAAAGTCTCTTTGTATTCTAGATAATGAATGTAGCGTTAGTGATCGTGAATCCTTGGTACTCGTTGTGCCCTCGTTACGTGCAGAACGTGACTAGATGCGCGTTCTGTCGCATTCATAAAATTGACGTTTCATATGCCATTTAATTGTATGCATAACGATGTGGACCTATGCTTCATTTTATCAACATGTGGCTCATTATCCAACCGCATAATATGTAATTAATAACTGAATTGAAATTAATTTTATTTTACGGGAAAATTGATATTGAATTCATAGACTTTTCGTGTTATAATTACATCGTGTCTGTGAACTAAGGGTAACATCATTAAGAACGGCAATTTATGGTGCTGTTATTGCAGTGCCGTTCGAAATGATCCGAACATTTGAACTAAGCTATAAACGAGCAACAGTATCCCCCTGTGCTTGCTACAGGAGGATACTGTTGCTCGTTTCTCGGCGCAATTCCTGATGGCCTTTTAAAACCTAAGCGATCTGCCAAGGTGGATGTGACCAAATTCTTTGCCACGATCCATTCATAAACTTCTATTATTCACATTTAATAGTTACCTTAACAGATTTTCTCTGAAAGCGTGTCCATATAATCGGAACATACTTATATTGTTACAAACTAATATATGTATAGTGAAAAATTATTTCGATAACCGTTCAGGCGGCTCGTAGCTTTATGCACTTGACAAGTTGACGGGCGACATATTGACGGCAAAGCGTCCGTTCTGAATTCGAAACTTGTTAGTAGTTCATTCTGAAAAGGTTTTATGCATGTATTTGTTTGTATGTTTGCTTTATAGTGGAGTATTTGTGTGAACGGGGACTCATATTTTTAGGTATTACTGGGACGCTTATTAGGGTTCCGTACCCAAAGGGAAAAACGGAACCCTAATACTCCCGCTCCGCGGTCCGTCCGACCGTCCGAAGGTCTGTCACCAGGCTGTATCTCATGAACTGTGATGGTTAGACAGTTGAAATTTTCACAGATGATGTATTTCTGTTGCTGCTATAACAACAAATACTAAAAAACAGAATAAAATAAATATTTAAGGGGGCTCCCATACAACAGACATGATTTTTTTGCCGTTTTTATAAATAATGGTACGGAACCCTGTTCGGCCGGTTTTTTTTAATAGTTTAATGGCTCCCCGTTCTTGACCTCGATCTCGTCTTATGGAAAGCGATGAATGAGGTCTATGATGGAACGAGTGTGCCCAGAAGATGCCTGTTCACTCTTGCTTTGAAGGCAGGTGGGTTAAAACTGGGAGGGTACACAGACGCTGGCAGAGAGTTCCATATGGTGGCTATGTGCATAATAAATGTGGAGGAGAGGCGCTGGGTACGACTGGTCGGGATATTAACCAAGTGCGGATGGCACCCTCCAGTATGTCTGATAGTCTGGTAGCGGTTTTGTGGCTCCTGCATGCATACAAACTATTAAGTTATCTAACCCTTAACTATGGACGCGCGGTCTCACAGGCCGCTTGCAGTTTCTGATTCAGGTGCCCCTCTCCACCCGCGTACGCCACGCGTCTGTCGGCCTCAGTACCTTCGGTTCTACTGACGAAATGACTGTTGAGTTTTTATTTACATTTAGTAACTCCTAAAAGGAATAAAAACAAAAACTGGTACAATACTTACTTAACTAGATAGAATTCGGCCTTTAAAGATAGCGGTCTGTGAGACCGTACGTCCATAGTAGTGTAACAAAAATGTGACGTCCGTAGTTAAAGGTTAAGTAAACACTGAACTTAAAACAATAAGTTACCTACGACAAACGACGCTTAAAAGCAATTATCCAACAATCTCACACGAATACTAACAAACTGAATTTAAACTACACATTTTAAACACGCCAGAAGCCTACCACTGTATTTGGCGCCCCCATTAACACGATAGGCGTCCAATGTCGTCGACCTAAAGCCCGGTCTACATAGTTTGCAGTCGGTGCAATTACCGCAGCGGTCTGGTGAGGGGGTTTCCAATGACGTGGCGATGCATGGCGGGAACTGGGCCAGGCATGTGCGGGTAGCTAATGGCTTCCTTAGCCGGATTGGTCGAAGGTATGTTCTTTGAGAGATATGTGAATGAAATGGGTGGAGATCTCATTCATAGATATCCGTCAAACGAATACGAGTTTAGTAAAATGCAATGGTGTTGTAATGAAATGTTCTGTTAAGGATAAGGCATTTAATTAAAGTTCGTAGCTCCCTTTAATGATCTATCATGATACAAAATAAAAGGTAAATAAGTAACGAGGAAGAGAAATGTTGTTTAGAAAACAAAAAGACAAGATAAAAGAATCGTCATCATAATACGTATTATTAGCATTGAAAAACAAAAAATCTCAGAAGACAAAAGTGATGAATGACGCATAAGGAATTTTCGGAAGTCTATTTATAGTTTTGTCTTCAAAACGAACACGACAGACTCGGCCGTGAAAATCTCATTTGGAAACGCGAAATTCCGAACTCATTTCCTTCCGCCCTTTGTGAATGAAAAAACTTTTCTTATTACACATTCTTTGCATCTCAAATTATTTGCTCATAAAACGTTGCGTTGGTATAAAGACGGAAATCGAATATATGTATTTATATTTGGAAAACTCGCTTTTGTAATTCGGAATCCGGGAAAGCGTTCGGAATTCGGAATAACATGACAGAATGTGTCAGTTTTAGGGGTCCGTACAGGTATTTGAAATTGAGCACATATTACGTAACATATTACATCGGGAAAGGTGGAAGGAATATTACAGATGGAGCGAAAGAAACAATATTGTTCTCATCTCACCGTTATTACCTTGTATTTGGATGCAAACGTATTTGAGATCACATTTGCCAAGGTGTTTTAGTACGTAACAAGAAATGGAAAATAGATATGGACTCCTTGTATACATACTTATTATTGTAATGGTAAAATGAATTAATTCAAGACTAAGATGAAATGAATTCTTAGCACAAAGGACATGTTAGGGCTCTTTCCCACGGCAAGATCCCGTTTTTGGCAGTTACGGTTTTTTGCAG
Source organism: Eremobia ochroleuca (assembly GCA_949629135.1). NCBI lineage: Eukaryota > Metazoa > Arthropoda > Insecta > Lepidoptera > Noctuidae > Eremobia > Eremobia ochroleuca. The sequence continues at coordinate 15,330,737 of OX451403.1, read as the reverse complement.
AATCCCGTTTAGTAGTGCACGTGTTTAAATATACATATTCACACAAGCATCCTGTTTGCAGTATCCGGAAAACAGGATGCCTGTGTGAATATATATATTTAAACACGTACACTACTATACGGGATCTTGCCGTGGGAAAGGGCCCTAACATGTCCTTTGTGCTAAGAACTCATTTCACTCATTTGTGAAATGAACTAATTGCGTAACACAGTAACAGTACGAATGGCTTTAATTTTGACAGTTCAACAACATTGATTGCGTTATTTACGTTGTTGAGCTGACAAATTTTTCCAACATAGTAAGCAATGGATTTGCAATATCCTTCAGACCTTCAAAATTATTCAGATTGTGATTGATAGTGTGGACATGCCTATAACTAGTAGTGGACTGCAGCAGGCTGAGTTGAAGAACTCGTTGCTTAACATCTTGTAGGTTTTTGGGCTATTGTCTGGGTTCTGGCCACGGGACCACCCATTCCTAGTCTTAAGCAAATATACAACGTGTAACGTTAAATCCGCAACACCTGAAAATAGTTTGATCAGAATAATGAGCAGAATTAATTGAACCACTTTTTAATATAGGTCACATTAAAAAAAAATATTCATTAAAAACGTTGCCGTGTCTATTTATTAATAGGTCAAGCAACCCAATGTTAGCGCGGCGCAGAGGCCCGGTGACGCGACTCCTCCCTCGATAAAGCGTCGTTGCAGACGCAAGAAACGATCAGAATGGCCAGTAAAACTAAAACAGCACATAAAGCATAATTTTTTTATGACTTATTTTCTCTCTGAAATAGGTCAATTGAATTAAAAATCAGTTGGGGTGTCTGAGATTTTGCGCATTTAACGTTACACGTTGTATATGTACCTTCGCACTGATAATTTTAACTATATTATAATCACTTCTGCTTCAGAACCGTCGACTTGAAAGTCCGGACCACGTACAGCGGCTTTTCATCCTCTTTTATCCTCAAAAAGTTTTATTATTCAAAAGTTTTTCATTGTGAGAGCCTTCCATGTCATGAATCCTTTTGAAAGCCACTTTTTTTTTAGATATATTGCCGGCCATTTCATGAGTTCATTGCTACAGTTTTTGCCGAATTTAGGTGGTTATAAAAATTTATTGTGGCACTAGTTTGATTTATTAGGTGTGGTTTTAATTTTCTTTCAGTGGTGTGGCTGGAATTTTGGAAATATTCAGTTTCCGGGTAGAAACTTAGTTTTCCAGGTCTTGACTGATGAAGATACCAGCCGGTCGATTCTGTAAAAATCTCACCGTGAAAACTCGCGTGGAGTGAGCTGTCAGTGTCATCCCACTGATGCTAGGGATTGACAAAGCATACATTTACAGTCATAATCGGGATTTTCTTAATATTTTTTATGCTAATTCTATTGATCAATTTATATATTTTAGTTGTCAAAACATTACTAATTTATGGGATTTTAAATAAAATAAATAAAAAAAAAAGAAACAACAACAGGAACCGAAACTTAGTCAGAATCTCAATGATGTTTTTTTTTTCATTTTGTTTTCTTTTCTTTATTTCCTAGACCATAGACCCGATTCACGAAATTTCGTGAATCGGGTCTCGAAATTTCGTGAAGTGTTCACGCCACACAAACTAAGTGGGATTAAATTCTATGGTACAGACGCCAGCACATCAAGCTACTACAATCTGTCAAATTTCTTTAATAGATTTTCAACTTTATCTCTAAAGCATTAGGCTCAAAGTTGATTGGGAAAATTTGTCAGTTTCGGGTAGCTTGATGTGCTGGCGTCCGTACGTCAGCCAGGCACCTACAAAATAGTAAGGTTTTGACAGCTAAAATACTATCTTTGAAATTATATAAAATTATCAATAGAATTAGCATAAAAAATATTGGGTAAGTATTAAAATCTCACAAATAAAATATATAGCAATCCTATACTTAGTCGTGTTTGACGACTCCCTGCTCATAACATATTTTAGTCAGTCGGTTAACACACAGTCCAAATTACTTATACAGCCTCGCATTATAGAAACCGCCATAAATCCACCGGGAATCGCCATTATCCTGAAAAAGCGTTTTTATACTGCTTTTTGCCAGGGCCATTTATTCTGAAACCCATAATGTGTTTTTTCTCACAATATACCATTCCAACAAATTGAATATCCGTAGATTAACGTTTCGTAACGATTATGGCTAACCGATAGATACCTATAAATTGAACAAACAAAATCAAAGCCATTATTTTTAAACTGTTTATTGGTTCTCACATTATTTTCCTAGGAAGGCGCTTTATATTGCGTAATAGTACATTATGATATAAGTGCGGTAAGTTGAAAATTACAGCTGAGGCGATATTGCTAGCCCGAGCCGTAGGTGAGGGCTATAAGAAAGCAGAGGCTGTAATTATCAAACCGCACGCATGTCATACGACGTTTTATAACACATTTGTGAGGAAATAAATAAAACTCGGACTTTCTTAAACGAATAAATCTTTAATTACTTGTTAAAACAGTTATTAAAAACCTGAAGATAGTTTCATAAAAAGCGCGCGGAATAATTTTACTTTTTCACAAATTAGCGATGCGCGCGCATCAGCGTCTTTTGTTTATGGCAAAGGCACAAAAAACAGCCAGTATTCCTAATAAAGTAAATTAATACTTTTGTGTTTTTGTTACAGATAAATGGTTGTAATTAATTGTCAAAATTAATTAAATTAAAGAATCAAATGTTTATTTATTATATTTTATCTCCCAAAGTTAATTTTATTCATAAAAGGTTGACCACTTTTCTGACATAAAAACTCTTTGCTAAGATTTAAAAAAGTACCGTTCGTTTTAGACGGAGCATCTTGATAAACCGTGCGCTTTACATTACAATTACGCACAAGTACGTAATGAGATACATTACGATATTGAAATTGGTGCAGTAAGAGACCTTTTACGAGCAAATGTGTTATAAATTATTTTATCACACTGTTCTCAAAATGGTGAAGGAAAACATCGTGAGGATAAATGATAAATTATTTTTATTTTCTGTAAGTAGGTTTGTACAAACACTTTTACATGTCAATCATATTTTTTTTTTAAAGTAGATGATGTCGGCGTTTCCTATCTGACTACTCTGAGAAGAAAGGCCGAAACCAACTCAGAGGTACAGTCTCTTTTAAAGTCCAGACACAATCTTGGTCAGATCATGTGAAGACCATGTAGATCGGTGTCTGAAATGTTTTGAGTAAAGAGCCACACAGATTGAGCGGACCTGTCCAGTCAGTGCACGCATTAGTCAAAAATCGTGCAGCTCAGCTCAGAACTTGAGGAGCCTCACGATTCGACGAACAATACCAATGAAAGAACATTTGGGTAGGCCGCATAAATTACTCAAATTGCCAGATCATGATTAAAACTAACTAAGAAGGAAACCGGCATGTCGTAGAAACAAAACTAGGTACCGGACCCGTACCGTGCCTATCCGCACTGGGCCCGCGGGGAGATTACAGCCCAGTGTGAACATTATAGGCTGATTTTATTTGTGACAATCCGCGGCTAAAGGTACCTTATGGACGTTTATAGTTTCGAAGATATTGAATGTTTTGTAAATTTTGCAAGATATATAGTTTTTTTTTTATTGCTTTTTCGCAAAGCATAAGATCTGAAATTTATTTCCCTGTTATTATTTTTTATTTAACTTACAACGGCAACATAGTGTTCGAGGTGACTGAACTTAAAATGTCTGTTTCTCGAAATTTCACAATTTTGAATATAATTAAAAAAAAATTATATCTCCGTAACAAAACATCGTAGGAGGTTGATCTTTTTTGATATCTACAGCGTATTAATCGCAGATTACTAGCGTATGCATAACTCCATATCGACCACAAGGTACGTTTAGCCGCGGATTGTCACATTTAGGTATAAAGCTTTTAAAAATATATTGCGATGTTGCAGTTATAACCATTTTCTTTCCTCATTATCATACATTTTAACCCATACAGAACCCTTTCGTAATTGGTTTATTGTTTATTGTTAATTAAAAACTGTTACACCAATTACATTAATTAACGTAGAGATTGAAACAGGTATGGTATACAAAAATATTTCAAATAACAATCTTCTTCTTCCTGCCCTTGTCCCATTTTATTTGGGGTCGGCGCAACACGTTTTCTTCTTCCATTCTTCCCTGTTAGACGTCATGGCATCATTTACTCCTTTCTCTTTCATATCATTCCTCACACCGTCCATCCATCTTTTCTTTGGCCTTCCTCTCCCTCTCCATCCATCTACATTCATATTCATCACTCTTTTCGTTACATACGTTTCATCCCTCCTCATTACATGTCCATACCAGGACAAACGACTTCCTTTCTATTTTTCTGTAACAATAATAATTTATAATATTAATATTTATTTTTATTATCTTATTAATATTTCTAATATATAATAGAGGACACCCTAGTATACTTCTTCTCAAAAAACATCAGACATACGAGTACACGCATAATTCTGCTCTATTCCTCGGCAAACAGATCACATTCGGGATTAGTGGTCGGGAGGGCGTTAAGTATCCCTAAAGTACGACACACTGGGGACTCAGCTCTGGCGACAGTTTTAGATGACGCCGGCGCAAACAGATTGTGTCGACGGTTTAGGCGATGTCCGATATATTTCTCAGGAACATATAACAATAGCCGACATAAAAGATCGTGGAGTTCGGGACTATCGATGCGTTCTATAAGAGTTTCGGTAATGACATCACCCAATAACTTCACCCCATTATCGTATAAAACTCACAGATACCCTTCTCGGTAGGGTTAGTCCGTGTGTTTGTTTGTGGTTTTTACTCAAAACAAAAGTACAAAAATGACAGTTTTATCACCCCTCGAAACCACGTGCTGACCTGAAACATTAAACTCTCATTCCCCTTTACATCAGCCCCCAGTAATAAAAAGCCGGCCAAGCGCGAGTCGGATTCGCGCATAAAGGGTTCCATACCATTATCTATAAAAACGGCAAAAAAATCATGTCTGTTGTATGGGAGCCCCCTTTATTTTCTTCTGTTTTTTAGTATTTCTTGTTATAGCGGCAACAGAAATACATCATCTGTTAAAATTTCAACTGTCTAACTATCACGGTTCATGAGATAGGTACAGCCCGGTGACAGACCTTCGGACGGACGGACGGACAGCGGAGCGGGAGTAATAGGGTTCCGTTTTTCCCTTTGGGTACGAAACCCTAAAAAATGTTTCCTTGGGGAACCACTGCGCTTCTTCCTGTCTTTATTACTTGTTTAATTATGGACGCACTCGATAAGCACTGTCGTGAAAACCGTTAAACCAGGTTTAACGTAGCTAATCGCGGTTTAACGAGATTTATTGGTAGAGCGTCCGTTAGCTAGCCAATAATTTCGCATTGTGGTTATCTGTTCACTCGCAATCCGTTGAGGGCCTTCATAAATTTTATTTGGTCGGCGATCTGTGACCGTCGAATTGATTGGATTGCTAGGAAATTAGCGAATCGAGAGGTTTCTGTGTTGTGTTGAGAATTGTTGGCAAAACTCGTTGATGGTTTGCAATATTTCTAAATTGATCGTCTTTTCAGACTACTGAGAATCTCATTTTAACTTGATTTTGTATAAGTTCTCGTGTGTTTCAGCATTCTAGTGAAGTTTAGTATTAGTGTTTTTAATGGTTTAGTATTAGTTTTGTGGTTATAGTATTTGTTTGGCCGGAGCTTGGAAGTTGGCCGTGTGATACTCCCGTGTCTCGGAGATCAGGCGCGGGGTGGGGTCCCGCGCCAGATCTCTCTCCGGACGTGTCGGATTGCCATCCCATCGGACTATGAGATTGAGGGAAGAGTGAGTGCAGCTGTGTCTGCGCACACACTTGGGCACTATAATATTTCCCGCGTAAAATGGGTAGTCTCCGCTGAGATTCGCTACTATGACCGAAATTCGGTCTGGACTGGAATATTAGTTTGATCTTCTGTTTATTTGTTAATCTGCTTCGATTCATTTGTAACTTAATATCACAAAGATCCCACTATATTCGCATAACATTTAATTGTGCACAAATACCATTCATCAATGACGGAGCCTGTTACAAAGCGTTGCATCCATTATAATTACTATTAGATTTGCATTTGATGCAGATTGATATTCAATATTCATGCCCTAATGGCTGATTAATTAATTAATACTGTCAGTCAAATGTTATGGCGTTGCGGAGTGACAGGACTTCATGCCAACTGTCGAGTGATTTGCATTTAAGTTATTGGTTAGCAAAGTAAGAAGGACGTGCGGGCTCGCGAAAGATGGAAGGAGTGAAGTGAATCTTTTGCCCAGGAGTGGGACAGCCTTGGCTTGTAAAAAAAAAAAAACTTAACTGAACCGAAGATTAGCGGTCACTAACCCTCTTATTTATAAACGCGGAGGGAAGTTACGCTAAACTTAAACCTCGAAAAATGTATGATTAAAGTTCGTTTATTAATAAAGGGTATAAGCTTCGATCAAGCATTCTTGAAAGATGGGTTGAAGAATTATTTTTATTTGACAGCTTCGATAGTAGAAAACGGGACTTCTACGTAATTTAAAAGTCCGAATCGAAAATCTACCCGAATTAAAATTTTCTATGATGTAATTGATGGAATACTTTGTAGTGCACATCTTTCAAAAGTTTAATAGTCAATCTTCATCTGCCTTTCATAGCTCAGCTTTTACTCGTAGGCGTTCAGAATCGTGTCTAGTGGTGTTAAAATCGGCGAAAGGCTAGAACGTTCGTCGTGATCTAGTTGCAGGTGTCCAGGCCCCGCCATATTATGCTATAAACGACGGACATGCGCGATCCGGTCGCCTTTCTCTTCCTCCAACCGCTGTCATTTGTAGGGCTGGCAGGGAAAAGCGGTTAATATTGCTCTTATATGGCAACTTTTTCCAGACATCATCCACATTTTGTACAGGTGACCATTATTTTTGGTATAGAAGAGTTAGAAAAAGATGTTATCGGTCAAAATCAGTGATCATCTCTGTGTACGGTACGGTGAAAGACGTTTTTTTCATACCTGTAATCAATTTATGAGTAAAGCTCCAAATATTCATCTTAGTCAATCTTGTCGAAAGAAGAAAGAAAGAAAATACGTTTATTTGCGGGCGCATCACAGATTAATATGTATTTTCAATGTCTTTTTATGTGTGTTGTCTGTGGTCCTTGGTCCTGAATTCCTGATATCAAGCAATGGACAAAATTGTCAACTTTTTATATGACTGCGAGGTTTTTGACTATGTGTATATTTTATGTTTTTTTTTTAATTTGTAATGTGGGTTTTGTTTGTGCAGAATAAACAATTTTACTTTCTTCTATTCTTTCTTTCTATTTGTGGTAATCATGACGCAGAAAAAGAACACGAACACAAAAAAGAACAATTTGAGGGTAGTTTAATTTATTCTTGCTAAGCAGTCATTATGTTTTGAACGTTGGTATTGCAGTACCAATTTATTGATTGAACTTGAAATCACTAAATATTTTCCTTGAAACTTTTCGCTGGTGCTTTTTCATCTCAATTTTCTCTTTTACAAGGCAAGTAGAGCTTGAAACTATACAAAGGCCAACCTAGTCAATTCTTTTGCTTAATTACCCCTGAACTGGCTTAACTGACTATCAAGACCTACGTTTTCTTTCCAGACCAAAGGCCGTAACATTGTGGCTATTAACATAAAACTATTAGTGAAATCGCTTGTTTCATGGAAACTATTTAGCACTTTTGCTCGTAATGTTTTTAATGTTTACAAAAACAGCATGGTCTAATTGCATTAATTATGTTGACACCATGTTTTATTGAACCTAGTCGCATGTGGAAAAGTTTTATTAATTATTTTACACACCAACTGTTCCCGCGTCTTTGTCTGCGTAGACTTTAGGATTCGTACATAATCTTTCACTTTATTGCATGCATTTTTCGCATTTTCCCAGAGCTCTATCTGTATGCCAAGTATCCAATTTTGTTTTAGTGCCGTATTATGACGTTTAAATGCCATCATGACTCCAGTGCTCAAAGACATAGGCTATCCATGACCGATAGCACATAGCACCATCCCTTTTTCGGACTAAATCATGATGTTTTTTTTTTCTCTTCTTAATTCGGCTTTTGTGTTTTAGAGGTAACAAAAACTTTCACAATCTGGCATTATTTTCATTCGTTATCGATTAGCTTTGATAACTGTTCACCATAACCACGCTGTACAATCTTACGTTTAGGTTGATACTTTACACGTTTTTAGTTCCTAATGTCTCTATAGATGGCGTTGTCAATTTAAGACTCTGCGCTGAATCGCGGTGTCAAGATTCTCCGTCAAAACCGGACCTCTTTGTGTACATTAAAATAAATTTTGTTCGTTGAAGTGAACGTTGGCTTTTTATTATACGCAAAACGACCGACAACGGTACTACGACTTAACAATCATTATTAAACACTGCCAACAATAACTGCTTTATTATGTACGTTACTGTTTCCATGTGAATACAGCTAACTTTTACACAGGAAACATAAAGTTAAACCACGTTTAGCCATGGGAAAAATTAGCCGGCAGCCCTGCAGTGGTCGCAATACAGCTCTGGCTAGATAAAGACTGGTTCAGACTGGCGATTAGCTTGCAACCGAGCGACTACGTTGTTAAAGTTGCTCGATGATACGGACTCCTGCTGCTACTGTTTACACGATATTGTTTAGGCGCTTGTAATTCAAAACAGAATGTAGTGGTATTTTTGAAAGGTCATACCTACCATCTAGGACCAGTTTAATGTAACAAATAATAATAATAATAAAAAGCCTTTATTCGGTGACCGGTACAGTACAACTTTAACTTATACAGCATGCTTTTTTTTACCGGCTCCAAATTTTTACAGGCTGTTCCACCCATGAATATGAATAACTTTGACTATGGATCCAACTCTGAGATCACGAAAAAAATATCAGCTGTTTCATACATTTTGGTCAAGTAGGTATTGAAGTTTTGTATTAAACAACTGATTTTGTTTTCGTGATTTTAGAGTTGGTTCTACGGTGAAAGTTGTTCATATTCATGAGTAGAACACCCTGTAAATAATTGAAGCCAAAAAAAAAATCCAGTATAAAGAAAGAAAAATGCGTTTATTGGCATTACAGCAAAATAATTACACCAACCAATAAATAAATGTAGTTTTAAATCTAGTTAAATAAAGAAAAACTTAATTCGATTAGGTAAGTAAAACAATATATTCTTCAGCAACCAGTTTGTAGGTCAGGCTATACTTTGACCTCCCCTAGTTTCTCCACTAATCTCTGTCAAAATCTTTTGGCAATGTCTCAATTCTTTTGGTAAGTCATCTTCCCATCTCTTGATCTGACGTCGCTTTTGTTTTTTTTCCTTTTGTTTTTTTTTTTAATGTAGCGTTTTTGCACTGTCAAGCTAATTTAAGTGAAACCATTTCATACAAGGCAAACATTCCTCTAATGTATGAACAAATATGCACGATAATTCGAAGAAAAACTTATTACTCAGTTCTGCGAATTAGGTATATCAATTAGCTAAATTAGTCAGCATGACCTAAGTTGAAAACGCGTGGGTTTGTTTACACTAATAACTGTATCTGTAGTACGTCTGCATGTACTCGTACTTACTGTCTGTTCAAAAAGTGTCTGGTGAAAGTGTAAACCAATCCTCTTCTTACGCAGTTAAGGGAAGTAACACAGTATTCATCTGTATTTAAAAGGAAGGAAGGAAGGAACAATTGGGACAAGAATTGAGGTTACAAAAGTAACCTCCATTGTCAAGTGGAAAACATCTTTAAGGCGATGTATGATAAACTTTCCGGTTAAAGTATTCAAATGATCAAATCAAAGCACTCATAATCTAAATAGAACTTCGAATTGACATCCACAACTACATTTTTCTGATCCATTTGTTTACATTTTAATCCGATACTTTTGGAACAGACCATAGTTCCATATGAGAGCTAGTGGGTTGTTATAGAGTCTGTTTCGTACTAGTTGTGGGTAGGTATGTGTCGGTGTTCTGAACTAGCTGGGCGACTTGTCACGACTCACAGGAAACGATAGCTCGCCCATTGGACGTCTGAACCCGTTCTGCAGAGATTGTGCTAGCTGTGTAGGCGACGAAAGTTGTGATAATAATTTATAGAGTTAGTTATTACTACCTACTGTTCAGGGTAATATTTGCTTAGGCACTGCTTATCCAAGAAAGCGGTGAACGGTCACACAATAACGGCTGTCCAAATACAGAGAATGTCAAATACTGGCGAAAATCACAGATTTTCATGACGGCGGTTACAACGTGACGGAACCGCTCCTTTAAGAAACCGTTGCTTTAGTGCATATTGTTTCTGTTGTTGAATAATTTTTTATTAATATTGGTACATATTATACCTTCTATCACGAATAATATAAGTAAATGTATACGGAGAGCATACATTCAAATCTTCTTTGTGATACAATTCAATTCATAAAATGCGACAAACTGTTATCATGAACAATGTGTAACATCATCATCATCGATATCATGTGACAGGAAAAATCATTATATTTTGTGATTATTTATAATTTTAGAATAATTAAAACCTATTCATGTATTTATGATGAACAGGCAAAAGCACAAAAACAATACCTACATAATATCAATACACTTATTTAAATGGTTAACCATTTTTATACTTTATTGTTTATTTACTATATCTAATAATGTAATATCCTGTATCAACAAAACACAGTGCTTACAAAAAACCGCGGAAAATAATTACAAAAATAAATAAAATCACGAGATAAATATTTTCTTTATTATTGCTAGTACATAAAGGTATTTTTGTTAACACATCATAAACACTGTTGCTCACTGTGTTCTGGCACGAAGAATGCGCCCGGGGCGCCAACCAGGCCGATGTCTTTTTTGAAGAGGAATATCTTAGGGCCTTAGCAAACATGCTACTTTTAGCAGCATTAGCGATCAGCGGTTTTGTCGCTTTCGGTTACTCGACACAGCGACTGCCATGAGCTCTAAACCATCTAACTAGCCTGTATTGTCCCACTTAGGGGCAAAAGCCTCCCTCTCCCTTTTCCACCTTTTCCACCAGTCATTTTGGTAGGAGTCAAGCTCGTCTCCCCATCCCCCCCATCCAGCCATCAGCCATCTCCCCCTGGCCTTGGCCTGCCCGCATAACTACTTACTTTAAACATCAGTTGGCAGCGTTTTTTCCTTTTCTGAAGCTTTTCACCGAACCGCATACTTTTATAATGCACTCAAAAGCAACGAGTCCCCAAAACGCGACGTATGTAGCCTCAACCTAAACACTAACGCGCAATTAACGCTCTCGCTATAACGCGCGATTTTGATATCGCGACTAAACGCAGAGTCGCCTGATACTAAAAGTAGCATGTCTGCTAGAGCCCTAAAAAAGAGAGAGAATGTCTTAAATCACAAGAAAGAATTGCATATCGAAATTAAAATCATCATTTTTATTCATTTCTTTTCAAAACACAAGAAAGAATTGCGTATTACACATGACTTTTAAGGATATTGAAATGTTTTCTCTGCACATTATGTGACTGGTCTCGACGCCCGGCGCCGTGTAAACCGCGCTATTTATGACGTGCAGAAATTCTTAATGGCTTTGCAAATGTATGTATGTAAAAGGCTGTTTAAGATTAATTATTACTCGAGTATTTCTTGACATCCTAATAATAAATATTAAAATAAGATCTGAGAAACCACTGTATACAGGGTCCCATTAAAATAGATGGACAAATTTTAACACAGCGCTCAGTACGTCTAACCAAAGATATCCAAGCAAAAAAAACACTGATTTAAGTGACTTTATTTTGACCTAAAATAATAAATTGCCGGCACATTAGTGTATTTTCGTTAGCTGATTATTTTTCTTATAAGTATCTAATGCGTTTTTCTTATATATTTTTTTACCGTTGTCCTTATTTTGGTGGTCTGAATGATTTCTAAAAGTTTGTCCATCTATTTTAATGGGACCTTATACATATATTCATCTTGAATGTTGAGTTTGATTTTGGAGTTGTAATTACATACTCATCCTCTTGAGATTACTAAGGTGTTTTAATTATTCATGATTATCTACAAACCATAATCAGCCTATAATATTCCCACTGCTGGGACACAGCAGGTGACATCTCTGTGGGGGAGTGGGCCGAAATCCACCACGCGGGCCCATCGCGAGTTGGTGAATGACACTATAATGTCTTCGAATTACATAACGTGCTTCAAATTGAGCGCTTTTTGAGAAAAAAAAAACCATCTTTAAGCTTTTATCCAACCAATTTTAAGGATAATAAATCAGCCTATAATGGAATTTCTAAATCGGATCTCAATTCCACGCTCATCTCAAAGGATTAAACGCGGATACATCCCAATACCCTCGGAATTGGACAGAGATATATTTAAGATTTTAATAAAATTTTCTCCTCATTCAAGACGAAAATAAACGGTCGCATTCGATACGCAGATAAGTCATCGAATCTGTGAACTATATAAAAGGTTTATCTTTGAATCCGAAACAGATTATACTGGTCGATCGAATCAGCTTATTTCTTTTCTGGATCGCACTACTAAATCTGGATCCGACCTTAAAACCAATACCTAGCCTATTCTTTTTCAGGACAGTTTAACTTCTGTTCTACATTGATGTGTGTACGTTGTTTGGTGAAATAATATTCCGTCCTTTGTAAATAATCAGAAAATAGTGTGTGGGCGTCTTTTCGGCGTATTTACTCTGCAAGGTCTCGGAGGCTTTATTAACATTTTGCACACAGGATATTAGATTTTATTTATTTAACAGTTGCTGAGGAACGCGGCTTCACTTACATTTTTAAATTATTATATTTATATTATTAAAACTTGAAAATATCTATTTACTTTTTATATCTTAGATTCTACTACTTACATAATATAATATTTTAATGGATAGTATTTTTCATAAGCTCCGGTAAATTCTGTCTATTTTTCTAATTTATCTGAAGATTCTTTAATACGGACCTCAAAAAAATCCTATGTGAAAATTCCCGTCCAAAAAACCCCCGTTCGTTACATAGGTGCGGAACCTCCAAAGGCTCGTAGGGGCAGGTCCAAATATTTACCAATCTCCACAAATACGATACGACATGTAGTCCCAGTTGTAGCATGTGATCTGTCGGTGTAGCGAGCCGGCAACGTGTCTGTCGACATGTTTCTGCTATGTCATAGTTTTTTCACCTGTCGATGTTTATTTATAGCGACATGAGATATCTTTGGGATTGCTTTTCTGACTTTTGCAGTTATCGGAAAAAGAAATTTATCACTGGACGCAATAACATCTTTTATTACTCGTATTAGTCGAATTTGGGCATAGTCAGTCTATTAAAAATTCGAAGAAGTGTGACACCCACCAACCCTCATGTGCCCGCGTAGTGGATTATAGCGGGAGTATCATCCATTTTTTTTTTTGGTGGGAATTTATCAAATAACTTCTCCCGTTCTGGGCGTAGCGGGAGGGCGTGTCCGGCTTTTACTGACTAAAACCCACCCGTGTTCCTTCACTTGCCTGTGCCAAGTTCCACGGTAACTCTTTCGAACAATCCGCGATCCTGAGTATCATCCATTACGCGGATGAGCATAATCCATTGCGCGGAGAGGCGGCCCGTTTCCCAGCAGTGGGAACATTATAGGGTCTACTTATAAAGGATGATTGGATGTATGGATAAACAAAAATGTATGTTTAAAAACAACGTTTATGCATAAAAGGTCTATGTTGATTATGCAGTCTATCTATGTATTAGAATTTATTTCGGAAGTTGTATGTGTATAATAGATTAATATTTAACCACAGAGTAATCTGTGAGTTAACTTACATATAATACAGTATCTCGATGATTTGTCAAGTCGTGCGAAACAGCTAGATAAGAATTAAACAGAAAGGCAAAATGTTGCCGAATGTGAGCTACGTCGTAGCACTCGTAGCAGTCGTAGCGCTTCTACGAACTAGAACATTCAATGAAAAACTTTATTTATGGCTATCTCTAGATGAATTGAAAATATATTATTGTAATATAATAATAATAATACATTTATTTCAGACGTAGTCCATACACTGTTAGTAACACAACAAACCTTATAAAGCTATTGTTAGTATATACAAAAACAAAGCCACAGAAAGAAATAAAAAATATGAGCGGGTGTTTACTTTATACATTGGCACTTAACTTCTTTATCATTTATTTCCATTCAGGTTTGCCTGGAAAAATGCTCTTAGCGATATGACCGCCGTCTGTATAATTTCTATGTTTTACGTCGTCGTGATGTTATGTTCTCCCATCTTAAATTCTTCTGCCATACTGTATACACTACTTTTCTTGTCCCCAGGCTATGCACACTCCGGATAACACGTCTCCGTGTATGCGGCGCGCTGGGCGAGACCGGCGGCGGGGCAGCAAGCGGCGCGGGCGCAGGTGCGGTGATCCTTGCGGCGCGCATGCACAGCTCCAAGCGGACGCTGCGCTCCAACGACATCGCGGTGCCGCCTCTTGATGTCGAGCTCGACCTTTGCTTCTCACTGCAGTATCCGCATTTTGTTAAGCGGGATGGTAACAGGTTAGTAATTTGCTTATTTCAAAGCACTCTACACATAGCACCGAATAAATCACACTAATATTATAAAGGCGAAAGTTTGTGAGTTTGTGTGTTCATATGTTTGTTACTTCTTCACACACGCTCAAAAGGCTGAACGGATTTGGATGAAATTTGGCACAAAGATAGTTTATAACCAGGATTAACACACAGGATACTTTTTATCCCGATATTTCTACGAGATCGACACTAATGTGGGTGAAACCGCGCGGCGCAGCTAGTTGTATACATCCACCACCAATGAAAAAAGTACTATACCTGCTTGACATCAAGGCTTGTGGCAATCGCGGTTATTAAACGTGCGTGTAGGACTTTGAATATGCAAAAAAGGGATTTCTGTAAAAACTCATCTTATTCTCTCGTCGACCTTAAAGAAAATCTTCTCATAACATATGCCAGCTGAGCACAATACTTAGGTACCGTATCCTCTGTGTCCAAAACGTATCTTACGTAGTCATAAACCACTAGTACATATTATTATAGGTAGAGGAAATGGTCTTCTAAAGTAAGCTTTATCGTCCAGAATACCTACTAACAATAAAAACGCCACGCGTATGGTCTCAAGGAATCCACTAGCATTAAGAAAATTCTAATAAAACTTGAACAAACTATAAACTATGTCTCCCGTCTCCTTTCGTTAAGAAGACATTAAATCTAGTTTTTGCGGCGTATGTTTGTTTATAGTTAATTTAGTAGTTTTTAATGCAGTCGTTAAATGAAGGAATGTTCTGAAGTATTCATGCTCTATAGTAAATATCTTCCTCAGTTTTACAGTTTCTAGCTAATTGTCAGGGTTTTTATGTGTTTGATGAATGGTGTTTACTTTGCCATTAGCAGAATTTGTAGGTTTTGTATTTTGAGAGACTGCTGTAAGTTACTGGCAGTAATTTTGGGCCAGTAGAAGTTATATGTATGGAGCGAAATGAAACGACCGCACTCTAACACTAGTTTATTAATACTCCCGCGGCTGCGTACGCGTAGGTACATATAGATCAAGAAGACAACCCATGAGGGCTGAAAAAATGTTTTTTTACTGAACTGTTTTACCTCGTATAGTGGTGCTACCTCGACGAAACGTCAGCAGGGTGAGAATGTGGAGCTGTATCACAAACTGTGATCCACCTCTTATCCTGCCCTTTGTGCCCCAAAACATGCAGGCAATGTGACCTCTGCGCTGTCACCGATAAAAGACTCAACTGCAGTGCCATTCTGTAAAAATCTCATCGTGAGAACTTAGGTGAAGTGAGCGGGAAGTGAGCTGTCATTAGGGATTAAAACTATTGACACTGCTCATTTCAAGCTCACTTCACTTATGATTTCACGGTGAGATTTTTACAGAATCGACCGGCAGTTCTTGTAATATTTTAAATGTGCACACATTTACAGTGGCAGTACTTTATTAATAAATATAGTGTTCATATCTGGGTATCCCTTAACATTCTACGCGATCTGGCTCTGGCAACACTCACGAAAACATTAAGCCTAATAGGTCCACAAAGGTAACACGTGTTTCAATTAAGAGGACAGTAGTGTTATTCTGTATATATCTCACCGTCTTGAAGTGAACTGTCAATACGGTCAATCCATCAGGTGGAATGACTGCTCACTTCACCAAGTTTTCACGGTGAGATTTTTACAGAATAGGTTCGCAAATCCTGTCTGCACTATTATAACAAAATGTTTTACAACAAGTCACTCCAGCAGCGATCGTATAAAGTATTTTTAATAAAAGTATGAGTGCAATATGAGCACTGGCTATAAAACTTCGTTCCTGGCAAATATTGGATGGTTTCAATAACAGAATCGATGATAAAAATTTATCGCACAACACTACGTGTGTATTGTTTGATCAGTTTTCCAGTTATTAGTTGCAGCCAATATTATTTGCCTATTTTAATTAATTTGTTGATGTCATGTTCTTATAGCTCAATATTGTTGTAATTATTGAAACGTCATTCTGACTGATTAGCTAGACTATTTACACCATAAAAACAAAAAACAAAATATATATTACAGTTCCTGCCATTTACTTAAATCAAATTCAAAATATTTTATTATCAAAATCAAAATCAAGTCATTTATTCAAACTAGGCTGAGAATCAGCACTTTTCGAACGTCAAAATTACTTCGAACGTCAAAATTACACAACGGCGTCATAACGTCAGAAGCTAGGTGCACGGCTCCAATTGGTCGTTTCCTATGGAGAAGAGGCGGCAAAAAAAACAATTTAATTTTTAGATCTTTGTAATGAACACTGGCAGTTTTTTTATTTATTTACACTGTCAGTTTAACAAGCTATTTGAAGCTGTACATTGTTAACATCTTTCCAGCATTCCTTTCCCTAAATGCAACACATTCTAGTAAAACCAAAACGCGGTTGTATATCTGACACAAATGGTCCTCGGCTTCCGAAAAGGCTATAAAATGCAGAATCTATTTATAAAACTGGTCTTTTTACCATATATCCGAACACTCGAGCTAAACAACGTGGTGTAAACATTCTGGACAGTAAAATGGACTATAAAACTATACTCAGTATGAAGATCTAACGTTCAAACAAAACTTTATAAACAGTTTTACAATACGAGTAATCGATTTGTTTGTGTGTTTATCAATGGTACAATCGATTTTAGGTTTGCTTAAATGATTATGTGTTGTAGTTTGAATTTATGAGTGGATTTACTTTTAGTAGGTTTTGAAGCGGAGGTAATAAAAGTCTACAATAAAAAATTGCTAGAAATCGGAATTGCACCGATCGAATCTCATTTCGGGTCAGGTGCAGCTGAAAACCAGCGTCGGGTTTGATATTTTTGCTGAACTGGGCGTTTTTGGCGCAGCCGTGAGGCACACTTTCTTGTTAATTATTTTACATTGGACTTTACACTTTTTATTTGATTTTTATTGGTTTTTTATCTGATGTATGTCTAATGTGTACTGTGTGACTTATAGTCTGTGCTAAATAAATGCATTTTCTTTCTTTCTATTTACAACGAAAACTGAACGTTCATGACTGCTACTTACGGCCTTTAGACATTTTTTAACCAAAATTCTGCTTAAATAATGATGAAATATACCCTGTTTACTAATATAAATATTTGTGCATTACAGATTGCAGATAATGCTGCAGCGACGCAAGAAATACAAGAACCGCACAATTCTGGGGTACAAGACATTGGCTGAAGGTGTTATCAGGATGGATCAGGTCAGTTAATATCTGTTCTTACTTTTACCTTCAACTATTGACCGGTACTTCGCAAAAATCCCCTTTGATGTTTAAGACATGTAAATGATAGTGTTTCATCGTGTTACAAATACGCCAAAATGGTTCTAATTCTAAGAGTTCAATGATTTGGCAACCATGGATTCAGTACGCTATGGGGTCCAGAAACATGTGCTGAATTCAGGGTTTTAGTTTGCGCGTCGATGTGCCTGCCAACCTATATTATATTATGCTGAGTTTAATTATTGTTACGCAGAATTTCGACAATGCTTTGCATGCTCGTGACACGTGTTCAAATTCCCATAACAGTTTCGCCACATCTCCCGACCCTACCCTATAGTCTGGTCCGTTACCCTACACCGTGCTACGATGCACAATTCCGATCGGATTTTGTCGCATCGTCACGCTTGGCTGAAAGTATCATCGTATTAGTGCACAGGTGGATACTACTGTCCTTTGTCTTTACTAAACCCCGTTTTATGTAATTATAGTGTACCTATATGTAGTCTATTGATTTTGCTACACAGCGTATAAGCTTTCCTCGGTTATAAGCCGAGTCCATTGCACTGTGCCTTGACATACTCGAGGACAGAGGGGGGTCGTTGCTTCTCTTTGACCGAGAATAAGCTAATTTAGATTGGATTGTGTGGAATGTTTGTCATGCTTGGGATTATTTATACAATATACTCTAGCCCTAGTGCAAAGGAGACAGTAAATTCTACTTTTTTTTTCTTAACCTGCTCTGTCCCATTCCTGGGCAAAGGTCTCCCTTCACTCATAACATGTTCCGCGAGCCCGCGCGTCTTTCTTCCAGCCCGGACAGAGCTTATCCAGTTCGTCCCACCATGTCCTACGTGGCCCGCCGCGACCCTGTCTTACTTTCCCAGAGCACCAGTTCTGAGCTACATATTTGTGCCCGCAGTTCGTCCCGCATGCCACAGACATGTCCTGCCCAGTCCTATCTGAGTTGGGAAGCCTTTTGAGCCACGACAGCTATATTTGTTTTGGTGCGCAATATTGTGTATTGCTCTCTAGTGCTCGTTGATAAACCATGAGTTTGGACTTCTGGATGTTAGTTAAAGACCAAGTCTGTGCACCACTGGTTCAGTTTCTACTTGAGCTACATCTTTTAACTTTTAGACTCCAAAAGAAACATCTCGTTTTAATTCTGTTGGTTAATAGTTTGGCCTAGAGCATAAAACTCAAGCGCAGATCCAGTTCAATGCCACATGAGTAGCAAGGAGCAAGGTTACCCTCAATAGTCTTGACTGAAAATAGTAAAATACTCTTTTAAAATCTCGTATCTCCAACAACTATAAAGTTATGCATCTCAGCGTTTTGGGAGTCGTAAACCGTTTCTATTGATTCTTCAAAGGCCGCGCTAAATCATGGCGGTGTTAGTAAGTATTTCACGGATTTGTACCCAATATCTAGTGTTGCCGCAATATTTTGTAGCTAGAAATTATAGGTACGTACAATTTTTCAGACAGTGCTAGGTACTAAATGTCACCGATACTCTGGCCTTGCTTTTTCCTGAAAAAAAAACCTAATTCTAGTACCTAACCGACTTACGATGGAATGAGTTTTTGACTATTATCGGTTGAAATGTCGTAAGTTTTGTTTAACGAAACAATAACTTGATTTGTGGCAGTAGACATTGCTTAGCATTAGTAGGTAATTACTTTTATGGTAATCTTTGCTAACCCGAGCATATGACCAATTTTGTTAGAAGTAGGTACAGATTCAACTGCTGAAAATATTGATGCAGGTGACATAAACGGTGTGTGAAGAGCACGCGTTAAATTGTTTTTTTCGAGCCTGGATTGCGAAACAAAAAAACACCTCAACAATGCTGCAAAACTTTTTGTAAATTCTCGTTAGCAATCTACGTTTCCAACATTCCGTGTTGACATACCGGATGCGTCCTCTAAAACTCACATATATTCTATACTAACAACATAGTACGTACATACATAGATAACTCTAAAATTAGCTGCTTAATTGCAACGCACTCATCATTAAGGCTCGCAGGACATTTGCCGTTAATTAGTGAGTCACTGCTAAATGCGCCGTCCAGCGGGATTAAAATGGTTTTCTCATATTAGCGCAACGTTTTATTGCGAAACTAGCCATGTAGCTCGGCTGTGCTCGGAGGATTTATTTATTTTGTTAAGTGCAAACACATTTTCAGTTCGTTTCCTTAGAATTTTAGTTCTATATTTTTTTTCGTGAGGTTATCGTCTTCATGGATACGCTCCGCCTGGGAGGAACAGAGGGTTATGTCGGACTCTTACCGAGTAAATCCTCACTGTTCCTTAACGTACCATGAGTCTGGGGCCCGAGAAATACTTGTACATTTGCCACACCCGCTTGGTTCTATACCTAGAAGGTAACTGAGAGAGGAAATAATACAAGAAAATCGAGAGACTTATCTTCACTAATCCGTTTGCCAACTTCGGTGATGATCTACTTCTTGTCGTGTCAGCATGATTTAAAAGACAAAAGTTCATGTCCTGACAACCCAAGAAAGTATTTACTTAACTAAGCATCGTCACTTGTAGAGGTCATCAAAATTGAGACAAAACGTAAACAAAATTGATAAATTCAAAACATATACGTGTATAGATTCCTCATTGTTTTGCCTACATATCCCTACATCGATTATCCTGTTGGCTAGTTCACTGACCGTTAATCGATGTATAATTTTGAGTACGCCAACAATTTGCCACTAATGTGTGTAAATTACGAACCTCGGGTGCTTTCCGTCGCAAATTGATGTCCACACTATTATCATTATGTACTTAGTACCACTGCGCGGTATTTGCGCAGAATTCATTGTGATATTCAATGTAGTACTCGCCGATTTATTTCCAATTACACTGGCTAATCATTGCACAAATTGCTGGTCTTTAACTTTAAACGAGGTATTTATACTTATGAGAAATGAGTTTTCCTATAGTTCAGCTACATGCATCGTTGAGAGATAATTATTATCTCTACAAATGAACGCCAAATACGCAATCTATAGGCCGACCGCTTAACTGAGACGTTGCCTGAGGTAGCTGCGCGGTGTGGTTTCCTTCTGCGAAACAGTCGTCTCGCATAAGGAGGCTGCGGAAAGGGAGAGGGAGATCTCGTCCCCTCACCCCGCCCTCAGCAGGCGCACCGGGCGTCGGCGGAGGGCGGACAACGCCCTCTTCCAGCCCCCCTAAATGGGTCCAGGGGCGACGGACTTGGGGACGTCCGTCGCCCCCCACACATCTGGACCCGAGGCGGCGGCGCGTAGTGTTCCACGCGCGCCCCTCTTAGACGTCACGGTCGCGGAGTTTAACACCTCACTCCCCCCCTGACACGAGGAGAGGCCCGCAGGAGCGGGCCAGCACCAGCCGGGGGTTGCGGAAGTATCGTTCGTTCCCGCGACCCCCGGCGTAGGTGAGAGAGGGAACACCGGGGTGGTTTTTAGTCAGTAAGAGTCTGAAAGACCCCGCCGCCCGCCCCAGGGCGGCGGACATCCATGAGGATTTTCCACCACGAAACAAAAAAAAAAAAAGGTAGCTGCGCGGTGCGGGAGGGGTGATAGTTGTCACAAGTTAACGAATCGTTGAGTTCTCGCATCACATCACCACACCCCCTCCCGCACCGCGCTGCTACCTTAGGTAATGTCTCAGTTAAGCGGTCGGCCTATAGAACCGTTATGCGCCGTGTCAAGGAAAAATAGAATTCTTTCAAATAGGTACGTAGTTGTAGCATAAGACTGTATCTGCATAGTTTTCTCACAGGCCGAGGGCTTAAATAAACAATTTCAGATTTAAATGAATTATTTGAATACCCGGCTTGCTTGGCTAATACGAGTAGCGGTCAGCAGTGTTAGCTCGACTGCTAAGCGTGGATGAACTCCTTGATTGCAAGGTTTTTCCATAACCCTTTCCAACCGTGTTAAAGTGATCGTGAGTTTTGACTGTACAAAATTCTGAGCAAAAATGTAAACAACTTTAGGGAACGTAACCGGCGTTGATCTATTGAGACAAAAATAGTTTTGCACTCTGCGCGCATGTTTCGTCCTGTCAGTACATTGAAATCCGGATGAGGGATGGCTAAGTTTTTTAATCCCGGTGCTTCCGCAAATATACTCACGGTCGTGCGACTAGCAAATTATTCCTGAACCTCACGTATGTGAGGGTCTCACTGATGGTGATTTTTTTTTGTATTTTTCAAGGCCTCTGAACACTTTCCAAGTTTTTTTTACTGAACTATGCGAATTTTTTGACTCCCGGTTGTAAAGGGATAAGGAAATTCTGCAGGGCAAAGGCCCCCCCTTTTCTTTTTCCACTCAACTCGATCCTGAGCTGGTATGGACCAATCCATCATATAGGCGTCAAGTTCGTCTTCTAGAGCCTGGATTAGCTAGGACATTTTCCGACTCAGCCCGGAGGATTTGTACTCGGTTAACGGCATTAGGACCGTGCTCATAGCATGTGGGACTCTTCGAATACTACGTGATGGTATATTTATAAAAACTATTTTCAAATTCCTCTTCTTCCCCAGGTGCTGCAACGCTCTATGGACATGGAACTGGAGCTCACTGGAGTTGGCGGCAAGGTTGGCGCCGCGGCTGGCCAGCCCGTGGCAAAGCTCACCATCACCGGGCTTGCTTCCACGCCGGTAGACCATGACACTAAGAACAACAACACTTTACTCATTACTGGTAAGTGTTTATCTATGCCTTGATGGACATTTTATCAGCATCATTCAGAGCCCCATTAAACTTACTGGTGGGCTCCTTGAATGATGTGCCAGTCTCCACGCTAATGCGGCAGTCTCTGCCAAGTACGACGCTAGATGGCAACAATGTCGTCCACCCATGACATCGTCAGACGACCAACGTTTCTACTTCTAGCCCTTGTATGGACAATTAGTTCTTTCTAAATTCCTAAGAAACGCCGTATATAGCCTTCAACCTATCTCGATAGTTTTACCTCGAGGATTCTGGCCAAGTGAACCACTTGTGTGCTAAACTGTTATACTCCTCATTTTCCAGAACGCGGCTACTCGGACGAAGAAGAAGAAGGTGAATTCAGCTCAGTAGAAGAAGCCGATGATATGACGTACGGAGCGCCCGCCAGGCGGCGCGCGCATCGACAGCTGGCCTTCAACAAAACTGATCTCTCTTATACCAAGGTAATAAGGACTATAATCAAGTACACAGTCTTTTGTAAACTATCCTAAAAATAAAATGTAGCTCTCAACCTAGGAAGATTTAGTACAGGAGCCAGTTATAAGATTTTTCCTAATTAGCAGTTTTATTAAATTAGTTCAAGATTTTTTAGGGGAATGTTTGGGTACCAGTAAGAGATAAATTCGTTAGCGTAAAAAGATTTTGCGGAAGGATATATCTGCTTATTTATGTAAAATAAGTTCTTAAAAAAACCGCATGTTTTGATAAAACGCTTTTGCTTTAGGGAGCTTTCCATATTTACCATGTTTTTATCATTTACAGGCCTACGTTTATACTGAAATAATTTTATAATATTTTATTTATAGCTTATAAATATTTAAGTAGAAGATAAAGCTTGTGCGTAATAGGCGTTGCATTGCACGCAGTTGTCCCGTTCTCGCGACTTGAGCTTCATGGAGCGCGAGCGAAAGAGACAGAGCTATATGCACTCTAAGGCGAACGACAGGGACAGGGACAGCGACAGTGAACTAGAGAACACGGCCGCGAAACGCAAGGGCAGCCGCGGGAAGCTCGCGGTGAGCGCTTGCGCACGCACGCTTAGTATACATTTGTATGAGAATAGAAATTGTTCAGAATACTTAAAGAAAAAAAAAATCTATTAACGCTTCCAAAGTCTATGTATAATACATGTATTGAACAGTTTATGGATAAAGAAGCTTCAGAATCCATGAGTATATTTGTATAACTCATAGCCTTAACTATTATACTAATATTTTTAAAAGAGTTTTGTGTTGTATCTACTTAATACCGTCTTTGCATGATATTGATATTGGTATTTTTGTTTCCTGTGAAAAATCTTCTGTACTTTACTATTCGCACTTTTCGTAGCATAACGACGGATAGTACCTATAAAATTGTGTTGCAGTGGTCAATCAATATTGAACCTTATAAATAGATCGTCAAGGCTCAAAATTTCTATTCTCATACCATAGAGATGTGGTCTTCTAGTTTGGTTGGAATAGCATGCGTCATGTATTTAGTTAGTTGTGTTTCCGTTAAACTTTTGTATTTAATTTAAATAGCACATCTATAACATTAGGTATCTATACACTTGTACCGTAGAACCTTTATCAGTAGTTTCTTAACACTTTGCGGGACACTTACGCCCCTCGACGTAGTAACAATAAAACTTCTGCTGTGTGTAGATTCAGTGTCCTTCAATGTGTTAATCTATTTCTTTCGCATTTAATTAGTATTTTCAATGTAAGTATATTATGTAAACTAACCATTCAGTAGGAGGACGAGCTCGTGGCTAACAAGGAAACCTCGCGAGGTGTCCCTCACCGATTTAGTTGCGGCTTTGCTATAATAATCTACATGAAAAATGATGAGATACGTATTTTTTCTTTTTTGCTAACAAACGTTTTAAAGGGGTGAAAATCACCCTCAAAGTTCGTACCCCAAAATTATGGTTTGCAGCTTTCACATATTTCCCACTAGCAGTGCCCCGCGGTTTCAGGTTTCAGCCGCGTTAATTTCAGGAAAATACCTATTAAAATATATTCCATTACTTATGATTATTACTTAGTACATTAATACTTACTGTAAGAAGCTATTTTAGGAACGTCACGCTATGATCAGTAAGAGTGGAATTAAGTACCTATAGTGAACTTCGCAGAGGTACCGGCGGCCGTGCGGATTTATTTTAAAACTATGATATCTCCTAAGATATTCATTGGAATCGAATGATGTCAAGGGCAATTTTGTTCAAAATTAAATACTTGTCATGAATATTTATTTGGATAAGGGTTAATATCATGTTTATGAAACCACCTTCGCAAGTAATGTATTATTTAAGAACAAATTTGATTAGGTACCATAAAAAAGGTTATAGCGAGTCAACCATAAAAGATAGACATATGCTGTCGCGGACTTTTTTTTAGAACTTTTAAGTGGGAACAATCCGTGATACATGATTTTTGCGTAACTTTAACCATTTACGCAGCGCACGCAACGGAAGCTCTCAAAAATAATATTTTTTCCCGCTTTTGCAACATTTTTCATTGATACTCCGCTCCTATTGGTTGTAGCGTGATGTTATATAGCCTATAGCCTTCCTCGATAAATGGACAACACAAAAATAATTTTTCAATTCGAACGAGTACTTCATGAGATTAGCGCGTTCAATCAAACAAACAAATAAAAAAACAAACAAACTCTTCAGCTTTATAATATTATTATAATTATAATATTAGTATAGATAAAATTTTTCCAAGATGACTTTAACCATTAAAAAGACCATTAAAAAATATGAAAAATACCTTTATTCACATATTTATAAGACTTAAAATTGGTCCCATCAAAAAATAATAAATAGTTTTTGAGTTATGATTTATTTGTTATTTTTAATAAAAAAAAAAATTGCATATCCACAATTCTTATAAATACGTGAATAAAGGTATTTTTCATATTTTATTATGCTCTTTTTAATGGTTAAAGTAATTGTGGAAAAAAAATATTAGAAATATGTGAAAACTGCAAACCATCATTTTGGGGTACGAACTTAGCAAAAAAGAAAAAATACGTATCTCATCATTTTTCATGTAGATTATTATAGTAAAGCCGCAACTAAATCGGTGAGGGACACCTCGCGAGGTTTCCTTGTAAGTAATGACAGCCGCACGGGTCGATCGATCAGGTTAAGCTACGTTTGCCGCGGTAGTCCGTGGACGTGACGTCATTCTCTGTCAGTAGACATAAGCGGAACTCGAAATCACGACCTCTGGCTTTCTCTGATTACAAACAAGATAGCGTCATATCATTTAAGTAGTATAAACATTATGTCACGTTGTTTGTGAGTTTATCACAGCTAGATTAGATTAACTGCACCCAAGAAGGTGGCCGCTCACTGCTCAGTAGCGTTCGGTCCATGGAGGTGAAAACTGTATGTATTTGTCGTATGCGCTTGCGCATCGTTGTGTGTTTTTGTTCATTGGGGTGTGGAGATTTAGAATTGTGTCCTGTGTTTTTGCCTTGTGCTGTGTGTATCAAAATATTTTTTTGTAATAATTTTAAGTTTTAAAAGTCATTCCTTCATAAGTATCTTTTACCCAGTAACTGGGTTGTGGAGGTCAGATAGGCAGTCGCTCCATGTAAAGTACTGGTAGTTAGCTGCATAAGGTTTGACTGGACACCGGTTCCAGCTTAGTTGGAAGGAGTCTAGGCAGTTGATGAAAATTAAAAAATGTGAGAGTGTGTAAAATGCTATTTTTGGGCACGTCCACTGAGATCTACGCAATCTTGTATCTCCTAAACCAACATTTGGGCCGTGTCGTAACTTATCTCAATATTAATTATCTCTTAAAATGCACCAAACAATGCTCAAGGTCAAAATTTTAACATCTGCGCGTGTCGTTCAATGTTCCATCTTTTTCTTATAAGGGAAACAATAAAAAAAAAACAATAGAACTATTGTGTCAATATAGGTACTTTGGTATCGAAGGTTTGGTTTGATAAGATCATTTTAAAGAAACAACAAAGTCACATTATTGATTCGGTTCTGATTAGATTTTAGACTTAAAATGTACTACGAAAATTGTAGGTATCCAAAGTGCTAGAAATGATGAATGAATATTGAATGGAGCTCATTCGTCATCAGCGATAAATGAACTTAAATCGCAGTGAATATAAATCAGTCTAATTAAATCCTCTTTGCAAATAAATATTGGAATATGTTTTTAAAAGAATTCACTTTTATGCCAAATTCTCACTTAATAACTTAGGCTATACTTAAAATAGTTACACCTAGAAACCGAAAGAGTAAAAGTATGAATCATTTTATTTCTCGCACTAAAATAAATCACGTACAAAACCTAGTAAACTCAGACACCTTTATCAACCTTCTCACCATCATCATAAACAAAATCAACATACGACTAACGTTGCACACCGTGTTACAGCAACGCAACCTGAAGCAGAAGTTCGCGGCGTTGCTGCGGAGGTTCCGCGTGCCCGAGGAGATGTCGGAGCGCGGCGCCACACGCGACACGCATCACGCGCAACATGACATCGATGAACTGTTCCAGGCGAGTTGCTGCAACATAGATATAAGACTCCCGAAACAGGATTTATAAATATAGATTTTCTATTTTCGTCTCTTATAAACTCCTTTGTAGTCAACAGTAAGCCTTGTATACAACGTGTAACGTTAAATGCGCAAAACCTCAGACACCCCAACTGATGTTTAATTCAATTGGCCTATTTCAGAGAGAAAACAAGTCATTAAAAAAATTGTAAAGGTTGTATGTGCTGTTTTAGTTTTACTGGCCATTCTGATCGTTTCTTGCGTCTGCGGCGACGCTTTACCGAGGGAGGAGTCGTCACCGTGCCGTCGCGCCGCGCTGACATTGGCTTGCTTGACCTATTAATAAACACGGCAACGTTTTTAATGAAGATTTTTTGAAAAATGTGACCTATATTAAAAAGTGGTTCAATTAATTCTGCTCGTTATTCTGATCAAACTATTTTCAGGTTTTGCGCATTTAACGTTACACGTTGTATATGATATAAACTGTTAACTAATCTTATTGCAGCAACGTGTTGTTGCGTTGCTGGAAGTTTGTTACTGGCAACATGAATATTAGTTAATGGTCTTACGCAAATTGGCTTTGTGAACGTAAAAGTTTGATGTTGATAACGTTTGAAGATCATCAATCATCATTGTGCTTATAATCTTTTCAGGAACTAGAATCCTTGTCATGCGGTGAAGGCGAGGACTCAGGCCCGGATCAGATGGATACCATCAGCATCGGCTCCACCCCCAAACCCTCACTGAGGCCGTTCTTCAGCAGCTCCAGGAGTCTGGCCAACCAGGAACACCACAGGCATTCCAATGGTACGTACCCACCCATGGAACAATGTCAGAATTATTGTAAATATAATGTTGCTAGCGCTCGGTCTAATTTTTGAAGATTGTTCACTGTTTTTTGATAAAAACGTTAAGATTTTTTGTGATATTGTATTATTTTGATTTTGTTAATTTTCTTTTTAGAATAAAGTAATGTTAATTTTGAAAAACGTTTTTCATTTCTTATATCCTTAACTTTTTAATCAAGTTTGGAAGCAAAATTCATGACACTCTCAACACGACAGTTAAAACCTTACAATATTTTTGGTCATAATCTTCAAAACTTAGGCCAAGAGCTACACAAAACCATAGTCACTCATTAATTATATCACTACTAGTGTATGGTAAACATTATAATCAGTATCATAATTAATTGCCTGAGCATCGAAGCATACACTTGGAGATGCATTGTGTGACGTAATCGCTTCACTTTTGTTTTTGCTTACATACATTTTAATGGAAGACATATACATTCAGATATATTTTATGTTTTGTTTTGTAACGCTGTGTGCATTAGACTAGTTTGTGTGTGAGGTGGAATACTACTGCTATGACTCACAAGTGGGTAGGAAGTTATTTTCAGTTGTAAAGTTTACACTACCGGAATGGGGAGATATCAAAACTTTGCAATAAATGAAATTGCAAGTATTATCGAATGTGAATATCTAGTTATAGAGCTACATAGAAAAAACAATCCAGCTCAAAGCAAGTTTCTCAAAAATTGTCATACAGCGACGAGCCAAACAAGACTCTAATTGTATGAAAGCAAGGTACATTTTCATAATAAGTGACTAAAAAATGGCCGCCACGATACATACCATAATCTGTTGTAAACTTAACCCAATAAAACAGAGACTAAACTCATTCACTCCTCATGGCATTCTGCCTACTCTCCGCACTACCACGGTATTCCACGTTGCACGCTGTGACTGAAGGCGGCGCATGTGCAGTGGCGCGGCACGCCAGCGTGGCGTCGGGCGCCGAGCTCAGCGCGCTGCGGGAGAGGCATCTCGTCACGCTGCCGCTCACAGGTAATGCAGGCTCTTTGGGATCTATGAATATATTGGTCTCTGGGCTTATGGCTCTGTGGACTGGCTGGTCGATTCTGTAAAAAAACTCACCGTGAAAACTTGCGTGGAGAGAGCTGTCAGTGTCATCCCACTGATTGACCAATCAAACTTTTACAATCATAATGAAGATTTTAATAATATTTTTTATGCTAATTCTGTTTGACTCTTCAGGACTAGTCTAGGAAAAAAAAAGAAAAAAAAAACAACATTGAGATTCTGACTTTCTGTTTTGCTATTTTATTTTAAAACCCCACAAAATAGTAATGTTTTGACAGCTAAAATACTAGCTTTGAAATTGTATAAAATGATCAATAGAATTAGCATAAAAAATATTATTAAAATCTCGATTATGATTGTAAATGTATGCTTGATCAATCCCCAGCATGAGTGGGATGACACTGACAGCTCACTCCACGCTCACTTCACCTAAGTTTTCACCGTGAGATGGTTACAGAATCGTGTACAATACACATTTGTGTGGTTGAAGTATTAAATGTACAAGCTGTAACTTAAATAACGCACAACCTCATAAGGGGTCATTGTACTCATCATTATAAACAACTTTTACTATGGGGCCAAACCTGAAATTGCGAAAAAAAAAAAAACAGCTGTTCCCTACATTTATGTTCGCATAACTCGTCAAAATGTAGAGAACAGCTGATTTTTTATACGTGATTTCAGGTTTGGCCCCATAGTAAAAGTTGTTCATAATGATGAGTACAACGACCCCTTATGAGGTTGTGCGTTATTTAAGTTACAGCTTGTATATTTAATACTTCAACCAGACAAATATGCAGAAGCGAACTAAATTCAATAAGGCTTCTCGAAAACAAAAGTTTATGACCGTAGTGCGTGCCTTAACTCAACTGTCTTACTATTGTCAAATATTTAATCGTCCCCGTCTATTATGGTTAGTAAAATAGTAAGTTTATTTATTAGATCATTGATTCCCAAAGTGGTCCAGGGGAGACTCGACGGGGGTCTACGTTAGATCTCAACTTTACATTTTTGTCGAGTTTTGCGAACATGGTAGAAATGTAGTTGCAGCGGGTCCACCGGAACCAGCAAAATTTTTAACCGGTCAAGCACCGCGAGCGGGCTCTTTTAGATATATATAGCGGACGATTTTAAGCCTTATCTTTACTACAAATAAAGTTTTAAATCGGTCGGTGTTTACTGGCACGTTTTTGTGCCGCTGGGGCTCTAGAGGTAGTGGTTTATAAGAAAAAAAAGTTTGGGAACCTCTGATTTAGATATTTGATAGAGATTGTGATACCTTATCATAACAATAAAAAATAATACACCAGTCGTAAAAATATAACATATTACTTCTCTCATTTTATTTCTTTAAATTATTTACTTAAGTTATTTTGCAATCTCTATCAAGTTACACAATTGGTTATTATTACGACCATTAGCGTGCTTCTGTCTGTTATTTTATGTTATTATTAATATCACTATCACTGCTTTCCGTCTTCACCCGTTCACTCGGTACAAGTGACACGGTTGCATGGTTTGATCAACTTGAATTATTACTTATACTTAATTAATTATTAAAAACGTATCCTTTGTAACTATTTTAAATTACTGTGTCTAATATTTCACACTTTCAGAAGTTTGCCATGTTATATATTTTTTTTTAAGTTTATCAATCAATATGTTATTAATGAAAAATAAAAACTTTAAACTTAATAAATTAGATAAATGTTATTTGTTTGTTATTGATTTGATAACTTCCATAATAAATTAAAATATCAAAACTCCTCGTAAACCTATCCTAAACGGCTCACTTTGATATTTTCCGATGAACAGCCTGTATAGCACTTGAAATAAAAAAATGATAAAATATTCACCAGTTTGTTTAAGATATAACATTAAAAAGTCCTTGAAAAAAAAAAAAAGGTAAAACCTCGCTACACACCTAAACTCCCCGCTAACTTTAACTATGACATCAGAATCAGAAGCGGTCAGAAGTTCAGCGGGCGACGAACGCGCGAGTGACGGTAACAGCGACGGTGACGCGACGATCGACGCGACGGTGTCGGGCGCCTCCGTGTCCAGCTCCCCGCCTAACGAGGTCAAGCTCAGGGTTAGTTCAACAATCCCATAATTATATTATTTGTGGTTTTAGTTTTTCAAAGTAAGCACATGTAAACTGAATTCAAGTGCTGTTAGTGTCAATATTCCACAACAATGATGACACTGACAGCTCTTGAACGTGGTTTAGATGTGCTGATCGCGTTCAGTTACGTTGGTGAAATCCGCCCCAAGCAGGTAAAGACATTTGAGGATTGGGTACCAAAATCGGTGGTTTTATCTCGCAATAGCTAAATCGCGCAAAATTGTTAGTTAGGTACACACGCCAGCACATCAAGCCACTACAATCTGTCAATTTTTTTAATAGATTTTCAACTTTATTGCTAAAGTATTAGGTTCAAAGTTGGTTGAGAAAATTTGACAGCTTCAAGTAGCTTGATGTGCTGGCTTCTGTTCATGAGTCTCGCTCATTTGTTTAACCCGTAAATTGGTAAACGAAAAACACTTACGTCGTCCGACTGTTCTTACGGTAATAACTCTTTCCATTAATTGTTCTACAGAGTCTTTATAAAGTGCACATATTAAAAAGGGTGAAAATATAAACAGTTTTATCGACGGAAAAAATGTCAAAAAAAATTAATTTTTAATTTTTTTTACTCTCGTCTGGGTACCCCATGCAAACAAACTGTTACTACTTTTAAACTGAATGTCATATTAAAACAAAACAAAATTAATAATGATCTCTAATAATAGGCCAAGCTAATAAAGCCATAATTTTTTTAAAAAGAAACCTCATAAATTAATTATTCATGATTTTTTAAAGAAAATTTACCATTTTTACCATTTTTTACCATAAAAAAAAAAATTGACATTTTTTCCGTCGATAAAATTGTTTATATTTTCAGCCTTTTTAATATGTGCACTTTATAAAGACTCACACTGTATAAGCACATCTCTGCTTAACCCTTCGGGAAAATACAGGCGTGATGCTCTTTTGTAAGTATCGTAATTATTTAAGGATCGTAGCAGGCGGCGTTCTGTTGTTTCTGCGTACCCCCAATGGAAGAAGGCGTGGATTTATTTATGTATGTATAAAATACGAGCTGCCATCTAAGATACTCCATTGTTTCAGGAGGATAAGCGATCAAGGTTATTCCGTAGCGCGACAAGCGGCGGTAACCTTATACCGGGGGGCGGCGTGACGCGAAAGAAGAACTCGCTCGTAGTGGGGGCTGAGAGACCGCTGTCTGCGCATGAGTTGCCGGCTCAGAGC
Organism: Eremobia ochroleuca; assembly: GCA_949629135.1. Classification (NCBI taxonomy): domain Eukaryota; kingdom Metazoa; phylum Arthropoda; class Insecta; order Lepidoptera; family Noctuidae; genus Eremobia; species Eremobia ochroleuca. The sequence continues at coordinate 15,298,398 of OX451403.1, read as the reverse complement.
CCTACTACGTTAGAGGTATGCGAGTTTAAATTATTATAAATGTTCTAATTTTAAAATGTTAACTGCTTTTTTAGTGTGGCGTAATCAGCCTATAATGTTCCCACTGCTGGGAATCAGGATTCCTCTTTCTGTTAGAGGGAGTGGGCCCGCTTTCAGTGTAGATAAAGGAATGAAAAATATTTTATGGGACACGCAGGGGAAATACTAAATAATTAACCTTTTCGACGCCCATCTATATAATACGCGATGTGTCCTCCAGCGCCACGCTACAAATGTATAACGTATCTATAGTAAAACGTAGGGATGGGATTAATGTCCTATCGACAAATAATATTATAAGTCGAAATTAATGTTTATTCACCAATTTACGAAGCTAAATAAAAACTGATACCGTATTTTCATATTTTGTTTAATTTCATTAAAAAAATCAATATGAAAACCTATATATATTTGCCATAATAAAAGAAAAGAATTGTAAATTTATTAGACGTGTGTTCTAGCAGGCACATCCCTATTTGTCTCCAAATGTAATCCTTTTACTTCATATCAAGTCGTTGGCGCTCGAGGCACGTCAAAATCCTTTCTGATATAAGGATGTCTAGATGTCGATGTCTATGGTATTTTTCTTTTTTCTATTCACTGTGGTCGAGTTACACGTGCATAACCTCAACCGATTCATGCATAATTTATTTCGTTTACTTACAACAAATAGAACCAAATACAATCAATAGAAGCTAGATACGTGGTTTTCTACGTGTTTTTTTTTTTTTTTTTTAATTAAAATAGAGGGTGACTGTTGTACGCAGATGTTACAGATCTTTATTTGTTAATGGTAGGTAGAGATGTAAGTGCTGTATTATACCGTTTGTATTGAAACGTATAAAACGAAATACCGTATAATACGGTATTATACCATTTGCCACGGTATTTTATGTATAAATCGATTGTTTTTGTATTTTTTAAGTAAATTATCTGAGTAATAATTAAAATACTGAATACGGTGGAAATGCACAGATATAAAACATGAAATGGTATTTTGAAGTGAACACTTCTTTAGCATCGTTGTGATTTGAAAATCAATGAAACGAAAAAGCGACGGTAAAAAGAGATAAACACATCTATAGGATTTAACGTGCGAGAGAATGAGATAGAAGTAGTGATGAGCAAAATCCAAGACCAAGACCATGATCAAGACTCGAAGTATTTGAGCAAGACCAAGACTATCTATACACTAGCAAGACCAACACCAAGACCGAACAAGCAATACCAAGACCAAGACTGAGTAAGCAACACGAAGACCAATACAAAGATGTCCCAGTCTTGGTCTTGGTCTTGCTTTGCTCATCACTAGATGACGATGACGATGACGATCACGATGACGATGACGATCACGATCACGATGACGATCACGATGACGATCACGCTCACAATCACGATCACGATCACGA